>MNCI01007569.1:203257-247429 GCA_015680685.1 Gnetum montanum
CCGGATCAGCAGTATATCCCCCTTCAAATCATGGGATGTTGTTCATGTCTAATCGTTTGATCCTGCTATCCTTTAAATGCCTTGTGGGAATCCTAACTGCCTCCATTATGTCAAGCATACTTCAGGTTGTGAGTAGGGGCTTGTCATGATCATCTCTTTCATGACACCTGTGATGTCTGCGTTGTTCCCTACTCTCCCTACGTCCTTGCCCTTGTCCTCTCTCTCAACTTTCCCATCGAGGTCTTTCATCTTTTTTACCTTTATCCTCATCTTTATGTTCATGGTGGTTGTGCCCAGATGTGGAAGGAGAGGATGAGTGATGGGATGAAGGAGAAGAAGAAGGGGAACCATCGCCATGACGATGTTTCTTGCCTTCTCTTCGGCTGCTACGGCCCTGATCGTGGTGAAAATCTAAGTGTCCGTCCTTAGCATGAGTGGTTGTTCCCTCTATGAACAGCTGGTGTTCAGGGGCATCAGAACTAGGGATATGTATCGTTAATCATAGGTTCTGATACTCATCCTCCTCACCATCGTTAGGAGGGGGAACATCCTTTGCTAAAGAACCCGTGATAAAGGGTTCCATGTCTCCTATTTCTCTAAGGACATGCGGGGCCTTACCCTTCGACAATGTATGTTGGCTCTCCTGCCTTAAGTCTCTCATACATTGGGCATCTATGGGATAATAATCCCTCATGTCAAAATCCTCCGCAACGTATTCAACATATAGCTTGGTCATGCCTATCTGTGCTAAGGCACGGAAAAGCATGTGAGAGATTGATCGATCTAGGGGTAACACAATGTTACCTTGCAAGTCTCTCCACCGCAGTTCTTCATCCTGATGGAGAACAAAAGTAAAATTAGGAATATACTCAACAGGATGAGTATATGTCATCCTATATTGTTTAGAACTTGGCTGATTTTGGTTATGTGTTTTATCTTGCCGACTGTCTCATGTGTGGTCCTTAGGTGGTGAGTTGCTCTTATGAGAAGAAGGCATTTTTATCGGTGTGCTAAATTCACCGTTATATAAATTTTCTCTTGATTAACCCAAAGGTTCGTTAAGGCTCACAATGATGTGAGTGATATCCCTTATGTTATATTCGACGCACAAACACTTAATCCCCGGCAACAGCGCCAATGATGAGTGGCGAGGTACCCCTACACTTAACCATACAAAACGAGCGTAGCACGCGTGATCCGGTCGAACTCCACAAACTAAATGCCTAAATGCCCCATGGAACACTTGGGGTTAATCATTCGTTGTCTTCCCAGACTTACTTGTTGTTGTCACAGTGTATGGTTAAGTAAGTCCGAGGTATATGATTTTTTTGGTCTTTTCTGGTTTTATCTCCGATGCTAAAGGATGAAGGGTTGAGAAACTAACTAACTCTAACTAAGGACCTAAGTCTAAATTAACTAGCGTCAACATCCATTCTCACTTACCGTACACACCCTGAACTATGCAACTGTGGCTACCAAATGCTAATCATTACTGGGATCACCACACATAACGCACGTGCTCAAAGTGGTCATACTGAGGCACCTAACTAGCCTAAGTGTGATGAGTAGTCGATTCCTTGACTAGCCGTACACATCTGTAGATGCTCGTAATCAAGTTGTACTCATCCCACGTTCTAGGAGACAAGGGTGAGAGAATCTAATCGCGATGAGTAGCCGATTCCTTGGTTAGCCGTACACATTTGTTAATGCTCGTAAATAAGTCGTACTCATGCCGCACTAATGCATGTAATAAATGACATGTAAGAAATAACAGATAATAAACCTATTCCATGCACTGCAAGGTTTATCCACAAATCTTGTCTTTATTGCCATACACAACTTGCGTTCAGGTACAAAGCTGCTCGAATAAAGATCCGTTCACTTGGGGACTCCTACTGCAGGCACATGGAAAATATTCTCTCTTTGGAGTGACTAAACTGCCAGAGCTTCGCTACTTCTAGCCTAGGATGAGAAATGAGGGGAGTGCTACCTCTTATTTATAGATTTGGTGGCAGACCGCGATATCGCAGGGGACGACGCGATATCGCAGTGCATGCGATATCGCGTCTCATCAGTAAGGAAGGCAATTATTTGGCTATAGGATTATGGTTCAAAAGGGGTAACTAAAGTCATGTGAGGCAACCACTCTTGGAATAGTTGAACAAGCTAGCCAAATCTCCTACATCGAGGTTGCATCATAACTCAATACTATGAGAAGTTACACTCTTGTGTTGACTTCAAGCTTCATCCTACAAGCACAACTCTAAGAGGACAAGAAAACAAGCCAAAGAATACATGCAATTACAAGAGATTACTTAAGGCCACATGAGAAAACAAGCAAAATATAGGCTACCATAGGTTACAATTGGTACAACATGAGAAATATGTATTTTATTTCATAGATTTATACAAAGTTTGAAGTGCGTTTCTTATGCTAAAAAGAGACAGATGAGAGGTCATGCAAGCTAGCTTGTTGTAGGCCATTGGACTTTTTGGCGCAATTCTTCTATCCTAACCTATAAATAAAGGCCAATAATACTAAAAGTAAACACATTAATGTTAGATGTAATTAAGGCCATGTGAAGGTTCTAGTGTTGCCTTACAGGGCTTTGGTGATGTTTAATCAAGCTGAGGTTCTAGTGAGGAACTTTGTTTCAAAGTTTTCTCCTCACCATCATGTGATATGATTAAGGAATCCTGTTTGATGTTTTAGATTTCAAGATTAAGGGCAGTCAAGACATTCTTGGGTGTTAAGGCTACATGATCAAGAGGTTTATAAGCTCTCGGTTTAGGCATTCAAGGGCAACTTGGTTGAACAACGTCACCATAAGATCTACTTGGGCTCAAAGGCTAGTCAAATTACTTCGTCATCTCCATAACTTAACTCTGCACACTAACATAATCACATTAAGTGGTATCTGCATGTATAACTACTAAACAAAGTTAAAACGATGCAAAAAAATAGTAATAACAAAGCAAGATAAGACTAAATAAGGTCACAAGAAAGTAAAACAAGGTAAAATAATGTTAAAACTAGGCAAAACAAGGTAGAATGAGGCTTAAATGATGTAGAATGATGCACAATAAGGTTAAACAATGGTCAAATGAGGTTAAAATAATGCAAAACAATTCTAAATAAGACTAAATGCTATCGAGTGATGTAGAATGTGCTTAAGCAATGTCAAACAAGGTTAAACATGGTCAAATATGATAATATTTATTTGTTTGTTGGTTATTTTATGATCAAAATAAGGCAAAATCTAGTGAAAATAGGCCATAAATGGTCAAAATATGTAAAAATTTAGAAGAAGCAGGGTATAAATTGTTAAAATGAGTAAAACTCTAATAAAATTAATGAAAATAGGCTAAAAACTTATGTAACATAGCTGTAAACTACTTGAAAATTGGCTCCTCATGGTCAACCAATCTAAAAAAAAAGCTAAAATATTGAATTCTTAGTGTGTGGGGATTGTTCCTATAGTTTTTGGAACTCTAAACTACCTCTATAGTGTTTGGAACCTAAATCCCTAGCATGTGAAGCATTTTGGCCAAGTTTGGAGCTTATTTGACTCATTTGACCACATCTAAGCTGCACAGGGCTAGTGTAAAGCCTTTTTGATTATTTATGGCTATGTATGAGTAAGTTTAGGAAATGTTTTGGCTTGCTCGAGCTCCACACGCTGAGCCCACATGCTATACAGCGTATGAGACAGGGTGCCCCAATGTGTGGAACCAAAATCGAGATTGTATAGCCTACAAAGATTACTTTTTTTGCTAATCTTCCATCTGAGGGTTTATGGGGCCTGTGAAACAACTTATGAGCCATTCTAGGTATGGTAGATTTTGCTATAAAATCCCACATGTTTCACAGTGAGTGGGATAGGATTCCCATCATGTGGGACAAGATCTAGTACTTTTCAAGCGTTTTGACCAAGTTTTTGCACCTTCCAAAATTTCCAAGACAACACTGGAGTTATAGGAAAATATTTTCAACTTTTCCAAGTACTTTAAGCAAGGTTTGAAGCATGGTACAACTCTAGGAAATCCCCACATGTTGTTTAGTATGTGGAGCATGCCTTCCCATTGTGTGAACTCTAGAATCATTTTCTTGTCCTTCCTTTCAGCTTAGGTCTCCCAAGATACACCAAGGGGCTAATGGATAGTTTTTGGCTTGATTTCAACCCTTGAAAAGCCCACATGCTATATAACATGTGGGACTAATATCCCATTGTGTGGGGTTTGGCCATGTAGTTTTTAAGGCATTTTAACTCAATGTTTAGCTATTTTAGGGTTCTAGTGTGCCATCCAAGCTGAGAAAAAGGATTTTGAAAATTTTTGGATCATTTTGAGCAAGGTTTGATGCTAATAGAGGTTCCTGATACTCCCACATGCTACTCCACATGTTGCACAGCATGTGAGACTTATCTTCCTAGCATGCGAGGTGAAAAACCAGCTCCAACTTTCTTATAAGGGTTTATTTTTACTAAATTTTTCATCTCCAGGTCATGTGGAGTTCTCTGAGAAGATAATAAGTTTTTCAATTGAGGTTTGATTTGCTCAAGATACACACAGTTCTCCACATGTTGCACAATGTGTGGAACCTAGGCTTCAATGTGTGGGATCTAATTAGATCAATTTTTCTAAGTTTCAACATTTTTTTTTGGCTACTTAGGGTTTCTAGGTTAGCATTCATTCACTAAGGTAATTCTACCACATGTTTCAACTATTCTAATGAAGTTAAGACCTATGGAAGACTACTCACACTACCTCACATGTTGTACAGTGTGTGAGAGGTGAGATCCTAGTGTGTAGCTATCTTATGTCTTAGTTTTGAGCACTTTTAAATGAGTCTTCTAGGCTAGTATTTTCCTAATTTTTCCAAAGTATTTTGGTAATGAGTAATTTTTGGACTAGAGTTTGGTTGGTGGAAGACTCACACACTACTCCACATGCTGCACAAAGTGTGGGATAGGTGCTCTAGTGTGTGAGACTTACCCTTGTCAACTCTAGTAGATTTTGATCTTATTTTTAGCTACTTCAGGATTTTGGATTAGCATCTAGGTTGTGTAGAAGGATTCTACACCTTTTCTAGCAATTTGAGCAAGTGTTGATATGTAATAAGATTCTTGAGACACCCACTCATTGTCTCACATGCTGCACAACATGTGGGACCCATCTACCCAATGTGTGAGATCAAAAACTAGCTTTCAATAGCTTTAAAATGTTAGGTTTTGCTCAATATTTCATCCTAGGTCTTATGAAACCCACCAAGAAGCTTAATGAGTAGTTTGAGCTCAAGTTTAATTGGTACAAGGTTCACACGCTACCCCACACACTACACAGTGTGTGGAATAGGAGCTCTAGCATGTGAGACTTGATCAAGTTAATTTTGATGGATTTTTATACTATTTTTGACTACTTAAGGCTTCTAAGGCAATTTTTATGCTATCGTGAAGAGTTCTACCATCTATTTGACTTGTACTAATGGGGTTAAGACTCATGGGGGCCATTACATAGTATGCCACATGTTATACAACATGTGGAACTAGAAACTCCAATGTGTGGAGTTAAACTTGGAGTTTTATGAGGATTTTTAGCTAGATTTTTGGCCTCTTCAAGCATTTATAACATTGTCTAGACTATGAGAAAAAATTATGGAGTTGTGAAGTAAAAGGAAGAAAGGCAACATGCTTGCTAGTTTTAGGCCTTGGCAAGCCATGGTCTTCACCAATTTTAGGTCTTAACAGCCATGGTCTTACCAATTTTAGGCCTTAGTAGCCCATGATCTCACTAGTTTTAAGCCTTGGTAGGCCATTAGGTTGTTAGTTTTAGGCCTTGGTAGGCTATTATGTTGCCAATTTTAGGCCTTAGCAAGCCATCTGTTACCAATTTTAGGCCTTCATGGGTCATGACCACACTTTTCTAGCAACTATGAAACGATCTCAAAAGAGAATATAAGGATAAAATAAGCATTGAAACATGATACATGGTTGTGAAGGTAACCAAATAACCATTAACAAAAGAAGAAATAAAGTGTCCATGATGTATCTATTACTTGATCCTTGGCAAATCAAGGGACTTATTTTGTATGATCTTAATTTCATCATTCTTCCTATTCAATATGGTAATTGGTAGGTGTTCTTGTTGATCATTTAATATTATAGAGTTGGAGATTTTAACCTTGTTATTATTGTTGTTGTTGGCCCCAACTTGAGTGTTGGGAGTTTCATCTTGAAACTCCACCTTTAGACCTCAATCAATGTTGACATTATTGACTGATGGTAAGCATGTGTTATCCCCACAAATAAAAATTTCACCATATTCATATGGTAAATGGATTTCCTAGTGTATAAGAGATGAGACTACATGAAGCTTAGCCAACCATGTTCTTCCTATGATCCAATTGAAGCTAGATGTCTCTTCAACTACCAGAAAATTGGCAGACATGGGAAACTACTCTCCGGCTACAAAATCTAAAGGAGATAGAACCTTGAACCACTACTCATGAACCATTAAATGACTTGAGTACAAAGGCAAAGGTTTCTTGCATGTTTTTGATTAAGCCTAGTTTCTCAACAATGCTGAATGGTACCATATTAGTTGTTTCCCTATCATTCACATGGACATGATGAACCTTACTTTCCAACATGTATGGTAATAAGGATAGAAGCGAATAGCACTTCTTCACTTCATGATTCAGTCTTCACCTCACTGTCACGGAACTTGAGCATGGGTCAATGCCTATTTTTCCTAAGTAAATTTTTCTCAAGAATAGAGTGGATGAACTCTTTGTTGGCAGGAATTGAAGTCAACACTTAAGCTAGTGCATCTCTATGAGTAGGAGAAGTCATGACTAGATCTTATAAGTTTAGTGATGTATTCTTTTGTCTGAGGGAATATTTAGCTTGTTCAATTATTGCAAGAAATTCTTTTCCATGGCATGTGATCTTTCAACTTTGGTGGTCTTAATTTTTTCCATCCTTCCTAAGATTTTTAGATCATGTCTTGGTGTACGTTGATTAGGCCCCTTGTCATTAGTAGTTCTCCTTGCATGATTAGTGGTATTACTAGTAGTAGGGAGTTAGGAGTTTGAAGTGAAGAACGAACTACTAGTTGGGGTATGTAAGAATTAGGATCCATCCGTAAAGTACTAGGTTGATGATATTCCAATGAATAGCAGTAAGAAGAAACATGAATTGAAGTATTCCCTAAAGAGATTGGATGTTGGACATAGTTTCTGATGAGTGGCGAGGTACCCCTACACTCAACCATATGAATACGAGCGTTACATGCGTGATTTGGTCGAACTCCACAGACTAAGTACCTACATGCCTCATGGAACACTTAAGGTTAATCATTTATTGTCTTCCCAGACTTACTTGTAGTTGTCACGGTTGTATGGTTAAGTCTGAGGTATCTGATTTTTATGTCTTTTCTGTTTTATCTCCTATGCTAATGAGGTGAAGGGTGAAGAGACTAATTAACTAACCTAGCATCAGCATCTGTTCCCACTTACCGTTCACACCTTGAACCAATGCAACCTTGGTTACCAAACGCTAGTCGTTGTCGGGATCACCAAGCGTAGCGCACGTGCTCGAAGCGGTCATACTAAAGCACTTAACTATGAGAGAAGGGTTGATAAATATTTAATCAACTAATAAAGCATTTAAATGGTAAACAATAAATAAATTCCTAATTAGCCTATTCTATGCACTGTAAGGTTTATCCAAGAAGTTCGTCTTTATTTCCGTACACAACTTGTGTTCAAGTACAATATTGCTCAAATAAAGATCCGTTCACTTTGGAGCTCCTACTACAGGCACATGGAAATTAATCTATCTCTAGAGAGGTCAAACTGCCATATTTTCACTACGGTCTAAGCCTAGGATGAGAAACAAGGAAGAGTTGCCTATTATTTATAGACTTGACGACACATCGCGATATCCTGTACGCGATATCATGGGGGACGACGCGATATCGTGTACGCGATATCATAGCCCATGCGATATCACGTTCCATCATACCCCCATGACTGAATGAAAACTCATCCTCAAGTTCTTTACAAAATATTAGGATAATATGGGATTATTGACTCAAAATGGAACTAATGGGATGACATATGAACGGATCATCATTACAAGACAAGACAAAATGGTGTTCACGACAATAAGAGTGAACACTTTATACATTTGACATCAGGCCTTAGTTGGCAACTGAGAAAGAGAGAGAGAGAATTTTTGCTACTACCAACGCCAAGATTGCACCTTTTGTTGTCCATCCATAAGCACGCCATCGATCTTACTCCTTGCATAGCTACTTCAACACTGCTCCATTCCAAGTGTTCCCTCCAGATCCACTCCGTTGTTGTATGATTGCCATCTGCACACACGACACAGTCTTTATATTAGCAAGGGTAAATAAATCACAATGTAGTTAATACCTTGCTTCGGTGTAAGTCCATTGGCTGAGTTGTGGTATGGCTGATACAGATCTGAAGATATAAGAGTGGTGACTACCGAAGGAGTAGGGGTTAGGAGAAAATCGAAAAAATTGGACCTGGACCCCCATGAATAAGAGCAAACCTCCGGTAGCGATGGAATGGAGAAAGAAAAATAATAAGAAGATGGAGAAAAAGAGACAACTAGGACATCGATGAAATGGATGCAAGATGGAAATGAACAAAATAAAATGGGTTGCAAAAATGTTAAGGGAAAGAAGTTAACTGGTGCACCAAATGGGAATGTCAGTGGATCCTCCCCAAAGCAGGCTCATGTCCTTAATGCCCTAACAATCCCACATTCAAAGAGTCCATAAGCTCTAGGAATGTCATTTGGAACAAGAGTTAAAGTCTTAACCACAAGAATTTACCTAAAAGAAAATAATGCATCAACCAAAATATACACTAATGATACAATCGACAATGAGGTGAACAATGGAGAGAAGGATGGAGAGAATTGAATGGAATGGAATCCCAAGAACAAGGTGGTGTATAGCCCCTTATGTGTTTCATGATTAATGTGACTTAGTAGATCCCATTCCAAGTTCGGCCTCAAACAAATCACATCTAGTAACTTCATATTAATGCATTCGGCCGAACCATCCTCTTGAAGTAACAAGAATGCCTTCACCCAAGAGCCACCACCATTCCGACGAAATGAAGGAGGAGAGAATGGGAAGCGAGAAGGGCCTTAGTTAGAGGGAACATGTTTATTTTAGTTCCTTAACTAGTGCTTGTAGCCCAAATGATTGTTTCATCTAAGGGGTGTGCTTTGAATTCTCACTTTTCTCTCTCTCTCTCTTTTTATGTGTTTATGCGTGAGAACTACACCATGCAAAGACTTGTTATTTTTATTTCCTCAGCTTCCCAATAAGTGGGTAACGTTGAAATGGGAAGGAAAACTCAAGAATAAAACATCCAAGCACCCCAAGCAAACAGCCAACACAAATGCACCAAGTTCCCTTGAAGTCACACCCTTTTCAATCCTTAAGTCCTTCCTTAGTTTGAGAAATGCTAAGTCACCGATTCATTATAGTTCTTATTTAGAAAGGGACTATACATTTCCAAGCCAAGAGAGACCATAGAAACTTGTGGATGTATGGATGAAGTGGATTCATTGCCTATCATATCAAAAGAACCATACCTTAGTATCAACATCGTAACTTAGAGGTAAAAACCAAACATTAGCAACCAAATGGAAACAGTTCGTGCCATCATAAAAAACACTTATTGGGTGACAAACTTGACAGGATGGATAACACACACACACACAAAATGAAAAAATATAACAATGTTATAAAACAAAAATAAGAAAAGTTAAAGAAATTTGTAAAACAGAAATGTGCAAAACAAAAACTAAAAAGAACTAAGGGCCTCGAATGATTAGCATAGGTGGCCATCTCCCCCATGACTGAGTGGAAAGGGAGAGATCCAAAATAATGAGCACCTATTTGAATTTCTTAGAAGTGTCCAACTTCTCCCAATTGATGTTCTTAGATTAAGGGGTGGAAGTCGGTGATGCTCATATTCCAATGTGTCTATGCCTTCGTTACAATCGTGGGTTGTTTCCCCAATTTGTTCCATGCATGTTGATGGGTTGCTCTTTTGATTAGTTATCAACCACGGGGTGTCCACTACTTGTGTGGTTGCTACATATAGGCACCTTTTTCTTAGAGTTTCTTGGGCACACCAGTTGCATGGAAGAGATATTGAGCATTCCTCCATGTCATCACCCTCTAAGTCACTATATGTGATGCATGGAACTTTTTTCTTCTCGATCTTTCCATAAATGTTTACCTTAGATATCTCCAAGAAAAGATCATGGATCCCTAGGCATGCATCTATTGTACTTAGCCATGCCCTTCCCATTATAATTGGGAAGTCCCCTTTGTTGTTGTTAACTTTGATCACTAGGAAATCAGATGGGTATGACCAACCACACACAGTGGTAATGATGTCCTCCACCAATCCTAAGGGAATGGTGATGGATTGGTCAGCTAGCTCAAGTTGGATATTACTCTTCTTGAGTTGGGGAAGGTTTCAGGCTTGATACATTTCTCATGAGATTAAGTTGACTCCAGAACCTGATTCAATAAGAGTCTTATGAGGTTTGTTCCCAGCGACTTGTAGATAGATTAAGTGACTTCCAAGATCAGAGAATTTCTTAGGAAGGAGACCTACCTTAATCCAATCGATAACGGTATGTGTTAACATAATCGTATGCATTAAGTTCTGTTGTTGGACTAAAGGGAGCTCCGAAGTCTTATATGTTGGAGAAGCATGCACAGACTCAACTGCTTGTGGTTGTCAGAGCTTGTTTGGGCTTTTGGTTCTAAAGAAAGGTCTTCTCTTCTTGCGTTTGTTAGAACCAACAGTGGGTTGAATGTTTATAGCTCTCGTAGCATTACGTTATTGCGGTTGAGTGGGGAGTTTCCCTTGCATTGTTGGAGCAGGTGGTAGTGGAACTACCGGCGTAAGGGTGGCAAATGGATTTGGAGGATGGTATGGATGTGGAGCGTCTCCCAGAGGAGAAGGAGTTCTTCTAAAATACTCTTGAACTTGGTAGTGACGTTGTGGAGTTGTGTGACCCATAGAATCACTCGGAGAAACTAGTTGTTGCATGTAATAGCCATAAGGATCGGGTTGCAAGTAAGGGTATTGTTGCCTAGGTGGTGGCATCCCCCATAACTGTGGGTGTTGCCACTACTGATGTTGTTCGATGGGTTGTGTTGGAGTTCCACTTGGATAGTACGTTAACAGTTGGTGGAACTGTGTTGGGTTACCTTGGGGATAAGGTAACCTTCAGGATGCCTGCCATCTTTTAAGTCTTGGGTTGAGTGCATACACCCCAGACTCTTGTAGATGTGAGATGATTGGACAACATCCCTTAGGATGGTCATATTGGCAGATCTCACATCCACCATCATTCTCTATGTCAGAATCCACAACCTCATCGGAGGTAGTTATTTTCTCCTTACCCTTGTCATGTGCATGGCCTGAATCTCTTCTCTTTTTCTTATCCTGGCCACTACTTCATTCTTCCTTAGACTCTTCTACAATTTTCAAGACAGTTTCAATTTTACTGTCTAAGGAGCTCCATATTTCATCTACCTTAGCTGATACTTCCGTTGTTAACTTTTGAAAAGGCAAGGTTTTTCTATTCACCAACCGTTCAAGTGATGACTCATCCTCTTCATCACAGAATCTCACTTCCCTCTTTCTAAGGAAAGGATCATGGTTTTACTCTTCTGCACTTTCTCCTTTTCATAGCTCCTCTTTTTCTTTGGCTACTTGCTCCAAAAATCGATGAATTTCATGGGATCTAAGTTCTGATAATCTCCCTTGGGCATATGTCCCAAGGGTTCTCCTAGTCTCATGTCTTAGCCCATCTACAAGGTGGTGGAGTTGATCCCTCTATGCGTAACCATGGCCCAGGCAATGATGTAACAATGCATAATAGCGGCCCATGGCAAGATCCAAGGGTTCATGATTACCCTGCTTCCATCCTTGGATCTTCTTACGCAAGTTAGACACTCTGGAGTACGTTTGATATTTATCATTGAACAACTCTAATATCATACTCCATCTCCTAATGGTTTCCAACTCTAAGGACCAATACCAACTCTCTGCTTCCTTTATGAGTGTCCTGGGAAACAACTTTAGTTTCTACCACTCGTTCTCTATGTTCTACAAGGCGTAGGCATCATGGAATGCCTATAAATGATTTTTCGGATCAGCAATATATCCCCCCTCAAACCGTGGGATATTATTCATGTCTAAGCGCTTGATCCGACTATCTTTTTGATGCCTTGTTGGTATTCTCACAGCCTCTGATATATCTAGCATACTTCGGGTTGCTAGTAGGGGTTTGACATGATCATCTCTTTCATGACATCTATGATGTCTACGTTGTTCCCTACTTTCCCTTCGTTCATGCCCTTGTCCTCGCTCTCGACTCTCTCGTCGAGGTCTCTCATTTTTCCTACCTCTATCCTCACCATTATGCTCTTGATGGCTACGCCTGATGTGGAAGGAGAGGGTGAATGGTGTAATGAAGGAGAAGAAGAAGGAGAACCATCACCATGACGATGTTTCTTACCTTCTCTTCTGTGGTTATGGCCCCGATCATGATGATTAGAATGCCTGTCCTTGTCATGTGTCTTTGTTCCCTCAGTGAACAGTTGGTGTTCATGGGGATCAGAACCAGGGTTGTGTATCATGAAGCATAGGTTCTGATACCCCACCTCCTCACTATCGTTAGGAGGGGGAACATCATTTGATGGACAACCCGTTATGAGTGGTTCACCATCTCCAATTTCACTTAGGATGTGTGGGACCCCTTTGCCCTTCAACAATGTATAGTGACTCTCCTGCCTCAAGTCCCTTATACATTGTGTTGCTATGGGATAGTAATCCCTTGTGTCAAAATTTCCTATAATGTATTCAGCATATAGCTGTGTCATGCCTATTTGTGCAAGAGCATGGAGGAGCATGTTTGGGATCAACCGATCTGGAGGTAACACTATGTTACCTTGCAAATCTCTCCAATGCAGCTGTTCATCTTGATGGAGGATAAACATAAAATCTGGTACATACTCATCAAGATGGGTATATACCACTCAGTATTTTTGAGGAACTAGCAGATTCTGGTTATGTGTTTTAGACTACCGACTGTTTCTTGTATGATCCCTAGGTGGTGAATTACGTTTGTTCGAAGAAGAAGACACTGTTATTTTAATTTGGTGTGCTGATTAACCGTTATATAATTTTTTGTTTAATTAACCCTAAGGGTTCGTTTAAGCTCCCAACTATGTGGATAATTTCCTATGTTCTACTTAGTGCACAAACACTTAGTCCATAGCAACGGCGCCAATGATGAGTGGCGAGGTACCCCTACACTCAACCATACGAATACAAGTGTTACACGCATGATCCAGTTGAACTCCACAGACTAAGTGCCTACACGCCTCATGGAACACTTAGGGTTAATCATTCATTGTCTTCCCGGACTTACTTGTAGTTGTCACAGTTGTATGATTAAGTAAGTCTGAGGTATGTGATTTTTATGTCTTTTCTGTTTTATCTCCTATGCTAATGAGGTGAAGGGTGAAGAGACTAATTAACTAACTTTAACTAACTAACTAAGACTTAACTAACCTAGCATCAGCATCCATTCCCACTTACCATTCACACCCTGAACCAATGCAACCTTAGTTACCAAACACTAGTCGTTGCTGGGATCACCAAGTGTAACGCACGTGCTCGAAGCGGTCGTACTAAAGCACTTAACTATGAGAGAAGGGTTGAGAAATATTTAATCAACTAAGAAAGCATTTAAATGGTAACAATAAATAATAGTAAATAAAGTCCTAATTAGCCTATTCCATGCACTGCAAGGTTTATCCAAGAAGTTCGTCTTTATTTTCGTACACAACTTGTGTTCAGGTACAATATTGCTCGAATAAAGATCCGTTCACTTTGGAGCTCCTACTGCGGGCACATGGAAATTAATCTATCTCTGGAGAGGTCAAACTACCAAAGTTTCACTATGGTCTAAGCCTAGGATGAGAAACAAGGGAGATCTACCTCTTATTTATAGACTTGGTGGCACACCGCGATATCGCGGGGGATGTGATATCGTGTTAGATGCAATATCGCATCCCATCAGAATCCATAGGGATTAGGTTATCTGTATGAATACTACTACCTTGGTGGTGGCATTCCCCGTGCTTGTCGTTATTACCACTATTGTTAGTACTATTCCTACAGTTGAGGATATGCACCACTTGGATAATACATTTGCTGCTAGAATTATCTAAAGTTACCTTGTGGATAAGATAATATTCTAGGCATCTATTTCTTGATAAACTTTGGATTAAGTGCATGCCACGGACTCTTGTAAGTGGACCATAACATGGCAAAATCTCTTAGGATGTTTGTACTAAAACATTTTTCATTCTTCGTCATCTGTTGAACTTAAGTCTATGATTTCCTCTACTACTACAACTTTTTCTTTATTCTTATCGTGTTCTCGCCCATTGTCTCTGTTGTCTTTACTTCTATTTAGGGCTTTTTCAATCTTCTCTTCTACTATATTCAATGTTGTAGGAAATTTTTCATCTACAAAATCCTACATTTTCTCTACCTTGGTAGGTAGAGTCTTTCATTAAATCATATCTTCTAAATTTTCCTCTTCTTACAATTTACATATTCTTGTATCCCTTTTTCTAATGGTGAGATCTCTATTGTATTCTTTGGGTGATTCTCTTTTTCTTAACTCTCCTTCTTTTGCTACTTGGTCAATGAATCTTTAAATATGATGATCTATCATCTCAGATAATCTACCTTGGACATATATTTTAAGGGTTTCTCTTATCTTTTTTTGTAGCTCATCGACAATGTGTTGTAGTTGCTTCCTTTGAGAAAATCTGTGGTCAGTGCACCTATGTAATAGTGAATAGTATCTACTCATTACCGCATCAAGGAATTCATGTATCCCTTACTTCCATTCTTGAATCTATTTTTTCAAATTAGACACTTTGGAATAAGTTTGATATTTATCATTGAAGAGCTCTAACATGGTACTCCATTTTTGAATGAATTCCCATTCCAAAGATCTATACCAGCTCTCTGCTTTCTTTATGAGTATTCTAAAAAACAACTTGAGTTTCTGCCAATTGTTTCATTGTTTTACAAGGCACAACCATCATGGAAGGCTTGAAGATGGTGTTGTGGATCTACATTATATTTGCCTTCAAATTTTAGAATATTATTCATGTCTAGTCACTTGATGCAACTATCCCTTACATGCCTGGTAAGAATATACATTGCTTCTCTAATGTTAATCATGTTGCAAGTGGCTAATAGGGGTTCTTCATAATCTTCAAGTTTGTGAGCTCTTTTGTAGTGGTGACCACTTCGATGCTCATAATGCTATCCCTTTTTATATCTAACCATTTCTCTTCTTTGCTCATAATTAATTCCTTCTTCATCAAGATGTCTTCTCTGATGCTCATGTCTCTTAAGATCCCTTCATCTCTCCCTATCATGATCCCTTATTCTTCTTTCTCTCTTGTCATAATCTCTGGAGGAGTGTAAGTACGAATAGAAAGAAGTTGGAAAACAATTTAAGCTAGTTCTTCATATTGGATTCCTTAATTCATCCTTTTTTAATTTAGTGGTGGTTTTAGGCCTTGAGTTCCTTTTAAATGTAGAGTCTTTCTTATCTCTTCTGGATTTTTCCACAAGGGCTTAATGCATTCATACCTTAATAGGATCTTCAATATGGATGACTAGTGTTTGAGATTGAGATCCATGGATTTGATAGAATTTCTTCATATCAAACATAGCATCATATCTTTCCTCTAGGGAAACTATTTATGGTACTTTCTTTCCTTTTTCAAGCTCATGTCTCATTTCTATAGTAACATCCCTTCTTACCTGACCTTCTATTGGTTGGTATGGCCTAATCATGTACTTTACCCTTCTTGTACATGGCTAAGGTTTGACCTTATGAAGGTTTCTTGCAGCATTGATGGTGAAGAATGTTCTAGAGGCAAGACAATATTGCCCTATAAATCCCTCCACCTTAGTTGTTCATCTTAGTGAAAGATAAATGTGAAATCAAGAAAATATGGATCAATGTAATCATAGGAGATTCTAGTTTGCACAAATGCACTCTAGTCTTCTTCATTATATTCCTTGTCATAACTCTTATTAAATTCATTAGAAGTTGGTGATTTCTCCTTATTTGTAGAAGCCATATTAAATGTTTAATGCTTTAAGTATGTACTTTTGGAAAAATTGGTTTACGTGTGAAGGATTTTCTTAATGACTCTTAACACAACGAGATTTGTAAAATCAACTAGTTAGCACTCAATGACACATCCCTAGCAATGGCACCAATGATGAGTGGTTGGGTATTCCAAAACTTCACCATACAAGTCACGAGTATACATGTGTGACCTGATCATAATTCATGGATGACCAATGTAAATTGACTCATAGTTAAGGTTCAATTTGCAATCATTGTCTTCTCACTTTGAGTTAGTTAAGTTTAACTTGTATGGATTAACTCTCAATGAAGCATATGATAGGTTGATGTTATTGGATCAAACTAATACTAAGTGTAAACATGTTTAAAATAGAGTAATAGAATCTAACCCTAAGTGTAATGCAAGTAAAGAGACTATTCTAGCCTATAGGCAATAGGTATCCATTCCTGGTTTACTGTTCATGTCTTGGGCTCATACAACCATTACTAGAATTACCTAGTAACCTTACTATTGAGAAAATTAAGCAAATTTACTACTAGGTTACTAAACAATTACACTTTACACTCAAAACCAATTGTACTTATACCACCTTACTAACAAATGTTGGGAAAGTAAAGTGCTTGGAAAATATAAAGGACTTAATCAAAGTAAACATGCTAAAAAGTAAAATTAACTAAGTAAGAAAAATGAACTAAATAAAAGTAAAATAAACTAAGTAGAATGTTGCAATGGTGGAAAATAATATCAATCTTTATTTTTGGTCATTAACTGTGCCCAAGAATAATTCACTCAAACAAAGATTTCATACAACTATTTAACACCACACCATCGACATTCACTAAATTACTAAGTATAAAATCCTAGAAACAAATTTCAAGAATTTGCCTAAGTATTGGATGAAATTTGTTCATTTGACACAACTATGGATTGGTATTTATAGTGATGACCAAGAGCCACTACATCATATATACAATGACATAAGCCAGGCTACAATATAGTATATATGATATCGCAACATCAACATAAATGATTTTATCAACAGTTATGAGTATTGTAAGTCTTACTAATTGCTTATGAATCCTCTTAGTGATGAACATAATCATCTTAGTTTAGTTCATGAATCAGTAATAATCCTAAGCTATTATACACAATCTATAACTATTACTAATTCTAGTTCTTGTAGATCATAACATTATCTTTGGATTTGTTGTTACTTCAAACTATACTATATTACATTTATAATAACTTATTGTATTTTATTAGTGTTACTTCTTCCTATAGTAATTCTAAAAATTTTATATTGTTGCAATGTCATATGGTGTTGTGAGCTTATGGCACACTTACGATTCTCGTGGGTACTATATTATTCTTAATCTTCTGTTGGCTAGATCACTATAGACTTCTTTAGCAATCCATAGCTAAGTTGGTTATCTATTTATAACAACTAATAGACTACTACCTTAATCATAGCTTGTTCTTATCTCCTTTGCAGCTACTTATTTTATGAATCCTCCATTCAAGTTCAGTATATGTAATTTCTTTAATCTTATCTTTGATGTTTTAGTCCTTAATTTCACTTTGGAAAAATTTGAGATTACTATTTTTCATGTCCTTTATAATCAAGGGTTTACATCTCTCCTAAGGTATCATTTAGAAGAGCTAGGGGTTTTTTAACAAGAACATGCATTATGATCATCCATGTTTCTTCTCCTTTTCTTTGTACTTACAATTCAAAGCTTTCTTCTTTTGTGGTCTCATGAATCATCACCATCTTAGTTCTTAGCTTACAATTATCTCCCCTTATTATCATTATAATACAAAAAGTTGATTTTTATTCTTATTTACATGCTTACATATTTCTCATGAGGTATGAACTTTAGCTTCTTTATACCACATAACCAATTATGACTCTTAATTGATCATCATATTCTTTTATAACTGCTAGTTACTTACATTAAGAAACTAATGATTTTATCTCGTCTTATATGATATATTCTAACATGGAAGATAACTATTTGTTATTATTTTAATGTTTATAATTTTTCTACTCCTTTACATAATTTTCTTAAGATAATTACCTACCCATTTTTTGGCATCCCTTATTACTTTTACTAATGCTTCACTTGCTTAAGATTGGTAGGTGAAGTGTTATTAATGTAATCAAGTGGGATAAAGACATCAAGATGATTGAATATATTTTAAAAAAAACTATAAAGGAATATAAACATACTTAAATTGCCAACCTGTTACCTACAAAGACTTATTAAATAATGAGAAAACCAATTGAAACATCTTAATAATTGACTATAGTGTACAACTAGCTCATCGTAGTTAGATATAGTAAATGGTCAACCTACTATATATGAGATAAATACATCAATGTGATGATGAATATATTGAAGAATTATAAAGGAATATAACCAGGGACCATCATTTAAAAGGATGGCAAGATACTTGTTTGTTTCTTAAGTTTGAAGATCTGGATTTGAGCCTTAGCATAATCGCTAGAAAAGAAATTAGACTTTACTCATCCATTAATCCTCCTAGGAATTCAATAATTGGAACAAGCATTAAAGCTTTAGGTACTTATATTTTTTTTATATAACTATGCTTGAATTATAAGTCATGTTATCAAACTCTTCTCTACAAACTCTTGTTAGCATAAACTAACTGAGAAACCTCTCATTGGTAACTCGATCTTTTAAATAAGGTGGTGCCTCCTCTAAGAATTATGTTGTTTATGAACTAAGAATCTACCAACTTGACCTATGACTATGATATATAATTTTTTATAAACTCTATCATAATAATTAAAATTTTCCTTTCCAATTAGTGATGGCTCAATTAGTTAGTTCATTTTTAGACAAGTTAGTTTTAGTTATGTTTAAGGCATATTTACATTCTGCTTAAGAAAATGAGCTTTTTTTATTTTGTTTTGTTTTTATCAGGGAAGGTCAAAAGAGGAAAGAAGTGTTAGAATTGAAACTAAATAACTATATATCATGAGACATATATACAAAACCTTCCTTTAATTTAACTATAACATAATGATGTGTTACATTAACATTATGGTGAAACTCTTGATTTAGAAACTCCAAGTTATGGGTTTGATTTTCATTCACTTTAAGTAGAACATAATAGTATGTTACATAGACCATCATATGGAGTGATGCTAAGATTCTTGTTTCTCAAGTCAAAGATCTAGGTTTGAGCCTAGGCACAACCGCCTGAAGAGGTTAGTCTTTTGCTCATCTACCAATCCTCCCAGGACCCTATCTAGTAGTATGAGCATTGTGGCTTTAGGTGATGATTATTATAACAATGTGTTATATCAGCATAGTTTTAAGACTTTTGATTTAAAAACTCCAAGTTATGGATTCAATTCTAGTGGGGGTAGCCTATGAAATTTTTATATAATGCATATTGTACCCTAAGGGCATTTTTTTGGCATCAGCTTTAAGGATGAAAATATATAATAGTATCTCCAAAATAATTTGGTGATAATGATATTATATCCTAAGGGAAATTTTTTACAATTGATTGTAAGGATGAAAATCTACAAGTGTAGTCCCAAAATTGTTGGGTTGTAATGATGAAAACCTATAAGGGCATTCAAAACTATTGTTATCTTGTTGTTTTGGAGCTTTTTTATTATTCATGGAATATGATGCCCTTTGTTTTTTTTTTTTAATACTAATTCTTTCTTCATCATATGCCTTAAAATCAAATACATAGCTTCCAAAACCACAAGCAACATTTTGAGCAAAGGGAGAGTGTGGATCATAGCCTAGTTGATTCTTACACATGATTTGCAACTAGAGGTACTAGTTTTAGAGCTTAATGCTAGTACCCTCTTACAAGCTGATGAACCATGATATCACATTCGTGATATCGGATCCAACCATGCAATGTTGGATACTTGATATCGTAGCCTATCTCCTTGCCTATAAATAAGAGGTGGTGCCCTTGGTTTTCCCATTAGACAGTTAGTCCCTTAGCCAAACTCTTGCAATTTTTTTCCTCCAGAGTTAGAATTATTTCTGTGTGCCCGTAGTAGGAGTCATAGAGTGAATAGATCTTTATTCGAGCATTGTGTACCTGAGCACACTTTGTGTACAGTAATAAAGATGAACTTTATGATAAACCTTGCAGCATACAAAATAGATTAATTAGTGTTAATTATTATTTAATGCTTTCCTAGTTGATTAATGATTTCTCTCACCCTACAACTCTCTTAGTTAAATACACTCGATACGATCGCTTCAATCATGCATGTGGCGCTTAGTAACCCAGTGACAATTAGTGTTTGGTAATCCCAACAGTGTTGCATTGGTTCAGGATGTGTACGGCAAGTGGGAATAGATACTGGTGTTAGGAATAATTAGAACTTAGTTAATGAGTAGTTAAATTAGATTAGTACTTAGTTATCTCTCTCCCCCTCCTTACTAGCTTAGGATATAAAACACATAAAAACTATAAAAATCATATGCCTCAAGCTTACTTAACCATACAACTGTGACATACAAGTAATTTTGGGAAGACAATGATTAATCAATTTTTTATTATTCCACATAGGTGCATAGGCACTTAGTCCTTGGAATTTGATCGAATCATGCATGAAACGCTTGTATTCATATGGTTGAGCGTAGGGGTACCTTGCCGCTCATCATTGGCACTGTTGCAAGGGACTTAGTTGTTTGTGTGCTAAGTAGAAGTTAGGAAATCATTCACATCATTGGAACAAACCCTTAGGGTTAGTTAAGGAAAAGATAATAGTACATTGCACACTGAACAAGACAAGATGTCTTCTTCTTCGCACAAAAGCACTTCACCACCTAGGACTAACACAAGAAGCAATCAGCGGTAGAATACACATGACGTTGATCCGCCAATCCCTCAATAGTTTCGTTTGGTATATATTCATCCTGATGAATATGTACCCGACTTCACCTTTATTCTCCACCAAGATGAACAGCTGCATTAGCGTGACTTGGAAGGTAACATAGTGTTACCTTCTAACTGTTCAGTCCCAAGTATGCTTTCTTATGCTCTCACACAAATAGGCATGCAACACTTACATGCAGAATACATTATGTAGGACTATGATTCGAGAGACTATCATCCCATAGAGGTGCAACATCAAAGGGATTTGCAACAAGAGAAACACCATAAGTCCTTGAAGGGAAAATGGTCCAAGGATGTCCCCCATGTTTTAAATAAAATTGAGGGTGATGAACCTGCCTCAGGTAGTCACCCACATAACGATGTTCCTTCCCTTGACTTTGGCCAAGGGGTTGTGTATTAGAACCTTCATTCTACTATTCATAACCCAGGTGCTAATACCAACAAACACAAAGTGTCTGAAAAAGGAACAAGGACACATGACAAAGCTGGGCATTCTGATCACAATTACGATCGAGGTAGTAGTGTAACGACGGAAAACGTTGGTCGCTGGAAATACTGAACAGAAGTCCGCGTACACAGTTCTAACCTCGGATCCGTGCGAGGACCGTGCTGGAGAGAAAACGAATCCGAGGTGCCCTGAACGGTCTTGTCAATCAGATAGGGACTTACTTGATTACTAAAAATTTTTGTGATATTTGGATAATAAAATGATGGATCTTTACGGGAAGATATGATATTGTTAACTTAGCGGGTAGTTGAAAACAATGAAATAGATTTATGACGATTTGCAAGATTCGTATAGATGAGGCACAAGAGATTAGATTCAGAACATGGGAAATCCCAAGATTTTGGATTCACCTCACAAACAAAATATATTGAATACAACTATTACAGGTAGACTTCGATTTGGGCAAAGCACGTATCAATAACAAGAAAGCTGTTCAAGGATGAAGCAAGCAAAGGTCGATCTACCTCGTTCTAGCGGATCCTTGCACAAGGAAGTCGGTCCCGAAGCAGAATGTCTGTCAACTTTCTATTCCTGACTGAAGATCCTTGCCAATTGCCTTCGATGTTCTTCCAATTGCTGATCCTTTTTGTTCTCTTGTTAAAAGCTATCAACAATTATCAATGGCAGGGAAAAATCGCTCACAGAGAAAATTCGTTCAATCTTAGGAGAATTTTTTTTTTCCCCTCTGGTCTTTATCAACTAGAGCATTTATAAGGTTAGGGTCAAGCGAAAGACGTGGTTTAGACGATGTGTGTCCTAAATTTGCAAAATGTCATTGACTTGATGTGGTGGTTGTTGAGGTCTGTGGTGCCACACCGCCTTACGCTCTAAAGCGTAACGCAACGTAAACTACTCTTGTTGAAGCTTTGACGACAGGCAATTTCTTGATTACGCTACACTACGCTGGAGAGCGTATTGCACCGCATGGACTGCTGATGCTTGAATTACGCTACACCCTGCTAAATTACGCCGCACCACGCCAGATTACGCTTCATAGCGTAATCTAGCGTAAAATAGTACACTAATGGAAAATCGAAGTGTTGCTGAAGTTTTTGGGCATTTGCCGTCCTTGATGTTGTGGCGGATTGCTTTCTGACATTACGCTACATTACGCTTTGCGTAATGCAGCGTAAGATGCCAAAAAGCTAAGGTTCTCGAAACATAGAGAATTTGAAAAGTCGAAAACTTGCCATTGTGCACCCGTCGTTTGGCTTTGTCTTCTAGAATTCATTTGTGTTGTGTCGTGCAATGTGGCAAGACAGGCTTTTAATCTGAAAAGGAACTTACTGTGCAGTGCCTCATTGCGACCCTTTGCCTGAATCACCAGCTTTCTAAACCTTCGAGGCCTTGAAATTTTCACGGTGTTTCAATGGCCCCTCTTTGTTGACATTTAGGGGGCTTGCCCGAAAGATGTCGACAAAGAATACGAAACACTGGAAAGGTAAAGGCATCAACAGCGTCTATCAAAGACTGCTCAAATGTTGTTCTATCAAACTTAGAAGTGCGAGGATGGAGGGCCATAGGGTATAGGAGGGATCTTACAGGAGTTAGAGATGGTAGGTTCGGGGAAGACTCAAATACATGAACATGAAGCTTTTCCAAACAAGTCATTACGTCCTTTCACTAATATGTTTGCGAAAGGTTACGTCAGGATACTGCATATGGGGGGCTTGCAAGG
The DNA here is from genome assembly GCA_015680685.1 of Gnetum montanum. Classification (NCBI taxonomy): domain Eukaryota; kingdom Viridiplantae; phylum Streptophyta; class Gnetopsida; order Gnetales; family Gnetaceae; genus Gnetum; species Gnetum montanum. The sequence goes on from MNCI01007569.1 coordinate 226,621, forward strand.
GTGAGTTGTGTTACGCCCGCATGACCTGGATGAGTTGTTTTACATCCATTTTCCCAAGTGTTACCCCCTGCATTTTTATTTTTATTTTTTTTTTGAAAAAGTGCAGATTGCATCTCACAAGGCGAGCTATGTTACACCTGTTTGTGGACACGATGATGCAAAAAGATTGACTTGATGCTCACGTTCTATACAAGAAAAGACGAAGGTAAGAATGATGGTAAGGATAACAAAAGAGGAAAATAAAGTAAAGCATCCGATGGAGGGAGAGGTAGGGTTTGCACTTCTAAGAAACCAAGCTAGTATGAGCAGCCACCTCAGAACGCCATAACACCTCACCTTCCAATGAAAGTGTTCTCGATCAACGCTGTCGTAACAAGTAACCTGCCAAACATAACAAAAAATAGGGAGCTAAAAACAAACGTCCTGATTCCTAAGGAGGGAGGCTATTGAAACAAGCACCATCCAAAGCAACAAGGAGAATGTAGACCATTAAAATAGGGACCATAGCCAAGAGCAAGGGTGCCAATGTTGATGCCACAGTTCACAAAGTTGTCATCGATAGTCATATTCATCTTGCTCAAGGACTGTGCAAAGAACATGTCAAATGAATCTGCTAAGCCAGAATCTGGTGACGGTGATGGATGAAGGCCGCTGAGACTATGGACGGCCGTAGTTTCTTTAGGGCCCCAAGCGGTGAAGTTGATCCCAGGAGGTGCAACTATGAAGTGGTGTCGTAGCAACATCTCCGAGGGGTTAGTAGTATGTCTTTCGGCATCTCCGAGGAATCAGTAGGATGCCGATGGGGTAACGATGTTGCATCTGTTCCAATGTCTTACCCACTCCATCTAATAGGGATGCAGTGCAAGAATGACCACACTCGCTTGCTGCATGGAATGCTCGACAGATTCCAATTTTGAGTCCTAGTTGACTATTGTTGCTAGTTTTAAGACTCAGCAGGTCATGGTCCCGATTTAACGTCTGGGCAAACTGAAATCTACTAGTTTTACATCGTAGCAGATGGTGGAAGGGCTAGTTTATGGTCCTAGTAGACCATGCTGTGGGTGTCAATTTTATGTCGTGACCCAAGGACAAGTCTATGCTGGTTTAGCGTCTCAACAGACGTATGCTTACCTTGCCAATTTCACGTCATGGCTGACGGTTAGAAACTTTGCCAGTTTAGCATCTTGACGGACACGTGCAAGAACTGCCAGTTTTACATCGTAGCGAACATGTACAACTTTGCCAATTTTACGTCGTAGCAAACGTTTGTTACCTGAGTTTGGGCCGAGTCGATGCTCAGATGTGGTATCATTTGAGATACAAATGATTCACTGGATTTGGTAGCTTATTGCCATCAATATTTGCTAACTTGAATGCTCCGTTGCCATATGTGCCGATGACCAAGAAAGGGCCTTCCCAGTTTGCAGAGAACTTACCTACTAGTTCACAAATGGCCTTGAGAACTAAGTCTCCCTTCTGGATCGGTTGCTAGTGTGGATTGTGCTGGTGCTTCTGTCTTTGCTTATCCTAATATCTTTCGATGGCGTCAAGCATTTGAATGCGCTTCTCTTCTACTGAGTCTAAATCCACGATCCTAGACTCATTTTGTTGAGTCTTATTTATAACCATGGAGAGGACCATCTGCAATGAGGGAACTTGTAATTCCAAGGGCAACACTACTTCGGATCCATAAACTAGGCTGTAGGGCATCCTGTCTGTAGCTGTTCTGTAGGTCGTACAATATGCCCATAGCACATAGAGGATTTTTTCATGCCACCGTTTTTTATTGCTGTTGAGCATCTTCTTAAGCAAATTAATGATTACCTTCTTTGTTGCTTCTACTTGACCATTTTCTTGTGGGTAATATGGTGAAGAAAAATATTGCTTGATACCAAGATTATTGCAAAAAGATTTGGTTTCTGTGCTACTAAATTGTGGTCCGTTGTCAGTCACAATAGTCATAGGGAGTCCAAATCTGGTTACAATATTGTCTAAGATGAAATGGCAAACCTGTTGAGATGTAATCTTTTGTAGGGGGATAGCCTCAACCCACTTTGTAAAATACTCGGTGGCGGTGATAATGAAGCTATGTCTTGCGGAAGATTTAGGTGCGATGGGACCTATGATGTCTAGTCCCCATCGTTGGAATGACCAAGTAATCTAGGTAGTGTGTAACTCAGTTGGTGACACGTGTATTAGATTTGCGTAACGCTAGCACATGTCACACGTCTTAACCCTGGCAAGCTAGTCTTTTTCCATGTACGGCCAGTAGTACCCTAGACGTCTGATTTTAGCGACCATGGCTCGTGGGGCCACGTGTCCCCCACACAGCCCCTTGTGCACCTCACTAACTATTCGTCGTGCTTGATCATTATTGATGCAGGTCAAAAATACCCCATCGAAGGAGCATCTACAGAGAGTACTGTCTTCAATGATGATGTATTGCCTAGCACGCTTGCGCACTGCGTCCTTTTGTGCATGCATTAGCTCGTGCGGTGGTTCGCCATGCAAAACGTAAGTTTTAATGTTGTCATACCATTCTGGCATTCCTCCCGTGTTTAATGAAGAAATCTGCATCACTTGAATGATAGGCTCTGTACATTCTATCATTAAAGCGGGCCAAGTGGCAAACAAGTGTGGTGGCACATTTAGTGCCAGTGTTGCCAGTGCATCGGCAACAACATCTTCGTTGCGTGGCATGTGTTGGGCATCGGTTCTCATGAATTATTTCAAGAGATATTTAGCCATATCACAGTAGGGTTGTAGGTGTACAACCTTGCAAGCATAGACTCCTATGATTTGATTGATGATGAGCATCGAATCACCTCAGATTGCCAGGTGTTGAACTTTGAGTTCTCTAGCTGTCAACAATCCTCTGAGGAGCCCCTCATACTCTGCCATGTTATTCGTACAAGGGAAGGTCAAGCGGTAAGCTGATGGATGCACATCCTCAGGAGAAAGCGTAATCACAGTGATGGCACTGCCACCTCTAGTAGTTGAAGCCCCGTCGAAGTATAACATTGCTTCAAGGCCTGTTGACATAGGGCTTAAACTATGTACATGTTCATCCAAGAATTCTAGCTATATTGTAGCTTGATCATTAATCAATGATGTTGCTAATTAGTCAGCTATGGCCTAGCCTTTGATGGATGACTGGCCAACATAATGTAAATCAAACTTGGATGTGATAGCTTTCCAACGAGCTATCCTACTACTTTCATACAAGTTGTTGGAGATAGCCCGCAGAACATTACTTTTACAAATTATGTTGACCTGACTATGAAAAAGATAATGCCTACATTTTTTAAGTGTGAAGACTAATGTCAAATAGTTACCATCCACTTCGTTGTACCTTGTTTCGTATGTAAATAGAGCATGACTGAGGTAATAGATAGGGGCTTCTGACCTATCGTTCCTTTTCTGGCAAAGTAACGCAGCTATAGACATGTCTGAGTTAACTAGATAAATGTAGAAAGGTTGATCCCTTTGTGGTGGGAAAATCATTGGTAAATGTTACAGCTCTTCTTTTAAATTGTCAAATGCACGCTGGCAATCATCGGTCCAATCAAAATTGACACCCTTCTTCAGAAAATGTTGCATGGGGTGTAATTTATCTGTTAACTTTGAAATGAACCGCTTGATGAATTGAAGTCTGCCCTATAACCCACGTAGTTCCTTGAGGTTTGTAGGTGGCGTTAAATCGACGATGGCCTTAACCTTGTTAGGGTTGACTCGAATGCCAGTCTCTGATACCACAAACCCTAACATGCATCCGATTTTGACTCCAAATACACATTTCCTTGCGTTGAGCCATAAGTCATGTTTGAAACATTGTTTAAGGACTAACTCCAGATCTTCTGAGTGATCTTTTGACTTTATAGACTTGACAGCTATGTCATCTACGTAGTCGTTAAATCTCTCTAAGAGATAATCACTAAAGATGTATGTCATGGCTCATTGGTACTTTGCTCCAGTGTTTTTTAACCTGAAAGACATCATGGTATAACAGAAGGTCCCCCAGGGCATCATGAATGTTGTGGTTAATTAGTGCTCTAGGTTAATACGAACTTGATTATAACCTGAAAAACCATACATAAAGGACAGGAGCGCGTGACCTGCTGTTGTGTCGATTAGTTGGTCAATACTCTGTAACGGGAAATTGTCCTTAATCGTAGCTTTGTTCAGATCTCGGAAGTCTATGCAAATGCGTATGCCTCCCGTTTTCTTAGAAAAAACTACAATGTTGGATACCCAGTCTGAGTAATCAACCGCACGAATGAAACCAGCCTGATATAGCTTGGTGATTTCATTACGCACTGCCAGTGCGATTTCCGGCTTAATCTTTCGTGCCTTCTGTCTAATTGGTTTGATGCGTGGGTCTAAGATTATGTTGTGCTGTATTAATCTCGGGTTTAAGCCTGACATGTCTTCATATGACCATGCGAATATAGCAGCATTGTCTTAGAGAACTCGTGTTATTTCACATTGCATCTATTGGTCTAGGAGAGAACTAACCCTAAGAGTTTATTTTTACCCTTGTGTGTAACTATAGGGACCTCACTAAGAGGATCCTCGGTTACATCACCAGTCTCCAGGTCGAGTGTTCGGGCCAGATGTTCTGGCCAGTCTAGGGATGTTTCCAATGTTGCTATGGTTGTGTCATAAAGGGAAAGGTTTGTTCCTACTAGCATATAATCGAATTATCTAATGATCTTCCCATGTGGCCTTGTCAAGACTAAGGGTACGGATAAAGCTGCATCCATTTGCGAATGGCCCTACAAAATCGCCAAAAACGAAAGTTGTTACATTGTTTTTCTACCAATCTGTTAAATGATAAAATTTTGTTTGTTTCTGCATTAGAATTACGTGTTAAAGAAGTTTCCAGTTTCAGGTCTTCGTGGACCATTACAAATATGCATAGTTTGTAAAAAGAAATGACGATCTAAGCTTCCTAAAGGCTAGTGTATGAAATAGGATGAAAGGTGTAATGTAGTGTGTCTAGCATGCCGAAATAATTAGATTTGAAAGTTTGTACAGACCGTAGTTAATGCGACCAGATTATGAGGTGATAAAATATGTATTAGTTTAAGGTTGTTTCGGAACGTAACTCGCGCAATATCTACGAAATTAATGCCCTGATCTTCGCGTTCCATGTCATACTGACACCAGCATTTTGGGAAAGTTCCACGTTGATCGAGCAGAAATAATCAGTTAGTTTCAAGTGTGTTGTTTATAAACCAGTGGTTCACGCTCAAAACAGGTTACCGATATCACAAATTTGGATCTAGCTATAGCAAGAAGTGAGCGTAAGCAAAGTGCGAGCAAACGACTTTAGGAAGATTTTGTTTGATTGCAGCCATGGCACCAAAGGTCAAAGGAAAGAACGCTAAGTTGGCCAAGATTGATGAAGTGCAAGAGAGTCTGTAGCGGGCTTCATAGGCCAAAGTAGAGGCTCGGGAAGTTACTCCACTTAACTAGTAAATTGTCGTCCACCTCTTTGCACTATTGTCACGTTTGTTACAGCGTCATAGTTGTTTTATTTTGAATACCCATGTTGCGTCTTTTTGTATTTTGGATATGCATGTTGCATCAGCGTTAATGTTTGTTTACGCGAGCTGGGCTATTCTGGTTTGACAGACTTTGTATTGTTATGAAAGTTTAGGGAGTATGGAGTAATGCTGTGTAGATGTATAGCTGAAAAGAATCTAAGTACTGTATCCATGCGTGGCGTAATTGGAGTCCTATTTTCTTTTCTTTTTCATCATTTCTAATAGTTATCTAGTACACTGGGGTAATACGCAGTGTTTCTTTCATCGCCGTTGTCAAGGACAGACCTTAAGCTGTTGCAAGGGTTTGGGCGATTTTGGTCATGTGTCTCCAGTGTACTCTATAATTTTCTGAGAATCGTGCGAACCCTAGTGTAGCATGATGAATGCTCCTGTCTAAATAGTTTTTCTGAAAGTAATATGTTTTTTATCATACAGCATTATGCTAAAACCTGTCCTAATCGTTTTGGACATTGTGGATGTTCTATGCTGCATCCATGTTCCCACGGCCAATGTTCCTCCTCCTCATGCTCGTATAAAGGAGGAGGCGGTATGGTTCCGAAGGGGCTCGCAGGATTTTCTTGCAATTTTTGCTTCATAATTATAGCATAATCGTCTGGTCACATCTACCAGGTGATGAAGCTACTGCTATTTTAGAGATGCTATTGGTTGGTTCAACACAGAGCATCCTGGCATTTCTTTCAGATGGTGCGATCGAAATTGTGCGGGTGCAAGACCGTGAACAGAGCACCAGGGGTTTGAGGCATTTGAGCTGGATATGGAAGATGCCTAGGTTTAACTGCTACCATGCCTATAACACTTTGTTCGTGGCCCGTCATCTCACAACCTACTTTTAGAATCCACCTGGTACCGTGCATTACACAAGCGGGTAAGTTTTATTTCGCTTTGCAATATTGTAATGTGCTAACTACTGTTTAAATGCGTATTGCGTGTAAAGGAATTGTCTATGGTGTAGATTTTTCATCAATGAAAGCGGTCTTTTGGGAAATAATGATACATTGTCGTTGGCTGAAAGGGCTATAGGGGAGTTTACCTCTATCAGCAATGTACGGGCTGCCATCATGGAACAACTGGCATTCAAGATCCCAGAATACCCTACCCATTATGCTGACTTCTTTTCTAGATGTAAGAAACTCGGATGGCTAGATAGTGAGTGGACTTTGGACCCTCCCCTTACCGTTGCAGATGTGCAAAGGAAAATTCTTCCATTTCCTTTACCTTTCAGGCCTGGTAAGCTTTATCATGATGATGAATTGCGTCAATGTTATCAGTTGGTGTTAGCTTACCTATTGTTTTGTGTTAGCAATCAGGGAATCACGGGAGATTATGATCATGGCTTCCGGTCGCGAGGCCAATAGTCTCCTCTTTCATTATGGTGACATAAAGGAGGCCCAACATTGGCTCAGCCATAGAGCGGCCCCAATTGTAGTAACCAATAACATTCGGGAGGCTGGACTGATGGACCTTTTCTTGGCCATAACCCCTGATGCTACTGCAGGCGAAATGTTGACCCTATTCAACTCCTTCAGTGAAGAAGCTGAGCGTCTCTGCATACACGTGCGTAATGTGCACGTAAATTTTGACATTGATGCTCAACTATTTACTAATCTCTTCCGCATTCCCTCTGACAGTTTTCCTATAGATGAAAAATTGAAGAGGAGTGCCAAGTACCAGCAAGAGATAGAGGAGTGGCTTGGGGTTAAGAAGGAAGTTAAGGGAATCCCCACTGAAACGATCGTGTTGGTGGTAGCCCATACTATTTACCCCCTTTTCTGGGCCCGAGCCTTTCCTAAGACACTCTCGCAAGGGAGATTCCTCACCATCGAGTAGGCCTAAATTATGTAAGAGGTCCTAGAGGAGGGGACACGGTTCAATTGGGCGAGAAATTTTGCCGAAGGCATGCGCATTGAGATGGTTAGGCTTCGCAAGAAGCTTGAGTCCCATTTCAATGTGCACTTTGCCTTCTTCATAGCTTATTTTCGGTGCTTTGCCAAATTTCTAGTAGTCCAGAGGAATGGGGTCTGGGTGCAACAAGACCGTAGCCAGTTTTCCAAACCATGGATTTTCCATGTCTTCGGCACTGTCTGGTCACAAGACCCTCCTGAAGGGATCGGGGAGTCGCTGTCGGTAACAACTAGAAGTATGGTGGCACCTTGAACACGGGGCCAAAATAGCATGGGTGGGGCACCTCCCTCTTACACTGGCGATGTATCGAGGGGAAAGCGTCTGGTTACCGAGATAGTGGATTCATCAGTGCCACGGGAAAAGCCTCATTTGACCAAGGAATCTGCTGAACCAGCGGGTGGCGTGAGGAAGAAAATGCAAATAAGGTTTCAGAGGAGTAATCCTCCAGGCGGTAAGTGGTGAAATGTACCAATGGTCATGTTTTATGTAGAGACACCGTTGCATAGCGTAATATTCATTGAACAAAAGTGAAATCTTACGTTAACTAACTATGTTGCATGACAATGAAGGAAAGGGTTATGGAATGGTTGACCCCTGAAATAGGGGCTATAGTCTTACGGCATAGAGAAGGGCCCTCCATTTCTGAAGAGGAAGCCCCAGTCAATAAGGCAAGGAGTGAACAAGCTCCTGCGCGGGAAGAGAAAGTAGCTGTTGAGGATGCCGAAGTTCTTTCGGCTGGGACTAGACAAGGCAAGTGGTTTGTTACTTGACAAAGTTAATTCTTACAGCATAGTAGACTTTAGACAAATTCTAGAGGTTGTGCTGGTCATCGTAATGTCTCAGTCATGTCCTTATATGGAATGTATTCTGCGTAACAGGTGACCAAAGCATACACTTGGCAACAGTGGCGACTTGATCCTGGGGCAAATTTCCTGATAAATTCACCTTCATGGAAGGCATCGTCTAAGACATGATCAGTCTCTTAGAGCGATTTGATGCTGAAGCTGGTACATTACAGTCATTACGCAAAAATTATTTTACTATGGCATTACGCTACCCAATCATGTCAAATTGTCATTTTATGCTATTAGGAGCTCACCTTAGATGGGATCTGTCAAAGCCTATCGATTTAGACGCCACCAAACCCCCATCAGAAGCGACCGTCGTGCCACACAACATTTACGATGAGATGCGTAAATGTGTTGTATGCTTGACTCGCTCCTTATGGGAATGTCAAAGCATAAACAAGGACCTTTGGAAGAGGTTGCAAAGGTCGGAGAAAGAGAGGGTGGCTCTACGTGATGAGGTTGGGGATTTAAGATCACGGAATGAATTCCTGCAAGCCCAGGGAACGGGAAGCGAGGACTGGAGGATAGCTATTGTTGACTACGCCCGTTATTGGAGTGTCATCAAGAACAGTGTCCAAACTAGCCGTAAACTGGTTGAGCAGCGTATGCAAATGGACCTCCTAGCTCAGAAGAACCAGGACTGGAAGGACTTTAGTGCAAGTATCCAAGAATGGGGGCAGACGCAAAAAGATCATAAACAGGTCTACAAACAAGAAAGTGCTACCTATCGTCAACATTATAGGGATTCTACCATTGAGGCTCAGTCCCTTTAGCTATTCCTTGACATTATTGGTGCTTCCAAAGCATTTGAGAAGTTCTAGAAACAAGTGATGGTGAGTGCCTCTCCGGAAAGGTAAGTGACTCTTCCCAGAGGTGAGACTACCGTCCCTTCTTTCTTCCCCCGAACCACCTCGATGGACTCCTGTGCAAAAGGGGAAGGTAAAGGCTAGAACTAATCTAGGGGATGGGGTTTGGTCTAAGCTCACCGAGGACGAAATCATGCAACGTCTGTGGATTGGCTTAGAACAAGTCCCCTTTGCTTCTGATGCCGGACCATCACAGGTTAGTTGTAATATTATTGCGTTTTTGTTATACTTAGTTTTGATGATGATGTTAATATATGTATCATGTCTTATCGCAGGAGCGACCTGAGGAGAATCCTCAGCAGGGTGAAGCTAACGAGGGTCCTCATGAAGAGGGTTTACAGGAAATAGAGCGTAATGAAGCTAGTCGATACCATGATGAACAACCCCCCACTGGAGAGCTTGACGAAGAGGGCTGCCCTCACGAAGGGGTTCCTCATGCAAAGGGTGGCCCCTATAAGGATGACCTCCTTGAAGTAGAAGTTGAACTGGGGGATACAGGAGATAGTGGTAATAAGGGAGACGCGTAGCATGGCTGAATTAGCCTCAGATTTTATTGTGGTATAACGAAACAAGAGACAATATTTTTCTTTTAACGTATTTGATACAAATTTTGGTGTTAATTTTGATCGTCTTCTTTGTTGTTTTCTTTTTATGTCAAGCACAAACAAGATCGTAGGTTTTGACATTATGGTAAATCATAATTAGTTTTAAGAGTGGTGTTAATGCGATTACTAGTTTGAAGCTATTACGGACTGCTAAATTGTTCAAATATAAAGCGTAAATGAAATTGTTAGTTTATGGCCTTTTGGGCTTTTGAGTAGTGTAGGGGTGAGGTGTGATTGAAATAGATAGTTTAAAGCTATTGCGAGCCATAGATAGTTTAAGGCCATTTCGGGCAATGGATAGTTTAGGGCCATTTCGGGCCCAGGATAGTTTAAGGTCATTTTGGGCCTGGGATAGTTTAAGGCCATTTCAGGCCCAGGATAGTTTAAGGCCATTTCAGGCCCGAGATAGTTTAAGGCCATTTCAGGCCTGGGATAGTTTAAGGCCATTTCGAGCCTAGGATAGTTTAAGGCCTTTTCGGGCCTAGGATAGTTTAAGGCCATTTCGGGCCTGGGATAGTTTAAGGCCATTTCGGGCCTTGGCTATATGAGTGAAGGAATCAACTAAACATTAAGTCACTAGTTTTAAGCTATGATAGGATGTGATTAGTTTAAGGCCATTTCGGGCCGTAGATAGTTTAAGGTACAAAGCGTAAATTAGATTCAGGTATAAAGCGTAAATGAAATTTAGGATTCCAAGCATAAATGAAATTTGGATTCCAAGCATAAATGAGATTCAGATACAAAGCGTAAATGAAATTGCTAGTTTAAGGCCATTTCAGGCCTTTGAGTAACAGGAGTAAGGAAGACAACTGGTGGAAACGTAAACATAAGCATGAAGCATGAAGATAAACATAAGCATAATGAGACTAGCTAGTGGAAAATGTAAAAACATGAGTAATTTATAATTGGTAAGCGTGCATAGAATAGATGATGGCACTGTAATAGTAGGACAGCATTGTTTACCGGCTAACTTTGCAGCCATTTCTTAATTGATTTGATCTTTAATGGTGTATAAGGACGGGGAGATTTATGGCCCTTTTCCTTTGCATCACCATCTTCTCCTTGGAATGGTAGCTCAGCCCAAGTTAGGTTGTCATCAGCCACTATTTCAGCTTGTTCGGGTATTTGGACAAGGGATTTATTCTCAGGCATTTCGATCTCCGACCCTTGTTCTGTCTCTATGTTATCGGAAGATAATGACGATAAAAGTAGAGATCGGAAGGACAAAGGCAAACTAAGATAATAATCGGGGCTTTCAATCTTGTAGGATTCCAAAGGAATCGTCGAAGCGACCGATCTGCACCACACAATTTTGTAAACAACCTCGGAGGTATTACGTTTACATTAATTGACAATGGGTACATACAACTTACAAGAATACCCATAAAATGGGATCGGATATGAAGGACCTCCTCGAAGGTATTACGTTTCTAGCGCTAGAAAACTGTAACGACAAAAAACATCGGTCGCTAGAAATACCGAACGGAAGTCCACGTACACAGTTCTAACCTCAGATCCGTGCGAGGACTATGCTAGAGAGAAAACGAATCCGAGGTACCCTGAACGGTCTTGTCGATCAGACATGGACTTACTTGATTAGTAAAAATTTTTGTGATATTTGGATAATAAAATGATGGATCCTTATGGGAAGATATGATATTGTTAACTTAGCAAGTAGTTGAAAACAACAAAATAGATTTACGACGATTTGCAAGATTCGTATAAATAAGGCACAAGAGATCATATTCAGAACATGGGCAATCCCGAGATTTGAGATTCACCTCACAAACAAAATATATTGAATACAACTATTACAGGTAGACTTCAATTTGGGCGAAGTACATATCAATAACAAGAAAGTTGTTCAAGGATGATGCAAGCAAAGGTCAATCTACCTTGTTCTAGCGGATCCTTGCACAAGGAAGTCGATCCCGAAGCAGAATGTCTATCAACTTGCTATTCCTGACTAAAGATCCTTGCCAATTGCCTTCGATGTTCTTCCAATTGCTGATCCTCTTTGTTCTCTTGTTAAAAGCTGTCAACAATTATCAATGGCAAGGAAAAATCGCTCACAAAGAAAATTCATTCAATCGTAGGAGAAATTTTTTTTTTGCCCCCTCTGGTCTTTGTCAACTGGAGCATTTATAAGGTTAGGGTCAAGCGAAAGATGCGGTTTAGAGGACGCGTGTCCTGAATTTGCAAAATGTTGTTAACTTGATGTGGTGGTTGTTGAGGTCTGTGGTGGCACACCGCCTTACGCTCTAAAGCGTAATGCAATGTAAACTGCTCTTGTTGAAGCTTTGATGACAGGCAATTTCTTGATTACACTACACTATGCTGGAGAGCATATTGCACCGCATGGACTGCTGATGCTTGTATTATGTTGCACCCTGCTAAATTACGCTGCACCACGCCAGATTACGCTTCATAGCGTAATCTAGCGTAAAATAGTACACTTACGGAAAATTGAAGTGTTGCTGAAGTTTTTGGGCATTTTCCTTCCTTGATGTTGTGGCAGATTGCTTTTTGACATTACGCTGCATTACGCTATGTTGCGTAATGCAGTGTAAGATGCCAAAAAGCTAAGGTTCTCGAAACATAGAGAATTTGAAAGGTCAAAAACTTGCCGCTGTGCACTTGTCGTTTTGCTCTGTCTTCTGGAATACATTTGTGCTGTGCCGCACAGCATGGAAAAATAGGCTTTTAATCTGAAAAGGAACTTGCTGTGCCACGCCTCGTTGTGACCCTTCGCCTGAATCACCAGCTTTTTGCTGAACTGTCGAGGCCTCAAAATTTTCATGGTGTTTCAAGTAGTAGACACCGTCATGGTGGTAGTTCTCCTTCTTCTTCACCTTCATCATCTCCTTCATCCTCTCCTTTAGTGTCCGGATGTAGTCATAGAGAAAAAGATTGTGAGGATAAAGGCAAGAAAATGGAAGTCACAGATGAAATAGCTAAGACAGAGGACGAGGGCACTCTAGGGAATCATGACATAGAAGAAGGAAAAGTAGGGAACAATGTAGGCACCATAGACACCAAGAATGAGATGATCATGACCAACCCCTACTCGCTACTCAAAGCATGCTAAACATAACTGAGGCCATGAGAGTTTCAACAAGGCACCAAAGAGATAGTAGGATCAAGAGGTTAGACATGAATAATATCCCACCATTTGAAGGGGGATATAACGCTGATCCTCAAAATCACTTACAAGCATTTCATGATGCATGTGCCTTGCAAAACATAGAAAATGAGTGGTAAAAATTTAAGTTGTTTCCACAGACACTAATAAAAGAAGTTGAAAGCTGGTACCGATCCTTAGAACTAGAATCCATTCGTAGGTGGAGTACTATGTTAGAATTATTCAATGATAAGTACCAAATGTACTCCCATGTCTCTAACCTGCAAAAGCAAATCCAAGGATGGACCCTTGGATGCTGCCATGGGCCATTATTATGTACTATTACGTCGTTGTCCTGGCCATGGTTATTCATAGCAGGATCAGCTATGCCATCTCATAGATGGGCTTAGGCATGAAACAAGAAGAACCCTTGGGACTTATGCCCAAGAAAGGTTATCTAAGCTTAGGTCCCATCAAATTCATAGACTACTGGAGCAAGTTGCTAAGGAAGAAGGTGGGCTATGAAAGAGAGAGAGTGCGGAAGAATATAACTGAGATCCTTCCCTCCAGAAGAAGGGAGTAAGATTTTGTGAGGATGAGGAATAGTCACCACTTGAAGAGATGATGAATAGGAAAAACTTGCCTATCCAAAAGTTAACATCAGAAGTATCAGCAAAGGTAGAACAAAAGTGAAACTCCCTAGATAGTAGGTTTCAAACTGTTCTCAAAGTTGTAGAGGAGTCTAGAGAGCGAGGTAGTGATCATGACAAAAGAAAAAAGAGAGAAGCAGAAAACGCACGTAACAAGGGTAAGGGTAAAGTTGCTATTATTGAAGAGGTTGTGGACTTAGATACAAACAATGATAGTGGATGTGAGATATGTTAATATGACCACCCTAAGGGATGTTGCCCTATGATCTCACATCTACAGGAGTCTGGGGTGTATGCACTTAATCCATGTGTAAACAAACGGCAAACATTCCAACGATGACCTTATCCCTAAGGTAACCCAAGGCAGTTCCACCAACCTTTAACATATTATCCAAGTGGAACTCCACCATAACCAATTGAGCAACATCAATAGTGGTAGCACCCACAATCATGGGGAATGCCACCACCAAGGCAACAATATCCTTACCGGCAACCTGACCCATATGGATATTACGTGCAACATCCAATCTTTCCATGTGACTCTATTAGTAACATTACACCTCAACATCACTACCAAGCCTGCGAGTACTATAGGAATCTCTCTCCTAGGGGTGATATTCCACAAGTGTACCATCCCTCCAATCCGGCCGCATCTCTCCCACCAATAGCTCCATTACCACCTGCTCCAGCAATGCAAGGTGAACTCCCTACTTAGCCACAACAATGCAATGCCACAAGGGCTATTAATCCTCAACCTACTATTGGTTCTAGTAATCATATGAAGAAAAGACCTTTCTTTAGAACCAATAGTCCAACCAAGCATTTGTAACCCCAAGTGGCTGAGTCTTTGGACATCTCCATATCAAAAAAAGCTTCAGATCCCCCTTCGAGCCTAACACTGCATTCAACACATATGGTCATGTTAACACATGTTGTTACTGATTGTATCAAAGCTGGCCACCTTCCCAGGAAATTATTTGATCCTGGGAGTCCCCTAATATATCTACAAATCATTGGGAATGAGCTATGCAAAGCTCTTTTAGATTCGGGTTCCAGTGTCAACCTAATATCCCAAGAAATTTATAAGGCCTAGAACCTACTCCCATTAAAAAAGAGCAAAGTCTATTTAGAGTTGGCTGACCAGTCCATCACTGTTCCTTTGGGATTAGTGGAGGACATTATTACCACTATTTGTGAATGGTCATATCCAACTGACTTCCTAGTGATTCAAGTGAACAATAGTAAGTGGAACTTCCCAATCATAATGGGAAGGGCATGGCTAAGAACTATCGATGCACACTTAGGAATCCACGATCTTTTCCTAGAAATATCTAAGGAAAATATTTTCAAAAAGATCGAGAAGAAGAAGGTTCCATGCATCGCATAGAGTGACACAGGGTGTAATTGCGTGCAGAGATCATGGGTTGTGCAAAGTTTAACATTGCCTACATGCAATCAGTGTCAACAAATGATCAATATACAAAGGTGCCTATATGCAGCAGCCACATGACAAGAAGACACCCAGTGGCTAACAGCTGATCAAGAAAGCAGCTCACTTATATGCATGGAACTAATTGAGGGTTTGCCTTTTGCCTACATACATAGCATAGATGCATTAGAGCTAGTCCACCACCAACTTCCCAATCCTAACTTAGAAAACATCAACTGGGAGAAGTTGGAAATTCCTAAGAAATTTAAACAAGAGCCCCTAGAGCTAAAACCATTGCCCATCGATATGGAATACACATTCCTTAAGAATGGAAAACCGGTAATCATCAACGCAAAACTTGCTCCACAACAAAAGGAGAGTTTGCTCAAGGTAATAAAAAAGTGGTCAAAAGCCTTCACCTGGCCATATCTAGAATTAACTGGAATAGATCCTAGGATATGCTAGCATAGGATTTACACTAACTCTTCCATGAACCCTCGAAAACAACCATAGAGGTGATTGAACCCAAAGTTAAAGCAAGTAGTAAAAGAAGCAATCAAACAGCTTTTAAAGGCAGGGTTCATATACCCCATTGCTGATAGCGAATGGGTTAGCCCCTTAGTAATCATGCCCAAAAAGGGAGGCAAATGGAGGGTGTGCATAGATTTTAGGCTACTAAACATGGCAACATTCAAGGATCACTTTCCATTGCCATTTGTTGACCAGGTCTTAGACACAATCGTAGGGCATCGCTATTATAGTTTTCTGGATGGATATAGCGAATACAACCAAATACAAATAGCCCTAGAAGAACAAGCCAAAACTATGTTCACTAGTCCTTGGGGAATGTTTGCATACAAAAAAATGCCATTTGGCTTGTGCAATGCCCCTACAATGTTTCAACACTTCGTTCTAAGAATATTCCAATAGCAGATAGGAAATGGTGTGGAATTCTTTATGGATGACTTCTCCACTTATGGAGCAAGCTTTGATCAAGCCTTGGACTGATTAGAGTAAGTGCTAAAAAGATGTATAGAAACTAATTTGAGGTTCAACTAGCAAAAAAGTCATTTGATGGTCCAAGAAGGTGTAGTACTTGGGCATAAAATCTCACATGTAGGAATAGCGGTAGACCCGCAAAAAATCAAAGTCATCCAAGGAATTACCCATCAACCAGAAATTGTCAAAGACATTTGGTCATTCCTTGGACATACTAGCTACTATAGGAGATTCATAGAGAAATTTTCAAAGATTGCCAAACCATTGGTAGAGTTAACGAAGAAGGACGTACCCTTCGAGTGGACCAAGGAATGTGAACTAGCTTTCCAAACTCTGAAACAGAAGTTGGTAGAAACACCCATTCTACAAGCTCCTGATTGGTCCAAACCATTCCATGTCATGACTAACATGTCCAACTATGCCTTAGGAGCTGTACTTACATAGTTAGATGACCAAAAATTTCCTTATTACATCCACTGTGCAAGTAAAAGTATCACTGGTGCACAACTCAACTACACTACTATAGAAAAAGAATTAATGGATGTAGTGTTTGCACTAGAAAAATTTAGACACTATGTATTAGGATACAAAGTATTCATACACACACATCATAGTGCCATTCGATTCCTCATGAATAAGCCAATGGTAAGCCCCCATATTATACGATGGCTTGTAATCCTACAAGAGTTCGATTTAACAATGATCGATCGCAAGGGCACTGAGAATGTAGTTGCCGATCATTTATCTTGCTTGCACTGGGGTAGCAAAGAGGATGAGTATCCAATTTTCGATCATTTCCCTGATGAGTTCCTCTTTGCCATGTAGTGAATAACCAATCACCCACGGAGATAGACTGGTACAGTAGCATTCTTACCTATCTCCTTACCCAACAAACATCACAAGAGCTAGACCTTAAGAAGAAACAATAGTTTCTTCACAAAGCCAAGTACTTTATGGAGATCAATGGACAACTTTACAAAGTATGTCCCAATGGCTTAGTTCAATGGTATGTTCCTAATAGAGATCAACTGAGAGTTCTCCAAGATGCTCATGAGGGCCCTTGTGGGGGCCATTATGCTGGGAGATGAACGACCATCAAGATCTTGCTCGTAGGGTATTATTGGCCTACCTTGTTCCGGGACACCCATCAATTCATCCAATCTTGTGAGCACTATCAACGTGATGGGGGAATGACTATAAGAATGAAGGGTCCGCAATAATGGATTCAACCATTATAACCCTTTGACATTTGGGGAATTGATTTCATGGGGCCCATTACACCAATGTCCAATGGAAAAGCTTACATCATAGTTGTCATAGAATACTTAACAAAATGAACTAAAGCAACTACCATAAAAGATTACACATCATCTACAGCTGCACAATTTGTTCAACAACAAGTCGTCAACAAGTTTGGTGTGTCGTGTGCAGTTATCTCAAACAATGGTGCACACTTCACAGGTGCAACTTTTTGGAAGTTAATGCAATGCTTAGGGGTTGAGCATAAATTGACTACACCATATCACCCCCAAGAAAATGGTCAAGCTGAGGTTACCAACAAGGAGATTACTAAGCTACTCACTAGAACCATTAGCAAGTATAAGCGAGACTAGAGCACTAAATTAAATGATGCTCTTTGGGCATACCGCTCCACATGGAAACTCCCTATAGGCTACTCTCCCTATGAGTTAGTATATGAAAAAATTCCAACACTCCCTATCCAAACTGAGCTCCGTACACTAGCCACGGCATGTCACCTCAACCTTCACCTTGATCTAGCACAAAAACAAAGGTTGATGACTCTTAACTTGCTAGATGAGAACTGACTAACTGCCCTATCATCTAATGAATTGCACAAGGCATTTAATAAACAACATCATGACATGAAAATTAGGAAAGTTAAGTATCAACTAGGAGATAAGGTTCTCTATTGGAACCCCACACATGTGTCACAACGTACCACATTTCAAACATTGTGCGAAGCACCTTACATTATCTATGCAACTTTCCCTTCAGCCCAAATAAGAGACTGTTAGTCAACGTGCAACAAACAAAACCTTTCCATGAGTTTAGGATAGCTAGAACATATGCTACCTCTATAGGTGGGCAACCTTGCTCATTCTTTTAGATCTTTTCCTTACAACTCAGTCATGGTGGAGATGGCCACCTCTGCTAACCATTGAAGGCACTTAGTTCTTTTCACATTTCTTTTGACAAATTTTTGTTTTACACACTTTTGTTTTGCAAATTTTTGTTTTGCACATTTCTTTAATCTTTCTTGTTTCTTTTTTACACCATCATTCATACTTTTACCATTTCTTTGTGTGATTACTTTATTTTTTTCATCACCCAATAAGTGTTCATGATGGTGGCATGAATAATACCATATTGATTGCTAATGTTCAGATTTTACCTTTGAACTATGATGTTGATATTAAGGTATGGTTCTTTGGATTAAACAAGCAATGAGTCCACATCGTTCATGCATCCATAAAATCCTATGATCTCCCTTAGCTTGGAACTATATAGTCCCTTTCTCTAATAAAACTATTAACAAATTAGTGGCTGGGTATTTCTAAAACTAAGGACTCAAAGGATGAAAAGGGTGTGACTTCAAGGGGATTCAATGCATTTGTGCTAGCTATTCTCTTGAGTGCTTGGATACTTTTTCTTTGGGTTTTTTGCCATTCTGACCATTCATCAAATCTCCATAAGTTGAGTGCATAAAAATAAGTCTTTGCATGGTGTGGTTCTCACACAAAAAAAAAAGTGAGAATTCAAAGCATAGCCCTTAGACACAATAATGAACTTGGGCTACAAGCACTAGTTATGGAACTGGAAAGACATATTACCCATGCCTAAAGGTTCCCTCTAACTAAGGCCCTTTCTCACTTCCTGATTCTCCATCTCACTCTCCTCGGAATGGTGATGACTTTTTCTAGAGGCATTCTTGTTGCTTCAAGAGGATAGGTTAGTCAAATATGTTGATGTGAGGTCACTGAATGTGGTTTGTTGAGCCTAGATTTGGAATTAGTTCTACTCAATCACATTAAGCATAAAACACACACAAGGGACTTTACACAACCTTGTTATTGGTTTTTCATTCCATTCTCTCCTCTCCACCTTTCTTTTCCATTTTTTACCTCATTGTCGGTTTTATCATTAGTCTATATCTTGGTTGATGCATTGTTTTTCCTTGGTAAGTTCTTATGGATAAGTTTTTAACTCTTGCTTCCAAAGGACATTCGTAGAGCCTATGGACTCTTGGTTTGTAGGTCTGTTAGGGCATCAAGGGTATGAGCCTGCTTTGGGAAGGACCCATTGACATTCCTTTTTGGTGCATTTTTTAACTTCTTTCCCTTAAACATTTCTTATAATCAACAATTTTTTGTTTCATCCACATCCATGACATCCATTTTATCTGTGTTTCCATTGTTGCTTTTTCTCCATCTTTCTTATTCCATCCTATCACTACCAGAGGTTCGCTCTTAGTCATGGGAGCCCTGGCACAAATTTTTCAATTTTCCCTAACCCCTACACCTTAAGTAGTCACCAGTGTTAAATCTCTAGAATCAGTGTCTGCCATAACCATAACTCAGCCAATGCACTTTACATTGAGGCAAGGTATCAATTACATTATGACTTATCTACCCTTTCTCATTTGTGACTATGTTGTGTGTGCAGATGATGATCATACAACAATGGACTGGGCCTGGAGGAAACACTCAGGATGGACCGGAACTAGAACATTTAAGAAAGGGGTAAGATTGGTGGCATGGCTATGGATAAACAACAGAAGGCACAATCTTGGCATTGGCAGCAACACACCTTATTCTTTTTTCTCTCTCTCCTTCTCTTCCAACTGCTAAATAAGTCTGGATGTCATTTATGTACAGTGTTCACCTTTGTGGTCATGAACACTAATGCTATCATGTATTGTATTGTTGATCCATTCATAGGGCACGTTAAGTCTATCACCTCGTTCCACCGTCAATGGTCATTCAATCAATAATCCCATACCTTTCCAATATTTTGTAAGGAACTCGAGGATGGGTTTTCATTCAGTCATGGGGGTATGACGAACCACGATATCGCGTCCACGATATCAGATCCAACCATGCGATGTCGGATACCCAATATCGCGGCCTATCTCCTTGCCTATAAATAAGAGGCGAAGCCCTTGGTTTTCCCAGTAGACAATTAGTCCCTTAGCCAAACTCTTGCCATTTTTCCCTCTAGAGTTAGAATTATTTCTACATGCCTGCAGTAGGAGTCATAGAGTGAACGGATCTTTTTTCTAACATTGTGTACTTGAGCACACTTTGTGTACAACAATAAAGACAAACTTTATGATAAACCTTGTAGCATATAGAATAAATTAATTAGCATTAATTATTATTTAATGCTTTCCTAGTTGATTAATGATTTCTCTCACCCTACAACTCTCTTAGTTAAATACACTTGGTACAACTGCTTCAAGCATGCGTGTGGCACTTGGTAACCTAGTGACAATTAGTGTTTGGCAATCCCAGTAGTGTTCCACTAGTTTAGGATGTGTACGGAAAGTGGGAACAGATACTAGTGTTAGGAGTAATTAGAACTTAGTTAATGAGTAGTTAAATTAGATTAGTACTTAGTTATCTCTCTCCCCCTCCTTACTAGCACAGGATATAAAACACATAAAAACTATAAAAATCATATGCCTCAAGCTTACCTAACCATACAACTGTGACATACAAGTAGGTTTGGGAAGACAACGATTAACCAACCTGTTATTGTTCCACAAAGACGCATAGGCACTTAGTCCTTGGAATTTGAC
>MNCI01007569.1:248227-321941 GCA_015680685.1 Gnetum montanum
CCTTACTAGCACAGGATATAAAACACATAAAAACTATAAAAATCATATGCCTCAAGCTTACCTAACCATACAACTGTGACATACAAGTAGGTTTGGGAAGACAACGATTAACCAACCTGTTATTGTTCCACAAAGACGCATAGGCACTTAGTCCTTGGAATTTGACCGGATCATGTGTGAAATGCTCGTATTCGTATGGTTGAGCATAGGGGTACCTTGCTGCTCATCACAAGCCTAGAGGTATTATTTCAAATAGACAATACACTGATTGATCATTCAATTGAATCTTTCTAAAAAAATGCTTAGGAAAAACCATTTTTTTTAACAATGAGGTGTTAGCGTAGTGATAACACTCTTGATTTGAAAGCTCCAATTCATGGGTTCAATTTTAGTTGACAATGCTAAGTTATAAAGTTCTAATTGGACTCTATCTCTTAAGGTGTTCCTACACCCTAAAGCATTGTAAATTCACATGTAAATAAACTCATGCCAAACTCCAAAGCAACAACAAATAGAAAAATTACCATTCATGATACTAGGATAGGAAGACGAGGGAGGGGGTGCCAGACCCAAAAAAATTAATAATGAACTAAAACTAAAAAATGTATTCCATTTGTAGACCAAAAATTATCTATTGGATAAACATTACATTCATCTCATGGAAAATAAAAATAGATACAACAAAATGGCTAAGTGCCACTATATATATACAAAATAAGTCATATAGACTTTTTGTTGCAATGTTATATTTTTTTGTGGAGATAATCAACTAAAGGAAAAATAAGAAAGACACGATACTCATCCTCAAGAGTTGTTGATCCACAAAGCCTATAGGTATGTTCTTCCCTAGAAAGATTAATCCATCTTTTACTTTCTAACCTAAGTCAATGTGAACTCAAATGAAGGTTGTTGATTAAGCTAGGAGATCTGATTGGAATATTATTTGTAAGATAGCAAACTTCATAATCAAGTTGATTACCTCTAAGATGATCCAAATAAACATTTTTTCTTTTCTTCCACATTTGACCATGCTTTTCTCAGCACTTGCTATTTAACCAACTTACATATGTGTTTAGGATTATGTTGTATTGCTTCCAATGAGAGATTCCATGTTTTTAGCCATTGTATTCCTTGAAAATACCAACCTTGTTCTTTTGTGGGTTTAAGAAATGTTTTGGAAATTTTGGCTTGCCTAGTGATGAAGTGTCTTCCTTGGGTTCCATCAACAGGATGTGGTCGATGCAATCTCGTCAACATCGTCATGTCAATGCATGGTATGATGCATCAATGTGACCCCTTCAATGCAGTGTCAATCATTGCCTATAAATACATGCTCACCAATCGCATTTATGCATCTCATAGTTAGTATCCTGGCAAAGCTCTTGCATTTTGTTCATTTGATAGTTAAAATATTTTCTAAGTGCCTGTCGTAGGAGTGAGAAGTGTACAAATTTTTATTCAAACAATAATGTACCTAAGCACCTTGGTGTGACTGGCAATAAAGATGAGCTTTCTTCATAAACCTTGTAGCATTTGGAAATAGATTAATGTTTACTTTAAATGCACTTATTACTTTTGTAGTTTACTTTAATGAATCAAATTAATTAATTAAAGCACATAAGTATGATCATTTTGAGCATATGTTAACGTTTGGTAATCCCAATAGTGCTTAACACTTGGTAACTCAATAACACTAGAACGTGGTTTAGGATGTGTATGATAAATAGGAATATATGCTTATGTTAGGATTAGTTAAGCTATTAGTTAGTTACTAGATTACTTAAACACTTAATTACTTTATTTTCTAGCACTTAGGCAATTTAAACAATAAAATATAAAATGATAAAAATCATATGCCTCAGTTACACTTAGCCCTATACTTGCACCTCACAAGTGAAAGACAACAATCACTTCCTTGATATGTATTACCTAGAACTAGTGTACTTAGAGAGCTAAAGTCTATGGAATTCAATTGGATCACTTAGTATACACTAGTGATTCATATGGTTGGGCATAGGAACTGCTTGCTGCTCATCATTAGCATCATTGTCGGGAACCTTAGTTAGCTACGTGCGCTATCTAGGAGTTAGTGAAATCCTTCAACAACGTTGTAATGAACCTAAAAGTTAGAATCATTAATAATAATAATAATAGTAAGAGCACACTATTTTTCTTTTCAACTAAAATGTGTTCCTCTCATAGGGTTGATTTTCCACCGTCGTTCGAGCATACATCCAATCAACAACGACATGAATGGTCAAAACCTCCAATGCCCCAACAATGCAGAATGGTGTATACTCATCCTAATGAGTATGTGCCAGACTTCACCTTCATCTTGCATTAGGATGAATAGCTATGATGGAGGGACATGGAGGGTAACATTGTGTTGCTGCTCCATTAATTGATTCCTATGTTGTTGCTCCAAACTCTCATGAGATTGGGGATTCAGAGGCTCAATGTTGAATATATTGTGTAAGACCATGACTATCAGGATTATCATCCCACTAAGACATAATGTAAGAGCTATCTTAAATATTGCTGAAGAGTCCAAGGAGCAAAGTGGTAAGCAAGAGTGTCAGAGGTGTAAGGAAGCTGAATGCACCATATCTAAGGGTAAAGGTAAAATTGCAACACTAGAGATGGCTATGAATAACGATTTAGATGATAATGGTGGGTGTGATGTTTGCCAGTATGAACATCCTAAGGAATTTTGTCCAATTGTATCACACTTGTAGGAATCTGGGGTGTATGCCTTACATCCATGACTTGCACAAAAGAAAATGCCCAAAAGATTGCCTTATCCATAAGGTAATCCTCAATAGTTCCACCAACTGCAGTAGTACTATCCAAGTGGAACTCCTCTGCAACCCTATGAACTATAAGAGTAGTGGCAGCAACCACAATCATGGGCATTTCCACCTCCAAGATACCAATACCCTTATCAGCAACCAGATTCCTACAATTACTATGTTCAACAACCTTCATCTCCAAGGAACTCCTCTAGTCATATTGTTGCTTAAAAATCTTACCACTACCCTCCTAAACATACCAATCACCCTATCCATGAAGGGATTCCACCTACTACCCTCATGCACCTCCTATTTCTACACCTACTACTCCACCTCCTGCACAACTATCGCCTACTCCATCTATGCAGGGTGAATTGCCTACACAACCACAACAAAGAAATGCTATGAGGGTAGTTAACCTGCAATCGATTAACCCATCTAGTGGGTCAAAACCATGAACAAAGAAAAGACCCTTCTTCCAACCTCATAGTCCATCAAAGCCCTCGGATACATCAATGGTTGGTAACCCTGCTCCTCCATCTTCCTCTATTTCCTCTCTATCCGAGTCCCCTTCAAACCAAAATCCTTTGTAAATCCATACTGTAATGTTAACACATGTTGTATCTGATTGGATTTGAGCTAGTAACCTACCCAGAAAATTAGCTAATCTCGAAAGTCCCCTAGTTTACTTGCAAATTGGTGAAAATGAACCTTGTAAGGCTCTTCTTGACTTTGGTTCTAGTGTCAATTTGATCTCGTATGAGATGTATACATGTGGAACCTTCCTTCTTTGAAGAAGAGCAACATCTAGCTGGAACTGGTGGACCAGTCCATCACTGTTCCATTGGGACTGGTTGAAGACATCATCACCACTATTTTTGGGTGGTCATATCCCATTGATTTCCTAGTAATCAAAGTGGAGAACTATAAGGGGGACTTTCCAATCAGTATGGGAATGGCATGGCTAAGTACTGTGGATGCCAAAATGAGCATTAGAGATCTTTCCTTGGAAATATCAAAAGAAAATGAGTTTGGAAAGATCAAGAAGAAGAGAGTTCCATGTATTGCACACAGCAATTCAGGGAGCCATTGTGTGCAGAAGTTATGGTCAATAAAGCAAACATCTATCTCTACATGTAAGTAGTGTGCACCAAAAGCTAATATCTAGAGATGTTTGTATGCAGCAGCCACAAAACAAGAAGGCACCCAGTGGTTGACAGCTGATACTAGCAGTAGTACATTATGCATGGAACCAACTAAGGGCCTAATGTACGAGTACGTTGCAAGTATGGATAAACTCAAGCAAGTTCATCACCATCTCTCTAAAGGACCAAATGATAATGTCAATTGGGATGAGCTGGAAATTCCTAACAACTTTAAACAAGAGCCCCTTGAATTGAAGATGCTACTAGCTGTAATGGAGTATGTATTTGTGAAAATTGGGAGGATGATCATTATTAATGTCAAGCTTGCTGTAGAAAAGAAGAGAAAATTGATACAAGTTGTGAAAAAATGGTTAGCAACATTTACCTAGTCATATTTCGAACTCACTGGGATAGATCCAAGAATATGCCAGCACCAAATATACACTGACCCCACCGTCAAGCCGAAACAATAGCCGCAACAATGCTTGAATTCCAAGTTAAAACAGATTGTCAAAGAGGAGATTAAACAACTCCTCAAAGTAGGATTCATCTACCTTGTTGCAAATAGTGAGTGGGTTAGCCCTCTCATGATTGTGCTAAAGAAAGGAGGCAAATGGCAAGTGTGCATTGATTTTTGACTGCTCAACATGGCAACTTTCAAGGATCATTTTTAGTTGCCTTTCATCGACCAAGTGCTGGACACCATTTCGGGGCATAGCTATTACAACTTTCTTGATGGGTATAGTGGGTATAACCAAATTCAAATTGCATTAGAGGACCAGGCAAAGATAACTTTCACAAGTCCTTGGGGGACTTTTTCCTACTAACAGATGCCATTTGGTCTATGCAATGCCCTAGCCACATTTCAATGATTAGTTCTCAGCATTTTTCAACAGCAAATCGGTATCAGGGTAGAAGTTTTTATGGATGATTTTCTATCTATGGAGCTACATTCGAATAAGCCCTAGACTATCTTGAGCAAGTGTTGAATAGATGTGTCAAAACAAACCTCCACCTCAATTGGCAAAAGAATTATCTTATGGTCCAGGAAGGCATACTCTTAGGGCATCGCATCTCAAAAGCAGGAATCAAGGTGGACCCTGAAAAAATAAGGGTCATCCAAGGAATAACCTGTCAACCTGAAACAATCAAAGAAGTTCAGTCATTCCTTGGACATACTGGCTACTACTAGCACTTCATTGAGAATTTTTCCAAAATCGCCAAGCTATTCGTAGAATTGACAAAGAAGGATGCACCATTCTTCTACACCCCTACATGTGAATCAGCATTTCAACAGTTGAAGCAAAAGCTTATTGAAACTCCCATTTTTCAAGTACCAAATTGGTCTAGACCGTTTCATGTGATGACTGATGCATCAAATTATGCTTTGGAGGTAGTGTTTATGTAGATGGATAATCAAAAACATCCATATTACACACTGCACAAGTCAGAGCATCACAAGTGCACAACTAAACTACACCACCATAGAAAAAGAGTTGATGACAGTGATGTTCGCTTTAGAGAAGTTTAGGCACTGCTACAAAGTGTTTCTGCACACAGATCATCGTGCCATCAGATTTTTAATGAACAAACCAATGGTAAACCCCCATGTCATATGGTGGCTCGTGATTTTGCAAGAATTTGATCTCACAATGGTAGATTTTAAAGGTGTGAAGAATGTGATCGCAGATCACTTATTACGACTAAGATGGGATGACAAAGAGAAAGAGAGCCCTTTATCTAATCAATTCCTTGATGAAGCTCTCCTTGCAGGTGCTATTAATGCATAAATGCCTGATGAACCAAAATGGTACAACATCATCCTCACTTATTTGCTCAAGCAAGAACTGCTGTAAGGGCTGGACACTAGAAAGAAATAATAGTTTCTTCACTAAGTCATATATTTCATGGAGATTAATGAAAACCTTTACAAGGTTTATCCTGATGGCCTGGTACGTTGGTATGTCCCTGATATGAATCAACTTTGCATTCTTCAAGATGCTCACAAAGGTCCTTATGGGGGCTATTATGCTAGGAGATGCACGGCCATAAAAATCCTCATGGTGGGGTATTATTGGCCAACATCTTTAGGGATGCACATTAATTCGTTCACGCCTGTGATTGTTGCCAAAGGGATGATGGAATGATAGCTCAAATGGAGGAACCACAACAATGAAGATAAACTCTCACACCATTCGAAATTTAGGGCATTGACTTTATGGGTTCCATCACACCTTTATCAAATGGAAAGGCATATATAATAATCGTAGTTAACTATTGTACCAAGTGGGCAGAAGCAATAGTCGTCACCAACTGTACATCCACCACTGTTACTCAGTTTATATAATAAAACATCGTAAACAGGTTTGTTGTACCTCATGTGTTAATTTTTGATAATGGAACTTATTTTACTGGTGCCACTTTCCAGAAGTTGATGCAACGCTTGGGGGTTAAACATAAATTCACAACACCATATCACCCCCAAGCCAATGCTCAAGCTAAAGTTACTAATCGAGATATTACAAAAATCCTAACATGACCCATTAGCAAATATCGAAGGGACTAGAGCACTAAATTAAATGATGTCCTTTGAGCTTATCACTCCAAATGGAAGCTTCCCATAGGTTATTCTCCCTATGAGCTCGTGTACGGAAAACTATCAACATTGCCCATCCAATCCAAGCTCCATACACTCTCTACAGCCTATGACCTTGACCTAGATCTAAGTCTAGCATAGAAATAATAATTAATAAGTCTCAACCTATTAGACGAAAATTATTTAATGGCCCTATCATCCAACAAGATGCATAAGGCATTCAACAAAAAATGCCATGATCTCAAAATAAGAAAAGTTAAGTTTCAACCAAGAGACAAGGTTCTCTATTAGAATCCTGCACATGTACCTTAACGAACCAAATTTCAAACATTGTGGGAAGGACCTTACATCATTGATGAGACTTTTCCATATGGGGCCATCATCATCTACAAACCTGACAATCCAAATAAGAAACAATTAGTCAACATTCAACAAATAAAACTTTTCCATGAGCCTAAGCCAACCAACACACTAAACACCTCGCCAGATGGATAACCATGCTCAATCTTTTGGATCTCTCCCTTTCAATCTAGTCATGGGGGAGATGGCCACCCATACTAACACCTTAGGTGGCTCCTTAATTTTTTACCTTTTTGTTTTACACATTTTTGGTTTTACAACTTTTTGTTTTCATCTTCTTTGTTTTATATTTTTCTAATTTTACATATTTATATTTTTAAGGTTATTGATCTTTTCTTAGTTTTTTTTTTACACCAATATTAATATATTCAATATATATTGCCTACTCTTTTACTTTCTTTTCTAGTTATGTTTGCTTATGTTTGATGTGTTTTCCTACTTTTTCTACTAATAAGGTGCCAGGTACAATGGCAATGCACTACTTGATGGTGGTATGCTTTATTTGTTATTTGATTGTTGATGTCTGGTTTTTGACTTTGAATGCCCTTACTAATGGCTGGGACATGGTTTCTTTTCATGTAATAGGTAGTGAGTCCACATCATCCACCCATCCACATACTCTATGGTTTTCCTTGTTTTGGAAGAGTGCAGTCTCTTCTTCATTAATACAACTTTAATAAATTGGTGACTTGTGTAGTTTCCAAAATTGGGAAGGAATCAAAGGTTTGAATAGGCTGTGGCTTCAAAGGAATGTGGTATTCTTTATGCTTTTCTGTTTTCCTGTGTGCAGGGGTGTTCTCGTAAGCTTCTCACCGTTCTGCGTCATTTCATAATAGGAAGTCAAATAAGTCCTTGCATGGTATGGTCCTCATACAAAAAAAAAGATATGAGAATTCAAAGCACACCCCTTGGACAAAATAAATGTGAAAAATGCATGGGTCTTTACATGGTATGGTTCCCATTCAAAAAAAATATGGGAATTCAAAGCACACCCCTTAGACCAAATAAAAAGGGCTACAAGCATTGGTTATGAGACTTGTCTTGTCTCCTCTAACTAAGGCCCTTTCTCACTTCCTACCTTCACTTCAATTTAGAATAATGGTTGTTTTGTGAGAGCATTCTTGTATCTCAGGGGAAGGGCTTGCCGTAGAATGTCAATGCGAAGTCACTGAAAGTGGTTGGTTTTGATCTAGACTGACGAAGGATCCTACCAAGTCAATTAATCACAAACTCCACAAGGGACTATAAGTGACCATAATTAGGAACTCCATTCCACTCTCTTTGTCATCCATCTATACTTTTCATACCTCACCTCGTTGTTGTTTCATGTTTTGATTCAATGTTCTAGTTTGATGTGTCAGGTTTCTCACTCAATTACTTTTGCATTTTTCATACTTAACTTTCCATAACCATTAATCATCCATGGTGCCCACGGACTCCTTGTTTTGAGGTTATGCAAGGTCGTAAAAGGCCTGTGCCTGCTTTGGGGAGGACCCACTTGCATATCTTTTGGTTTGGTTAAGTTAACTTCTTTATCCTTAAACATTGTTACAATCAAATTCTTTTTATTTACCCCATGCATGTCATCCAATTGTACGCACCTTCACAACTATTTGTAATGAACTCCTTTTTATTGTTGTGAATACCCTCTTTCCAGTACTCCTTATGTTAAAATTTTTCTAAATTATCTGGATCGCTTCTCTTATTTAACCCATTTGTTAGTCTTTCCACTAACAACATCAAGCAAGTAATTTATCACAATCACAACTTAGCTAGATAAAATTGCTGATTAGACAAGGTACTTAGCCATTATCTGTTGCACTATATATACTAATCCTTGGTTTTATTGTGATTGCAGTGGGAAGCATGGACAGGAAGTGGGATTGTCATCACCAAGGAGGATGCAACCATATCACTCATGGCAAATTGTTCATGATCACTGGATCTCTTCTATCTCTCCCTCATTCTTCTATTACCAAGAGGGGTTGGATGTTCTTTGGATTCATTGGTGTTCTTTCCTATTGTCATGAACACCCAATGTTATACACCATGGTCATATTGTATGCTCAGGCACTTTTGTATTTGTCTGTTTTCTCTATGTCACTCTGCATGTCAGTCAAATAAGTCCACACCCCTATTATATTTTGTAAAGGACTTGTTCCTCTTCTTTTGTACTTGAGGATGACTTTTCATTCAATCATGGGGGTATGATAAATCATGTTTTTCTTTACTCCAATATCGGGGTGGCCGCGATATCAGGTACACGATATCAGGTATGCAATATCGTGGCCCAAGATGCGATATTGTACATTCGATATCATAGGGTTAGTCCCAGGTCTATAAATACAACACCCAAGCACACAATTGGGAGTAAGTTTTTAGCAATCAAGTAGCAAAACTCTTACAGTTTGTCCATTTGAAAGTTAGAACATTTTCCAAGTATCCACAGTAGGAGGTCTAACTTTGAACAGATCTTTATTCAAGCATTGATGTACCTAAGCACACCATTGTGTTGGCAATAAAGACGAACTCTTTGATCCATTCCTTGCAGCACTTGAGATTTTCTTTCTTATGCATTTATATTTCATGCAATTTACATTAATGTTATTTATGCAGTAACTAATTTTGATTAATCAAGCAACTTATTAAGATACATAAGCACGACCCCTTTGAGGATACATGTGACACTTGGTAGCTCATAAACGACTAGCGCTTGATAACCTAGTAGTGTTTGCACAACGTTTAGGATGTGTCCGGGAAGTGGGAACAATTACTTATGTTAGGCTAGATTAGACTATAGTTTACTTAGCAATTAATCACTCTTACTTTTAATCACTCTTACTTTTATTCTTGTTCTAGGTGAGTAATTCCATAAAAACACAAAATAATAAAAATCTTATGCCTCAGTCACACTTAACCATCCAATTGCATTCAACAAGTGGGACTGGGAAGACAACAAACAAATAACACGCACACACTATTTAGCTCTAGTATATTTAGTAACTATAGTCTATAGAATTCGACCAGATCGCACGTGAATACTTGTGATTCATATGGTTGGGTGCAGGGGTACCTTGCCACTCATTAGCATTGAATCCAAGATTGGCAAGAAGGTAAGCATTCAAAAGGTTGCCTTATTCTCAAGACAACTATAGGTAGTTTCACCAACAGCAAGCCTAATATCCAAGTATACCTCCACCTCAACCTCATGAGTAGTACTAGGAATGGCAACATTCACAGTCATGGGGGATGCCACCACCAAGGTAGTAGTACCCTTACCGGTAGCCAGATCCCTATAGGTACTACATTCAGCAACCAATTTCTCCACATGACTCTTTCAGTCATGCATCATTCGAACACCACTACTACCCTCCTGAATACTATAGAGCCCAATCTCCAAGATGGAAATCCCCACGTCCACTCTACCCTCCCTATCCTTCTACACCTATACCTCTGCCTTCAACTCAGTTTCCACCAGCTCCTTCCATGTAGGGTGAAATTCCTACCCAGCCATAACAAAGAAATGCCACAAGGGTTGTTAACTTATAGCTGGCTTCTCAGCCAAGTGGTTCAGAAAATAAACCTTGAAAAAGACCTTTCTTCCAAACCAATATACCTTTAAAGTTCTTACATACACCTACGGCCAATGATCCTACTTCTCCCACCTCCTCTACAATCTTATTTAAGGTCCCTTCAAACCAAGTGCCTTTCAAAGTGCATACTATGATGTTGACCCATGCTATCATGAATTAGATAAAGGTTGGCCATCTTCTTAGGAAAAGATCTGATCCTAGGAGTCCCCTCATTCACTTGCAAATTGCTAGGAATGAACCTTGCAAGGCTCTTATGGACTCAAGTTCTGGTGTGAATTTGATCTCTCATGAAATGTACAAAGCTTGGAACTTGCCTCCACTCAAGAAAAGCAACATTCATTTCGAGTTGGTAGATCAATCCATCATCATTCCCTTGGAAATGTGTTCCATGCATCACGTATAGTGACACAAGGTGCAACTGTGTGTAAAAATTATCATCCGTAAAAAGCACATTTATCATAACATGTAGACAGTGTGACGATGTGACAAAAATTCAAAGGTGCCTATACACAATAGCCACAAAACAAGAGGACACCCAGTGGCTGATAGCTAATGCAAAATATAGTTCAACAATATGCATGGAATCAACTAAGAGCCTTACAAATGCCTATGTTGAAGGCATGGATGAACTGGAGTAAGTTCATCACCAACTCTCTGATGATGAACCTAATGAAACTAATTGGGGAGAGATGAAGATCCTTGAAAGCTTTAAACATGAGCCTCTTGAGCTGAAACCATTACCTGTTGGATTAAATATGTCTTTTTGAACAATGGGAAGCCAGTTATCATCAATGTCAACCTTGCTCCTATGCAGAAAAAGAAGCTTTTGGAGGTGGTCAACAAATGGCCAATAGCCTTTTCTTGGTCATATCCTGAACTCACTGGGATTTCTCCTAAGATATGCTAACATTGCATCTACACAGATCCTTCCATCAAGCCAAAGAGACAGTTGCAGCAACGATTAAACCCCAAACTCAAGAAAATCATGAAAAAGAAGATTAAATAACTCCTCAAAGCGAGGTTCATCTATCCCATTGTGGATAGTGAGTGGGTTAGCCCACTTGTGATAGTTCCAAAGAAAGGTGGCAAATGAAAGGTCTGTATTAATTTAGGCTATTGAACATGGTGACTTACAAAGGTCACTTTCTGTTGTCATTTGTGGACCAAGTGTTGGACATCATTTCTAGGCATTACTATGGGGGACTTTCTCATATAGAAAGATGTTGTTTGGCCTATGCAATGCCTCTGCTACATTCCAATGCCTTGTCTTGAGCATCTTCCAATAGCACATTGGCAACAAGGTGGAAGTTTTCACGGATGACTTCTCCACCTATGGGGCTACATTTGAGTAAACCCTAGACCGTCTTGAGTAAGTGCTAAAAAGGTATGTGAAGATAAACCTTAGGCTCAGTTGGCAAAAAAACCACTTGATGGTCTAGGAAGGCATTATTTAGGGGCACAGAATTTCTAAAAAAGGGATTGAGGTGGACCCTAAAAAGATAAGGGTCATCCAAGGAATTACTAGACAGCTAGAAACAATGAAAGATGTGAGGTCATTCCTTGGACACATTGGCTACTACCGGTGATTCATTGAGAATTTCTCTAAGATCACTAAATTTTTGGTGAAGCTGATAAAGAAGGATGCTCTGTTTATCTGGACCAAGGAATGTAGGGATACATTCCAAAATCTCAAGCAAAAGCTCGTGGAAATTCCAATTCTATGAGCACTTAACTAGTCTACACCTTTCCACATCATGACAAATGCATCGAATTATGCCTTGGGAGTCATGCTCATGCAATTGGATGATCAGAAACATCCTTATTATATTCACTGTGTGAGCCAAAGCATTATGGGTGCATAGCTGAACTACACCACAATAGAGAAAGAATTGATAATGGTGGTCTTTGTCTTAGAGAAATTCAGGCACTGTGTGCTTAAATACAAGATGTTCGTGCATACAGACTACAGTGTAATTCAATTCCTCATGAACAAACCAACAGTGAACCCCCATATCATACAATGGCTTGTGATATTGTAAGAATTCAATCTTATGATGGTAGATCAAAAGAGAACTGAGAATGTGGTTGCTAACCACTTGTCTGAGTTGCAATAGAACAATAAAGAGGAGGAGAGTCCATTGTTAGATCAGTTTCTTGATGAACTCCTCTTTGCTATAACTAAACAAATGCCCACTAAAGCCAATTCATATGATCACATTCTTACCTATCTTCTTACTTAGGAGATGCCACAAAACTAGAACCATAGGAAGAAACAACAATTTCTTCACTAGGTGAAACACTTCATAGAAATCAACGGACACCTTTACAAGGTGTGCATCAATGACCTAGTTCGTTGGTGTGTTCCTGATGCTAATCAATTGTGCATTCTCCAAGATGCTTACGAGGATCCTTGTGGGAGCCACTATGCTGGGAGACACACAACCATTAAGATCCTCATGCAAGGTATTATTGGCGAATACTCTTCAGGGATGCTTACCAATTCGTTTGCTCCTATGAACGTTGTGTTGGCACATTTCATCCATTTCATGAAGAGAGATAAACATTTTTGCCTTTGATAAAATAAAAAATAAAAAAACTTGTTCACCATGGGTGACCTACAAAGGAACAACATTCAATGTGTTGTAGTGATGGAGCTTAATAGAATGTTAAGATTGTTGAGTTTGGGCTAAGTAACATAATAAGAGGTGAACATTTTCTTAAAGTTAGCTATGGTAGTCCCGATTATGAAGCTCTAGAGGTGATCTCAGGAAAATTATATGCAGGGCCCAAAGTATATGTTTAGAGCTGTGGGGTTATTTGGTATACTATTCTTTTGGAAGTTTGCCCTTGGGTGATGAAAATCTTGAAGGTACCTGCAAAACACAGGCATCCCTGTAATCTCACGAGGCATGCAGCCAAACGTGAACTGGCAGCTCCTCAAAGCCCAAGCTTCCCCCAACGTCAAATATGGATGATAGTCCCTGAAGCTTACAAACTGTGCGGAAGATTCAGATTCCATTATATCATACCGTTTTCATGGATAAAAATGGAGGGATTATTGTAACGTTGCTTCAAGTACTTCAATAGTGTTTACATGCTCCACGGTACGACAGTAAAGCCGGTATCAGCAATCTGATGTTAAGGTTTGTCACAAGATGCTGATCAGTATGGAAATCAATCAAAACATGTATGATGAACTGTCACGAATTACAAATAAAAGATTTCTGCACCGCAATTTCTCACCTTTCCTATTGGAACACCGCTTCTCTCCAATGTAAAAATTAAGAAAATGTTGAGTATTTACACGCATATAGGAGAACATCCCAGTATCATGAAATGGATGACAGGATCTAGGTCATGAGAGTGATCTTACCGAGCATTGTTACTGCCGTGTAAAGAAAATCTTCCGGTTGAAGTCTAAATACTACTCTTTACTTCACCACTGCTGGGTGATCCCCAAAAACCAACGGATCAAGCATCCCGCAGAAACGGCATCAGCGTCATCCATTCATTCCAGTTTCAAATCCAGAAACTATTTCAGGATAATCCAAACAAAGCACCTACAACAGTAATTTCATATTTCAGTTGAGCTCTAACATGGTGTGCACGTACCGTTGACAAATTTTATGTCTAAAGGACAACCATAAAGACGCTGATATTATCCAGACTGCCTCGCACAAACGCAAGCTCTGTAAGCACAGCTGCGGCCATGGTTAACTCCGGCAGTGAGAACTATGATTGCAGGTGGAAGATGCAGCAAACGCGGCAGATATGTACGTGCAGATGCAGACAGGATAATAGGTGCTGCTAATTACGTGGGTGTGCTCAAGGAAAATCATCATAGTGCAGAAGGCGCAGCTGTTTGCTCCTACGGAATTTACGGGTCCAGGCATTTTTCTGTTGTCTATTGTCTAGTCTTTACATGACTACGTGCACCTGTGGATGCAGTAGTATTAGATTCTTTGCCGTCCTAGCCTTCCCCTTGCAAGTTGATTTCTTGTGTAGCCCTGCCATCATGTGCGACGTTGCCAATAACAAGGAACCGCGGTTTCAAAGCACCTGGCTCAAAATTAATTATTTTTACTTTTTCTTTTTATTTTATTTAGCAGGATTAAGAGTTCTGGTTGAGTAGCCGTAATATGAAGAGACACTTTTCTATCATACCATGTCAAAGATACAAATTGTTTTTCCTTCTAACATGGCAGTTGTATAATGGAGAGGGGCAGTGCAATTGAAGTGAAAATTTAAGGTATTGTAGATCTGGCATCCCTATGATAATTGTAGATGTGTTTTGGATTTCAGAGGATTTGGTTTAATCTTCTCTGGATGCAACAATAATCAAGATGGTAAAAGCAAAATGAATGGATTTAGAACAAGACCTTTGTCCTAGACATTTTATACTTAAATCATGGTTACCATCAGTTCCAATATTTATAAGTTCATGTATACATGATTTGCAATATATATAATTATTATTTAAGTAGAAAAGGAATTTATGGGACAATTTTTCAAATGTGAATTGAACACTTGTTAATTTTTAATCTCCTTTGTAGTTGTAACTTCCCTTAGTGGTTACAGTCAACTTTTAATTTCCATGGTGGTTATAACTACCAAATAGGCCACTTGGCAACCAAATGGGACACTTGTCAAATACAGCATTTTTATTTCTATGGTGGTTATAACCAATCCCATAATGTTTGTAACTTACCTCACCTTGTCAGGATGATTGTAACTACCTTGAGGTTAATATAAAAGGGCTTCAAGGGTAGAAGAAGAAAAAAGGAACGCTTTTGGAGAAGAAAAATTTGAAGATTACTTGTAAGATAGTTTGCTAAAGACATCATTTCGGCCACTTTGTTTTAGTTTTGTGAGTTCATTCTTTCTTATGTTGTTTTTGCTGCATAGCTGGTGGTTTAGGTAGTATCATGCTTGGCATTTAAATTTGGGATTTTTAGATTGCTTTTATAGTTCTTTGTTGCATGATAGTAGACTCTTATTAAGATTTACCATAGAAGAGCTCATGTTGGAAAGCCTCAAGAGCAATTTTATAGAAAAGTTTATTATTATGCAATGTTTAAGGCTACTATTAGGATTGTTATAAG
Source organism: Gnetum montanum (assembly GCA_015680685.1). NCBI lineage: Eukaryota > Viridiplantae > Streptophyta > Gnetopsida > Gnetales > Gnetaceae > Gnetum > Gnetum montanum. The sequence goes on from MNCI01007569.1 coordinate 263,813, forward strand.
AGAGCCACTACTATAGACATGCTAGTTGAGCAATTTAGTAGTCTAAAGGGTTCAAAAAATCTTTGGTATTTTGATAAGAATGAAATAGCTTTTTGATTTTTAAAGTATATTCCCTTGGTATTTCAATCAAAAATTGTCAAATCTTTGAAAGCTCTATTGTATGCAATCGTTGACAATTATTATCTCGCCAAAATAGAGACTTGTAGGTGGTAGTTTACATAGCAAATTTTTGGTAGTATAGTAGGATTGTCTTTAAGAAATTGCTTGTTTAAGCCTATACAGTTTGAAAAATTCATAGATATTGAATTAGGGATAACTTTATTATGAAGTGTTTCCTTGTATCAATTTACATTACTTAAATATTTCAGATTTTTAACAAACCTGCTTTCTTTTCTTTCTCTTTCCATTGAATCTTGCTCTATTTCTAATTTCCTTGTGGAACTTTCTCACTCTAGGTGAAATTAGGAGTAGATTGGTAGAGTTTTGCTCAAATGGTTTTTGCAAAATTTTATTCGTTAGAAATAGGTATTATGAAGACCGTATAGACTAAGTGATCAAAAAAAATAGGAATCTCTAACAACTCACAGTATTTTACAAATTTGGCTAAATCTCTTTTATGATAGCCGATTGCAATTTTATATGCAATCCAACTATTTCAACATTCACAATAGTAAACACATACTCACATTTAACTACTAAGTCTATTCGGAGGTATCTGGGCCTTGGTGTTATTAGCGACTAGTGAAAACCTAAATCCTATTCGAGGCACTCATTAGCACTTGCATCCCAAACAACCGCCAACACGTTGCCAACGTGATAGTGGAATGATCGCTTGTATGGAGGGACCTTAGCAATGGATCCAACCACTGGAGCCATTCGATATCTAGGGCATTAATTTCATGGGTTCCATCACATCCATGTTAAATGGAAAGGTGTAAATCATAGTTTCTATTGACTATTGTATAAAATGGACACAAGCTACAACTGTCATTGATTGCACATCTTCTACTATTGCTTGGTTTGTATAACAAAATGTTGTAAATAGGTTTGGGGTACAACATGTGATGAGTGGCAAGGTACCCCTACGTTCAACCATACGAATACGAGCGTTTCACGCACGATCCGATCGAATTCCAAGGACTAAGTGCCTATGCGTCTTTGTGGAACAATAACGGGTTGGTTAATCATTATCTTCCCAAACTTACTTGTATGTCATGATTGTATGGTTAAGTAAGCTTGAGGCATATGATTTTTATAGCTTTTATGTGTTTTATATCCTATGTTAGTAAGGAGAGGGAAAGAGATAAGTAAATAACTAATCTAATTTAACTACTCATTAACTAAGTTCTAATTACTCCTAACACCAGTATCCATTCCCACTTGCCGTACACATCCTGAACAAGTGCAACGCTGCTAGGATTACCAAAAGATAATTGTTACTGGGTTACCAAGTGCTACATGCATGCTCGAAGTGGTTGTACTGAGTGTATTTAACTAAGAGAGTTGTAGGGTGAGAGAAATCATTAATCAACTAGGAAAGCATTAAATAATAATTAACACTAATTAATCTATTTTGAATGCTGCAAGGTTTATCATAAAGTTCATCTTTATTTTCGTACACAAAGTGTGCTCATGTGCATAATGCTCAAATAAAGATTTGTTCACTCTATGACTCCTATTGCGAGCACATAGAAATAATTCTAACTCTGAAGGAAAAAAATGGCAAGAGTTCGACTAAGGGACTAACTGTCTAATGTGAAAACCAAGGGTGCTGCCTCTTATTTATAGGTGAGGAGACAAGCCCCAATATCAGGTATCCGACATCGCATGGTTGGATCTGATATCACGGACCCGATATCGCGGTCCTGATATCACAGTTCATTATACCCCCATGACTGAATGAAAAATCATCCTTGAGTTCCTTATAAAATATTGGGAAGGTATGGGATTATTAACTGAATGACCATTGATGGTGGAACAAGGTGACAAACTCAACATGCCCGGTGAATGGATCAAGAATACAATACATGACAACATTAGTGTTCATGACCACTGAGGTGAACATTGTACATAAATGACATCTAGCCTTTATTTGGCAGCTGGAAGAGAAGGAGAGGGAAAAAGAACAAGACGTGTTGCTATCGATGCTAAGATTGCGCCTTCCATTGTTTATCCATATCCACGCCACCAATCTTGCTCCTTTCGTAAATGCTCCAGTTCCGGTACATCTTAAGTGTTTCCTCCAAGCCCAATCCATTGTTGTATGATTGCCATCTACACACAACACAGTCACAAATGAGCTAGGGTAGATAAATCACAATGCAGTTGATACCTTGCCTCGATGTAAAGTGCATTGGCTAAGTTGTGGTTATGGCAGATACTAATTCTAGAGATTTAACACTGGTGACTACCTAAGGTGTAGGGGTTAGAAAAAATTCAAAAATTTGTGCCAGGGCCCCCATGACTAAGAGCGAACCTCCAATAGCGATAGAATAGAAAAAGATAAGGAATAAGAAAGATGGAGAAAAAGCAACAACGGCAACACCAATAAAATGGATGTCATGGATGGGGATGAAACAAAAAAATTTTGATTGCAAGAAACATTTAAGAAAAAGAAGTTAACAAATGCATCAAAAAGGAATGCCAGTGGGTCTTCCCCAAAGCAGGCTCATGCCCTTAATGCCCTAACAGACCCACAAACCAAAGAGTCCATAATCTTTAGGAATGTCATTTGGAAGCAAGAGTTAAAAACTTACCCATAAGAATTACCTAAGGAAAAACAATGCATCAACCAAGATACAGACTAATGATAAAATTGGCAATGAGGTGAAAAATGGAAAAGAAAGGTGGAGAGGAGAGAATGGAATGGAAACCCAAGAACAAGGTTGTGTAAAGTCCCTTGTGTATCTTTTATGGTTAATATGACCAAGTAGAACTTATTCCAAATCCAAGCTTAACAAACGACATTCAGTGACCTCGCATCAACACATTTGACTAGCCTATCCTCTTGAAGCAACAAGAATGCCTCTACAAAAAGTCACCACCATTCTAAGGGGAGCGAGATGGAGAATCAGGAAACGAGAAAGGGCCTTAGTTAGAGGGAACCTTCAGGCATAGGTAACTTGTCTTTCCAATGTCATAACCAGTGCGTGTAGCCTAAGTTCATTATTGTGTCTAAGGGGTGTGCTTTGAATTCTCACCTTTTTTTTCCCTTTTTTGCATGAGAACCACACCATGCAAAGTCTTATTTTTATTTACTCAACTTCTAGGTATTTGATGAATGGTATAATGGCAGAAAACCCAAGGAAAAAGCATCCAAGCATTTAAGAGAATAGCCAGTACAGATGCATAGAATCCCCTTGAAGTCACACCCTTTTCATCTTATGAGTCTTTCCTTAGTTTGAGAAATACCCAGCCACCAATTCATTAACAATTTTATTATAGAAAGGGACTATACAGTTCCAAGCCAAGGGAGACCATAGGATTTTATGGATGCATGAACGATGTGAACTCATTACCTGTTTAATTAAAACAACCATACCTAAATATCAACATCATATTTCAAAGGTAAAACCCAAACATTAGCAATCAATATGGTATTATTCATGCCACCATCACAAACACTTATTGGGTGACGAAAAAAATAAAGTAATCACACAAAGAAATGGTAAAAATATGAACGATGGTGTAAAAAAAATAAAAAAGATTAAAGAAATGTGCGAAACAAAAATGTGCAAAACAAAAACGTGTAAAACAAAAATTTAGAAAGAAGTGAGGGCCTTCAATGGTTAGCAAAGGTGGCCATCTCCCCCATGACTAAGTTGGAAGGAGGAGATCTAAAATAATGGGAAAGGTTGCCCACCTACAGATGTAGCGTGTGTTTTGGCTATCCTAAACTCATGGAAAGGTTTTGTTTGTTGCATGTTGACTAACAGTCTCTTATCTGGGCTCTTAGGTTTATATATGGTCATGGCCCTTGAAGGAAAAGTTGCATAGATAATGTAAGGTCCTTCCTACAATGTTTGAAATTTGGTACATTGTGACACATGTGTGGGGTTCTCGTAGAGAACCTTATCTCCTGGATAATACTTAACTTTCCTAATTTTTAGGTCATGACATCATTTATTAAATGCCTTGTGCAGTTCATTAAATAAAGTTGGTTCTCATCTAGCAAGTTAAGATTTATCAACCTTTTTTCTTATGCTAGATCAAGGTCAAGGTTGAGGTCACATGCCATGGATAGTGTATGGAGCTCAGTTTGGATAGGGGGCGTTGGAAGTTTTCCATACACTAACTTGTAGGGAGAGTAGCCTATAGGGAGTTTCCATGTGGAGTGGTATGCCCAAAGAGCATCATTCAATTTAGTGCTCCAATCTTACATATACTTACTAATGGTTCTAGTCAGTATCTTAGTAATCTCCCTATTGGTGACCTCGACTTGACCGTTCGCTTGGCGGTGGTATGGTGTAGTCAATTTATGCTTAAGCGTTGCATTAACTTCCGAAAAGTTGCACCTATGAAGTGTGTACCATTGTTTGAAATAAGTGCACACAACACACCAAACCTATTGATGACTTATTGTTGAACAAATCGTGTAGCTGTAGATAATGTGCAATCTTCAATAGCAGCTACTTCAGCCCATTTCGTTAAGTAGTCTATGGAAACTATGATGTATGCTTTTTCATTGGACATTGGTGTAATGGGCCCCATGAAATCAATTCCCCAAATGTCGACAGGTTCTAACGGTTGAATCCATTGTTGCAGACCCTCCATTCTAGCAATCATTCCCCCATCACGTTGACAACACTCACAAGATTGGATGAATTGATGGGTGTCTTGGAACAAGGTAGGCCAATAATACCTTGCAAGCAAGATCTTGATGGCCATTCGTCTCCCAGCATAATGACCCCCACAAGGGCCCTCATGAGTGTCTTGGAGAACTCTCAATTGATCTATATCAGGAACACACCATTGAACCAAGCCATTAGGACATACGTTGTAAAATTGTCCATTGATCTCCATAAAGTACTTGGCTCTATGAAGAAACTATTGTTTCTTCTTAAGGTCTAGCTCTTGTGGTGTTTGTTGGGTAAGGAGATAGGTAAGAATGCTACTATACTAGTTTGTCTCTGTGGGTGATTGGTTATTCACTACACCAGCAAAGAGGAGTTCATCAGGGAAATGATCAAAAATTGGATACTCATCCTCTTTGTTGTCCCAGTGCAACCAAGATAAATGATTGACAACTACATTCTCAATGCCTTTGTAATCGATTATTGTTAAATCAAACTCTTGTAGGATTATAAGCCATCGTATAATACAAGGGCTTACCATTGGCTTATTCATGAGGAACCGAATTACACTATGATCTATGTGTATGAATACTTTGTATCCTAATACATAGTGTCTAAACTTTTCTAATGCAAACACTACAGCCATTAATTCTTTTTCTGTAGTAGTGTAGTTAAGTTGTGTACCAGCGATACTTTTACTTCCACAGTGGACATAATAAGGACCTTTCTAGCTATTAAACTATGTGAGTATGGCTCCTAAGGCATAGTTGGATGCGTTAGTCATGACATGGAATGGTTTGAACTAGTCAAGAGCTTGTAGAATGGGTGTTCCTACTAGTTTCTATTTCAGAGTTTGGAAAGCTAGTTCTCATTCCTTGGTCCACTCGAAGGGTATTTCCTTGTTCGTTAGCTCTACCAATGATTTGGCAATCTTTGAAAAGTTCTCTATGAATCTCCTATAATAGCCAGTGCGTCCAAGGAATGATTAAATGTCTTTGACAGTTTCTAGTTGACAGGTAATTCCTTGGATGACTTTGATTTTCTCAGGATCTACCTCTATCACTTTACATGAGATTTTATGCCCAAGTACTACTCCTTCTTGGACCATAAAATGGATTTTTTGCTAGTTGAGCCTCAAATTAGTTTCTACATATCTTTTCAGCACTTGCTCTAACCAGTCCAAGGCTTAATCAAAGTTTTCTCCATAAGTGGAGAAGTCATCCATAAAGACTTCCACACCATTTCCTATCTATTGTTGGAATATGCTTAGAACTAAGCATTGAAATGTTGCAAAGGCATTGCACAAGCCAAACGGCATTTGTTTGTATGCAAACATTCCTCAAGGACTGGTGAATGTAGTTTTGGCTTAGTCTTCTGGGGCTATTTGTATTTGGTTGTATCCGCTATATCCATCTAGAAAACTATTATAGCGATGCCCTGTGATTGTGTCTAAGACTTGGTCAACAAATGGCAACAGAAAGTGATCCTTGAATGTTGCCATGTTCACTAGCTTAAAATCTATGCACATCCTCCATTTGCCTCCCTTTTTAGGCATGATTACTAAGGGGCTAATCCATTTGCTATCAGCAATAGAATATATGAACCTAGCCTTTAGAAGCTGTTTGATTTCTTTTTTTACTACTTGCTTCAACTTTGGGTTCAATCACCTCTATGGTTGTTTCCAAGGCTTCATCAAGGAGTTAGTGTAAATCCTATGTTGGCATATCCTAGGATCTATTCCAGTTAATTCTGAATATGACCAGGTGATGGCTTTTGACCACTTGTTTATTACCTTTAACAGACTCTCTTTTTGTTGTGGAGCAAGTTTTGCATTGATGATTACCGGTTTTCCATTCTTAAGGAACGTGTACTCCATATCAGTGGGTACTGGTTTTAGCTCTAGGGGCTCCTATTTAAATTTCTTAAGAATTTCCAACTTTTCCCAGTTGATGTTTTTGAGGTTAGGACTTAGAAGTTGGTGGTGGACTTGCTTTAATGCATCTATGCTATCTATGTAAGTGAGTGTAAGTCAAACCCATAGTTAGTTCCATGCATATAAGTGAGCTGCTTTCTTGATCAGCTATCAACCATAGGGTGTCTTCTTGTCGTGTGGCTACTACATATAGGCACCTTTGTATATTGATCACTTGTGCACACTAATTGCATGTAGGCAATGTTAAACTTTGCACAACACATGATCTCTGCACGCAATTACACCCTATGTCACTGTATGCAATGCATGGAAATTTATTCTTCTTCTGAAAGTATTTTCCTTAGATATTTCTAGGGAAAGATCGCAAATTCATAGGCACGCATCGATAGTGCTTAGCCATTGCCTTCCGATTACGATTGGGAAGTCCCCCTTACTGTTGTTCACTTGAATCACTAGGAAGTTAGTTGGATACGACCATCCACAAATAGTGATAACAATGTCCTCCACTAATCCCAAGGGAATAGTGATGGACTGGTCAGCCAACTCTAAATAGATGTTGCTCTTTTCTAATGGAGGTAGGCTCCAGGCCCTGTACATTTCTTGGGAACCTGAATCCAAAAGAGCTTTGAATGGCTCATTCCCAGCAATTTGTAGATATATTAGGGGACTCCAAGGATCAGAGAATTTTTTGAGAAGGTGGCCATCTTTGATCCAATTGGTAACGGCATGTGTTAACATGACTATATGTGTTGAATGTGGTGTTAGGCTCAAAGGGGGCTCTAAAGCTTTATTTGATATGGAGAAGTCCAAAGACTCAACTGCTTGTGGTTGCAAAGGCTTGGTTGGACTATTGGTTCTGAAGAAAGGTCTTTTCTTCATACTATTGTCAAAACCGATAGTAGGTTGAGGATTAACAACCCTTGTGGAATTGCATTGCTATGGCTGAGCAAGGAGTTCACTTTGCATTGCTAGAGCAGGTGGTAATGGAGCTATTGATGGGAGAGATGTGGCCAAATTTGAAGGATGGTACACTTGTGGAATATCACCCCTAGGAGAGGGAGTCCTATAGTACTCGTGGGCTTGCTAGTGATGTTGAGGAGTAACATGACCAACATAGTCACATGGAGAGATTGGATGTTACACATAATATCCATATGGATCAAGTTGCCGATAAGAATATTGCTGCCTTGGTGGTGGCATTCCCCATGATTGTGGGTGTTACCACTATTGATGTTGCTTAATCGGTTGTGGTAGAGTTCCACTTGGATAATACGCTAAAGGTTGGTGGAACTACCTTGGGTTACCTTGGAGATAAGGTAACCATCGGGATGTTTGCCATTTGTTTAATCATGGATTAAGTGCATACACCCCAGACTCCTATAGATGTGAGATCACAGGGCAACATCCCTTAGGATGGTCGTATTGACATATCTCACACCCACTATCATCATCTATATCCGAGTCCACAACCTCTTCAATAATAGCAACTTTGCCCTTACCCTTGTTACGTGCATTTTCAACTTCTCTCTTTTTTCTTTTGTCATGATCACTACCTCGCTATCTAGACTCCTATACTATTTTGAGAACAGTTTGAAATCTACTATCCAGGGAGTCCCACATTTGGTCTACCTTTGCCGATACTTTTGATGTTAACTTTTGGATAGGCAAGGTTTTCCTAGTCACCATCTCTTCAAGTGGTAACTCTTCCTCATCCTCACAAAATCTTACTCCCTTCTTCCAGAGGAAAGGATCTTGGTTATATTCTTCCACACTTTCTCTCTTTTGTAGATCACCTTCTTCCTTAACAACTTGCTCCAGTAGTCTATGATTTGATGGGACCTAAGCTCGGATAACCTTCCTTGGGCATAAGTCCCAAGGATTCTTCTCATTTCATGCTTAAGCCCATTTACGAAATGGCATAGTTGATCGCACTGCAAATAACCATGGTTAGTACAATGATGTAATAGTGCATAATAATGGCCTATGGCAGCATCCAAGGGTTCATGACTTCGTTGTTTCCATCCTTGGATTTGCTTTCATAGGTTAGACACCCGGGAGTACGTTTGGTACTTATCGTTGAACAATTTTAACATAGTACTCCACCTACGAATGGATTCAGATTCTAACGATCGATACCAGCTTTTAGCTTCTTTTACTAGTGTCCATGGGAACAACTTAAGTTTTTGCCATTCATTCTCTATGTTTTGCAAGGCACATGCATCATGAAATGCTTGTAAGTGATTTTGAGGATCATCGTTATATCCCCCTTCAAATCATGGGATGTTATTCATCTCTAACCTCTTGATCCTACTATGTCTTTGGTGCTCTGTTGAAACTCTCACAGTCTCAATTATGTCTAGCATGCTTCGAGTAATGAGTAGGGGTTCATCATGACCGTCTTAATTGTGGCGTCTATGATTCCTATGCTATTCCCTAATTTCCCTTCTTTTATGTCGTGATTCCCTAGAGTGCCCTCTTCCTTTGTCTTGGCTATTTGATTTGTGACTTCCACTTTGCTTACCCTTATCCTCATGATCTTTTTCTCTATGGCTGCATCTGGACACTAAAGGAGAGGGTGGAGGAGATTGTGAAGGTGAAGAAGAAGGAGAACCACCACCATGATGATGTCTACTACCTTCTCTTCAGTGGTCTCTGCCTCGATCGTGATTGCGATCAGAATGCCCACATTTGTCATGTGTCCTTGTTCCTTTTTCAAACACTTTGTGTCCGTTGGTATCAGCACCTAAGTTTTGAATGGTAGGATGAAGGTTTTGATACACATCCCCTTGGCCAAAGTCAAGGGGAGGAACATCATTATGTGGGCAACTACCTGAGGCAGGTTCATCACCCTCAATTTTGCTAAAACGTGGGGGGCATCCTTGGACCATTTTCCCTTCAAAGACTTATGGTGTCTCTCCTGTTGCAAATCCCTTTGACATTGTGCCTCTGTGGGATGATAGTATCTCAAATCATAGTCCTGCGTAACGTATTATGCATGTAAGTGGTGCATGCCTATTCGTGTGAGAGCATGAAGAAGCATGCTTAGGACTGAATGGTCGGGAGGTAACACTATGTTACCTTCCAAGTCACGCCAATGCAATTGTTCATCTTGATGGAGAATAAAGGTGAAGTTAGGTACATATTCATCACAATGAATATATACCACACGAAATTATTGAAGGATTAGCAGATTAACATCATGTGTATTATGCCGCCGATTGCTTCTTGTGTTAGTCCTAGGCGGTGAAGTGCTTTTGTGCGAAGAAGAAGACATCTTATCTTGTTTAGTGTGCAATGTACTATTATCTTTTACTGAACCAACCCTAATGGTTTGTTCCAATGATGTGAATGATTTTCTAAGTTCTACTTAGCACACAAACAACTAAGTCCCTGGCAACAGTGCCAATGATGAGCAACGAGGTACCCCTATTCTCAACCATACGAATACGAGCGTTTTATGCACAATCCGGTCGAATTCCAAGAACTAAGTGCCTATGCACCTTTGTGAAATAATAATAGGTTGGTTAATTGTTATCTTCCCAAACTTACTTGTATGTCACAGTTGTATGGTTAAGTAAGCTTGAGGCATATGATTTTTATAGCTTTTATGTGTTTTATATCCTACGCTAATAAGGAGGGGGAGAGAGATAACTAAGTAACTAATCTAATTTAACTACTCATTAACTAAGTTCTAATTATTCCTAACACCAGTATCCATTCCCACTTGCTGTACACATTCTAAACAAGTGCAACGCTGCTGGGATTACCAAAAGATAATTATTACCGGGTTACCAAGCGCTACACGCATGCTCGAAGCAGTTGTACTGAGTGTATTTAACTAAGAGAGTTGTAGGGTGAGAGAAATCATTAATCAACTAGGAAAGCATTAAATAATAATTAACGCTAATTAATATATTTTGAATGCTACAAGGTTTATCATAAAGTTCATCTTTATTTCCATACACAAAGTGTGCTCAAGTACACAATGCTCAAATAAAGATCTGTTCACTCTATGACTCTTACTACAGGCACACAAAAATAATTCTAACTCTAGAGGGAAAAAATGGCAAGAGTTCAGCTAAGGGACTAACTGTCTAATGTGAAAACTAAGGGCATTGCCTCTTATTTATAGGTGAGGAGATAGGCTCCAATATCGGGTATCTGACATCGCATGGTTGGATCCGATATCATGGACCTGATATCGCAGTTCATCAACATGAACTTATTTCTGATAATGGAACTCACTTTATAGGTACAACCTATTGCAAACTCATGCAATGCTTGGGGGTTGAATATAAATTAACAACACCCTACCACCTCCAAGCCAATGGTCAAGAAGAGGTTACAAATAGGAAAATCACAAAGATACTAATAAGAACTATTAATAAATATAGGAAGGATTGGAGCACAAAACTCAACACTACCCTTTGGGCCTAGCACTCCACATGAAAACTTCCTATTGGCTACTCTTCCTATGAGCTTATGTATGGAAAATTGCCAACTCTTCCAATTCATACTGAGCTCCATACACTATCAACAACTTATGATCTTAACCTTGACCTAAGTCTAGAATAAAAAGAAAGATTAATGAACCTCAACTTGCTAGATAAGAATCAATTGGTAGCCTTGTTATTCAATGAAGTGCATAAGGCATTCAACAAGAAATGACATGACCTTAGAATAAGGAAAGTTAAATTTCAATTGGGAGATAGGGTCCTCTACTGGAATCCCACACATGTACCACAAAGAACCAAGTTTTAAACATTACGGAAGGGGCCTTATGTTATCCATGAAACCTTTCCTTCCAGGGTCATGTTAATATACAAACCTAAAAGCCCAAATAAGAAACTATTGGTCAACATGCAACAAGTCAAACCTTTCCATGAGCCCAAAAGAGCCAATGACTAGAACACCTCAAGAAATGGATAGGTGCACTCAATTTTTCAAATCTTCTTTTTCCAAATCAGTTGATCCATTAAAATGTCTTCTCAAATTTTAAAATTTTTTTGTTTTTACATTTTTTGTTTTACATTGTCTTTAGCACATTATTCTCTTTCTTAAATATTTTACAATTTCTTCTATATTTTATTTTATTTTATTTGAATTTTCTAATGTTTTTTATGCTTGTTTGTTTTTCTTTATTGCTACTAGGACTAAGTGCAACTATAGCTGTTAATTGATGGTGGTTTGTATTATAAAATTATTTGATTGCTAATGTCTGGATTCTATCTTTGAATTTTATTATTATTAACTAAGACATGGTTTCTTTTTCATGATAACAAGCAATGAATCCATGTCATCCACCCATCCACAAAACTCTATGGTGTTCCTTATTTTGGAAATATGAGATCCCTTCCTTAATGAAACTTATAATGAACTTGTGACCTTGATAGTTTCCAAACTTGGGAAGGATTAAATGGATAGACAAGGATGTGACTTCAAGGGGATTTGAAGCTCTCTATACATGCTTATCTTCTTGGATGCATGAGTGTTTTCATGGATTTCTCACCATTCCACTATTGACCAATAATAGGAAGCTAAAAGTCTTGGCATGGTGTGGTTCCCATAAAAAACAAATAGAAGAATAAAACACAAAAAAAAAACAAACAAATAATGGAAATTCAAAGCACACATCTTAGACAAAATACAAGCTACAAGCACTAGTTATGGAACTAGAAAGACATGTTACCCATGCCTGAAGATCCCCTCTAACTAAGGTCCATCTCACTTCTTACTTCTATTTTCTTATCTTTTAGGATTGGTGATTGATCTATGGAGATACTCTTGTGTCTTAAGGGGGTGGACTGGTCTTAGAGTGTTGATGCAAAGTCACTGAAAGCGGTTGGTTTTGATTCTAACTAAGGATGGTTGTTATAATACCCACATAATCCACAAGGGACTTCATGTGACCATGATATAGGACTCCATTCCACTCTCTAACTCATCCACGTATGCTTCCCATCACTCACCTCACTGCCAATTTTTCATGTTTTCTTCAATGTCTTAGTTTGATGTTTCAAAATTCTTAGGTAGATTCTTACAGGATTTAGTCCTTAACTTTTCACAACCATTAATCATCCATAGGGCTCATGGACTCCTTGGTTTGAGGGCATGCAAAGACATTAAAGGCATGAATCTACTATGGGGAGGATTCACTTGCATACCTCTTGGTTGGGCTAGTTAAGTTCCTTATCCATAGGCATTTTTGCACTCAAATCATTCATGCTTCACGTCTGTTGTGTTTAATTTTCCACTCCTTTTAAGTTTATCTAATCATTCTCCTAATAAAAACTCCTTTTTGTGAATTTTCTAGTCCTTTTCAAGCATTTCTTCATGTTGATGGCCTTTTTGGTCTCTATGAACTCCAATTTCATGTCAAAACTCTTTTTTTTTTTAGCCTAATTTTCAAAGTGAAAATTTTTGTCTTTGGCCACATTAGTGGAATCCTATCAATGCAACCCTTCCTATTAATGTGACATCATATACAAGATCTCATGAATGTAGCCTCAAAATCCTATAAATACCATGCAGCACTTTGAAAATTTTTTCCATTTGCTTCAAATGTAAGAAGAGTTTTTGCAATTTTTCAAAGTCAAAAACTTTCAAACCCTGTTGTCTAATTCCCTTCATTCTTTGTTCCTGCAACTACTAAAGGTAAGGTCTACATCATTGGGGCCATAAACCTTTGGTTTTTGATGAAAAGTTTTTTAAAAATTTTCTAACTTCCACAAGGTTTAACAAGTAAAATAACAGTAAATCTCTAATTTATGAGAGTTGAACCTTCCCAATGAACTTTGGTAGACACTAAGATAAAATAATAATAAAATAATATCAAAATGACTAATTTTCCATGATCACAACTTAGTCAAGTATAACAAATCCAAGAGATAAGGTAGTCAAATATGTTAAAGTTACACATTAAATGCCAATCCTTGGTCATGTTGTGATCACAAATGGCATCAAGACTAAAGTGCCTGTAGGAAGGAGGACCATCCCAACAAAAGGACAAGTGGCCTAGAACTGGAAAGGATCAATAAGAACAACCTTGTGAGTGGTTAACAAAGATGCATGCAATAGGACCTCTCCATGAGGACCCTGAAGCATAATCTATCCAATAGATTCTAAAAGTTGAAATGGAGTAGTTCTACTGAGATGAGACATTTGGAGCTAAACCTAACCTTGATGATGAGCGATGAGGTATCCCTATGCTTAACCATATGAATACAAGCATCCACGCACAATCCAATCAAATTCCAAGGACTAAGTGCCTATGTGCCTTTGTGGAACAAGAATGGGTTGATTAATTGTTGTCTTCCCAAGCTTACTTGTATATCACGATTGTATGGTTAAGTAAACTTGAGGCATATGATTTTTATACTTTTTATGTGTTTTTATGTCCTACTACTAATAAGGAAAGAGATAGATAACTATGTAACTAATTTAATTTGACTACTTATTAACTAGGCTCTAACTAATCCTAACACTAGTATCTATTCTCACTTGCTGTACACATCCTGAACCAGTGCAATACTACTAGGCATACCAAACGCTAATCATTATTGGGTTACCAAGTGTTACATGTATGCTTGAAGTGATCGTACTGTGTGTGCTTACTTAGGAGAGTTGTAAGGTGAGAGAGAATCATTAATTAACTAAGGAAAGCATTAAGTAACAGTAATTAACATTAATTAATCTATTCTGAATGCTGCAAGGTTTATCATAAAATTCATCTTTATTGTCGTACACAAGGTGTGCTTAGGTACACAATGCTCAAATAAATATCCGTTCACTTTATGACTCCTACTGCGGGCACGCAAAAACAATTCTAACTCTGAGAGGGAGAAAAGGCAAGAGTTTGGGTAAGGAACTAAGACTAACTATGCAAACCAAGTGTGTCCACCTCTTATTTATAGGCAATGAGGTAGGCTGCGATATCGTGTACGTGATATCGCATGGAAGGCCACGATATCGCATACGTAATATCACGAGCATGATATTGTGGCTCATCATACCCCCACGACTAAATGAAAACTCATCCTCAAGTTTCCTACAAAATATTGGAAAGGTATGGGATTATTGACTGAATGAGAACTGACAATGACAGGGAATAACAAACTCAAAGGGCCCTATGAACGGATCGATAAACATATTACAACATTGGTGTTCCCACCCTTTGTGGTGAACACTGTACATGGATGACATCCAGACCTTCACTTGACAGCTTGAAAAGAAAGAGAGAAAAAGAAAATGAGGTGTGTTGCTGCCAATGCCAAGATTGCACCCCCCATTGTTTATCCATAGCCATGTGACCAGACTTGTTCCTGACGTAAACATTCCAGCTCTAGTCCATCCCAAGTGCTTCCTCCTATTCCAATCCATAGTTAGTGTAATCGCCATCTGCACACACAACATAGTCACGAATGAGCAAGGATAAGTAAGCCACAAATCAATTGATACCTTGCCTCGATATAAAGCGCATTAGCTGGGTTGTGGTTATGGCAAAAACTAGGTTAGAGGTTTATTACTGATAACTACCCAAGGTGTAGGAGTTAGGCAAGTAGTAGAATGGAGAAATTGAAAAGTTTGTGCTAGGGCCCCCATGACTAAGAGTAAGCCTTCAGTAGCAATAAGATGGAAAAATATAAGGAACAAGAAAGATGGGAAAAATAATAACAACACTAATAAAGTGGATGTCAAAGATGAGGATGAAATGAGAAATGGTTGATTGTAGAGAATGTTTAGGGAAAAGAACTTAACAATTTCACCAAAAAGAAATGTCAGTGGGTCCTTCCCAAAGCAGGCTCATGCCCTTTATGCCCTAACAAACCCACAAAATAAAGAGTTTGTAGACTTTAGGAATGTCATTTGGAAATAAGAGTTAAAAACTTACCCACAAGAATTTACTAAGGAAAAACAATGCATCAAGCAAGATATGGACTAATCATAAAACCTGCTAATGAGATGGAAAATGGAAAGAAAGATGGAGAGTAGAAATGGAAGTGAATCCCAAGAGCAAAGTTGTGTAAAGTCCCTTGGGTATGTCATGGTTAATGTGACTGAGTAGAACTCATTCCAAATCCAGACTCAAACCAACCAAACTTAGTGACCTCACATCAATACACTTGGCCAATCCATCCTCTTGAAGCAACAAGAATGCCTCCACAAAGAGTCACCACCATCCCAAGGAGAGCTAGATGGAGAAGCAAGAGTGAGAAAGGGCCTTAGTTAGAGGGAACCTTTAGGCATGGGTAACATGTCTTTCTAGTGCCATAACCAGCGCTTGTAGCCCTTATTGCTTTATTATGTCTAAGGGGTGTGCTTTGAATTCTCACTTTTCTATTTTTTTTATATGAGAACCACACCATGTAAAGACTTATTTTTATTCACTCAGCTTCTTGATATTTGATTGATGGCAAAATGGTGGAAAACCCAAGAAAAAGCATCCAAGCACCCAAGAGAATGGCCAGCACAAATGCATTGAATCCCCTTGAAGTCATACCCTTTTCAACCATTGAGTCCTTCCTTGGTTTGAAGAATACCAAGCCACCAATTCATTAATAAGTTTATTTAGAAAAAGGGACAATACAATTTCAAAACCAAGGGAGACCATAGAGTTGAATGGAGGAATGGATAGTGTGGACTCATTACCTATTTTCTCAAAAGAACCATATCTTAATATCGACATTGAGAATCAAAGGTAAAAACCACACATTAACAATCAATAGTATATAATTCAATCCACCATCAGGAGCACTTAGTGTATGATGAATGAAAGTAAATCAACCAAACAAAGAAATGATAAAAATGTGAACGATGGTGTAAGACAAAAATAAGTAAATTTGAAAAATGTGCAAAAAAAAAAGGTGTAAAACAAAAATATAAAAAGGGCTAAGGGCCTAAAATGGTTGGCATAGGTGGCCATCTCCCCCACAATAGATTTGGAAGGAGGAGATCCAAAATAGCGAGCAAGGTTGTCCACCAATAGAGGTAGTATGAGTACTAGCTATTTTAGGCTCATGGAAAGGTTTATAATAGCTAGTATGTCCAATGAATGATTGGATATTTTTTATAGTTTTAGGCTACCAAGTAATTCCTTGGATAACTTTAATCTTTTTGAGGTTTACCTCTATCCCTATTTGTGAGATCTTATGCCTTAATACTATGCTTTCTTGGACCATTCAATGGATTTTTTGCTTGTTGAGCCTTAAATTGGTTTCTACACATTGTTTTAATGCTTGCTCTAACCAGTCCAAGGCTTGGTCAAAGTTTTCTCTGTAGGTGGAGAAGTCGTCTATGTAGACCTCCACACCATTTTCTATCTACTACTAGAATATGCTTAGAACTAATCATTGAAACGTTGCAGGGGCATTACACAAGCCAAAAGACATCTGTTTATATGCAAATGTTCCCCAAGGACTAGTAAACATAGTCTTGGCTTGGTCTTCTGGGGCTATTTGTATTTGATTGTACCCACTGTACCCATTCAGAAAACTATAGTAACAATGCCCTGCGATGGTATCTAAGACTTGGTCAACGAATGGCAATGGAAAGTGGTTCTTGAATGTTGCCATGTTTAGTAGCTTGAAATCTATGCACACTCTCCATTTGCCTCCCTTTTTGGGCACTATAACTAAGGGGCTAACCCATTCGCTAGCAATGGGGTAGATGAACCCAACTTTTAAGAGCTATTCAATTTCTTCCTTAACTACTTGCTTCAGCTTTGGGTTCAATCGCCTCTACAATTATCTTCGAGGCTTCATGGAGGGGTTAGTGTAAATCCTATGTTGGCATATCCTAGGATCTATTCTAGTTAATTTGGGATATGACCAAGCGAAGGCTTTTGACCATTTATTTATCACTTTTAGCAGTCTCTCTTTTTGTTGCAGAGCCAGCTTAGCGTTAATAATTACCAGTTTTCCATTTTTAAGAAACATTTATTCCATACCAGTGGGAAATGGTTTTAGCTCAAGGGGCTCTTGCTTAAACTTATCAGGGATTTCCAACTTCCCCCAGTTGATATTCTCAAGGTTAAGACTTGGAAGTTGGTGATGGACTTGCTCTAATGTGTCTATGCTATCGATGTAAGTGCAAGTCAAACCCTTAGTTGGTTCCATACATATAATTGAGTTGCTCTCTTAATCAGCTGTCAGCCATTGGGTGCCTTCATGTCTTATGGCTGCTACATTAGGCATCTTTGTATATCAATCACTTGTGCACATTGATTGCATGCAAGCAATGTTAAACATTACACAAACCATGACTTTTGTACACAATTACACCCTGAGTCACTATATGCGATGCATGGAACTTTCTTCTTCTTGGTCTTTCCAAATGTATTTTCCTTTGATATTTCTAGGGAAAGATCATAGATTCCTAGGCACGCATCAACTATGCTTAGCCATGCTCTTCCCATTATGATTAGGAAGTCTCCCTTATCATTATTTACTTGAATCACTAGGAAGTCAACTAGATACGATCACCCTCAAATAGTGGTGACAATGTCCTCCACTAGACCCAATGGGACAATGATGGACTGGTCAGCCAACTCTAAATGAATGTTACTCTCTTTTAGCAGAGGTAGGTTCTAGGCCTTGTACATTTCTTGAGAAATCAACTTGACACTAGAACCTGAATCTAAAATAACTTTGCATGACTCATTTCCAGCGATTTGTAGATATATCAAAGGACGTCCAAAATTAGAGAATCTCCTAGGAAGATGGCCAGCTTTTATCCAATCAGTGATAGCATGACTTAACGTGACCATATGTGTTTTCTACGTTTTGCAAGGCACATGCATCGTGGAATGCTTATAAATGATTTTGAGGATCAGTGTTGTATCCCTTATCAAATCGTGGGATGTTGTTCATGTCTAACCTCTTGATCCTACTATCCTTTTGGTGCCTTGTTGGAACTCTTACAGCCTCCGTTATATCTAGCATGCTTCTAGTTGTGAGTAGGGGTTCTTTGTGATCATCTCGTTCATAGCATCTATGGTGTCTATGCAGTTCCGTACTCTCCCTTCTTCTCAACTGTCTAACCGATGTTTTTCACTCTATTTTCCTTTATTCTCACGATTGGTTTTCTTATGACTACATCCAAACACTAAAGCAGAGGGTGAAGGTGATGATGAAGGTGAAGAAGAAGGAGAACCATTGCCATAAAGATGTTTTCTACCTTCTCTTCAGTGGTCTCCACCCCAATCGTGATCACGATCAGAACGTTCACCCTTATCGTGTGTTCATGTTCCCTCATTGAACACTTCATGTTTATGGGTATCAAAACCAGGGTTGTGAATAGTGGAGTGAAGGTTCTGATACACCACCTCCTAACCATTGTTAGGAGGGGAAACATCATTTTGTGGGGAACCTATTAAAGCAGGTTCACCACCCTCAATTTTGCTTAATACGTGTGGAGCATTATGGGACCATTTACCCTTCAAGGATGTATGGTATTTCTCTTGTCGTAAGTCCCTTTGATGTTGTGCTTCTGTAGGATGATAGTCCCTTGTGTCATGATCACATGCAACATATTCCGCATGTAAAAGTGACATGCCTATTTGTGTGAAAGCACGAAGGAGCATGTTGGGGACTGATCAGTCTGGAGGCAACACTATGTTACCCTTCAAGTCTCTCCAACGCAATTGTTCATATTGGTGGAGAATAAAGGTGAAATCGGGTACATACTCATCGTGATGAGTATACACCACATGAAACTACTAAGGAACTAGCAGATCTTGGTTATGCGTATTATGCCACTGACTGTCTCTTGTGTTAGTCCTAGGCAGTGAAATGCTCTTATGTGAAGAAGAAGACATCCTATCTTGTTTGGTGTGCAATGAACCGTTATCTTGTCTTTCTTGATTAACCCTAAGGGTTCATTCTAATGTTCCAATGATATGAATGACTTCCTATGTTCTACACAACGCACAAACAACTAAGTCCCTGACAACGATGCCAATGATGAGTGGCGAGGTACCCCTACACTCAACCATACGAATATGAGTGTTTCATGCACGATCTAGTCAAACTCCAAGGACTAAGTGCTTACGCACATTAATGGAACACTTAGGGTTAATCAATCATTGTCTTCCCAAACTTACTTATATTGTCACGGTTGTATGGTTAAGTAAGTTTGAGGTATGTTATTTTTATAGCTTTTGTCTTTTTATGTCTTCTGCTAATAAGGAGAGGGAGAGAGAACTAAGTGACTAACTTACATTAACTATTAATTAACTAAGTTCTATATGTTCTTAACACCAGTATCCATTCCCACTTACTGTACACATCCTGAACCAGTGCAACGTTGCTGGGATTACCAAACGCTAATCGTTACTGGGTTACCAAGTGCTACACACATGCTCAAAGTGGTCGTACTGAGTGTATTTAATTAAGAGGATCAAAGGTTGAGAGAAATATTAATTAACTAGGAAATAATTAAACATTCAACAATAATTAATTACTAATTAGCTTAATCTGTATGCTGTAAGGTTTATCGTAAAGTTCATCTTTATTGTCGTACACAAATGTGTGCTCAAGTACAAATTGCTCGAATAAAGATTCATTCACTCTATGACTCCTATTGTGTGCACACAGAAATTATTCTAACTCTAGAATGACTAAATTGTAAGAATCTAGCTAAGGGTCTAAGTCTAACTCCCTGGAACAAAGGGTGTCACCTCTTATTTATAGAAGATGAGGTAAGACGCGATATCGTGTACGCAATATCCCAGCTCATCACCAAGAATAAGGTCCAATAAGATAACAACCCTCTCTGTCTATGTGTGTTCCATTCTAAGTGAAAATTTTCCTATCAACCTTCCACAACTAATCTATCTGAAGATGGAGAAGTGATTCAAAGAAAATGAACGTGGAAGGAAGGCATTCCCCTTCCCATGTCTCATTCAAAAATTATGTAGAAGTGGAGGAATAGCCTGCTATTCCAATGATAATATCAGACATACTTCTTTTGCCTCTTGGGTGGAAATGATGAAGGACAAAGTCCTTGCCAAGGTGTTTAAAAATAAGCAACCGCCACCACCATCCACTCATGAGCAAACAATGCTAAAGTCCCACGCTGCTGTTAAGCACATGTGTGAACTCTGTGAGCAACTCCTACAATAGCAGTAGGCAAGGCCAAGTGATGGTGAACTCTCTATCTATAGACCCACCTTGAGTCATATTAATGTGGTAGAATGATCCATTAGTAGGATGGAAGGTTTGATGCCAATGTTTTCTACCCAAAGAATGCAAGAACTCACAAGATCGAATCCTAGTGCTCGAGAGGTAATGGTATCTCTCTCTCAATAGTAGTAATTCCTAAAAATCTCTAGGAACTCTACTACCTTTTTAGTGCACTTGGAGGAGGGCAATGGAGCAACTATTCTTGTGATGAAGCACCAAGGGTAGGAGACAATAACAAAGGTGGTAGCTAATAGAGTGGTTGATGCACTCAATGTCCCTATGACATCTGTACTAGATATTGCTACACTTAGAGAAGTGTAGGTGTCCATGGGAGTACTAAGTGGGAGATTCAGTGTAGCCTAGTACAAGGAATTACTAGACTGATTAGTAGGAATCAGGCAACTAATTTTGAATATCTTTGATATTTCAGAATCCATTTCAGCAAACCAGTTGGAGCTGCTTGAGGCTAAGGACAAAGTTCTCATTACCAATACCCAACTGGAAATAGTTAAAGCTAAGATTCAATGCTTAGTTGCAAAAGTTGGGGAAGTCAGAGCCTACCTTGTTGATCCCACCATACTCATCCAAGCAATCTTAAGAAATGAAGCTTTTCAATAGCTTTAGGAAAAACTTCAAGAGGCTAAGTACATAAAGCAGTCAACGATCTTTGAGTAGTCCGTACTTGATGCCATCGCTTACAACATTCAAAAGAACTTATTAGAGCTTTGCTAAAAGAACATGAGTATGACTCAAGAAAATCATCACCTACAAAATATTGAGATGTAGAAAGAACAAATGGCTAAATTTATTCAATAGTAGTAGGTGTAGCTTGCTAGGGTAGACATTAAACTAAGGAGGTTGGCTACATAGAATTGAAGTCTCTCAATGGAGGAGGTGCAAGCCCTTCACTAGAAGCTTCCATTAAAATTACCACCTAGAAAAATGAGGCCCTTAAGTTTGAAAGTGTCAAGAACCATTACAAAGATCAGGTTGGCTTACAAAATGAGATAAATGAAAAACACATCTAATTGGCAAAGGCAAAAGTGAATGAGGTTGTCCAGCATCTCCAACATGGAGGCAATGTTCGGTAGCCCATCTTTGATGGACTAAATGCATATAGCAAAGCTAAGATCCACCTCAAGTAGCTACAAATCAAGGAGATGATAGAGTATATGGAGCTTGCCAACCTCTGTTACTCAAACCTAGCAATGCTAACCATCGAAAGGTTAAGGTTAAAGTTGGAGAAGCAAGCGACTAGCTCATACCTTCTATATAAGGTAGAGTTCAAGCATCATAAAGAGATCAAGCAGAAGCTTGAGACAACAAATGAAAAACTTAAGGTTCTTAAGGTGAACTTCATTGATCAACAATCAACAACAAAGTACCTAGCCAAAAGAATGAATGACTAGCAAGAGCTACAGAATGCACTTAGGACATTCAACATTAAATGCAAATAGTTCATTGCCTGGTTTATCAATGTTCAGGAGTTATTCCTTGTAATACCCTATTCTTAGGATGTTCCCATACCAACCCACATTAGCAATGCTATGTGGATTAAGTATGATCTCAAGAGTGAGGAGAAGATGAAAGCATTGTTAGACGCTTTCCATCTTTTGCTAGAAGTTACAACTATAGCAAGATAGCCACAACCACCACCTCAACAATAGTATGCATTGGAAGCAGGAGAAGGTCCTTCGGCACCTTAGGTTTCTCCATCACATAGGACTATCTAATTTTCTTCCTTATCTTCAAGCTATGAGAGGTGTTGTACTGTCAATTTTTGTCATGATGTTCAATTTTGTTATCATGAACATCGATTTTTGTAATGATTGTAAATTCATACACTTGGGCAC
This sequence comes from Gnetum montanum, assembly GCA_015680685.1. Lineage (NCBI taxonomy): Eukaryota > Viridiplantae > Streptophyta > Gnetopsida > Gnetales > Gnetaceae > Gnetum > Gnetum montanum. Next base: position 286,572 of record MNCI01007569.1, read on the forward strand.
TTAATTTTTTGTTGTGTCAGTTTGTGTGTCTATAGTTAGTCAATAATCCCATACCTTCCCAAAATTTTGTAAAGAAATTGGTCCTTCTTTTATTCACTTGAGGATGAGTTTTCATTCAATCGTGGGGGTATGATGAAGCATCTTCCTTGGGTTACATCAATGGGATGCTATCAACACAATCCTATGGATGCGGTCACATTAACGCATGGTCTAATGCATTGACATGACCTCATCGATGTAGTATCAATCATTGCCTATAAAGACAGACTCACCAACCACATCTATGGCATCTCATAGTTAGTATCCTAGTGAAGCTCTTGGACTTTATTTATCTGATAATTAGTGATGAGTCATGATTATGTCGAGACCCGATATCAAATACCCAATATCAAAGCCTCAATATTAGATACACAATATCAGGTCCTAAGAAATGATGTCAGATATCCAATATCATCTCTTCTATGATAGCCTATAAATACAACACTTAGGTGCACAGTTGGGACATAGTTTTTGTTTCAAATTTCAATTAGCTTTTTTCCTAGATTCTTGATTTCCCATTATGTTATTCCTAGTGTATGCCCGTAGTGTGATGTTTGTGATTATATGACATTCTTATTCAAGTGTAACGTACTTGGACACGTGACATGATTGGAAATAAAGATTGAGATTACTCTCATCATTGTAGCATCCACTTAGATTTATTGTTGCTTAATTATTTAATTGTTTACTATTTTTTTAATTAATGTTTCCATTTATTATTATTTACTATTCCTGTCATTAAGTGGAATGAGTATGACTAATTGTGAACATTTAATTGTAATTACTTGGTAACCTAGTAGTGTATTGTTTGGCAAGCCCAATGGTGTATGCTTGGCAACCCTAGTGGTAGTTATACAAAGTCCAAGGTATGTGCAAATGGTTAGGGATGGACACTCATTGCACATAGGCTAGTTTAGACTTTACTTTCCACTATTTATTAGCTTAATTAATTTACCTCTTATTGTTATTGAGAGTAGCATAGGATTAGACAACATCATCATATGCCTCACTTTGGACTAAATCATACATGATAACTAAGCTACCACTAGTCCAAGTGAGAAGATAGTGAACTGCGATCAAGGCATAACAATTTAGATACACAACTAGTTCCATCCATGGAATTTGACTAGATTGTGTGTGAATGCTTGTAATTCATATGGTTGGGCATAGGGGGTACCTTGTCACTCATCATTGGCACCACTGCTGAAGATGGTGCTAGTTATTTAGATTAGTTATATTATACATGATCATTGTAAATGTATTAATGAGATATCTTTCAAAAAATATTAAATCATACACATCATAAATCAACAGCAGTGTCTCTTTCACAATGAAGTGATAATGCACTGTATAATGAAAACATTTGCTGGAGAACTAACGAGATATATGATGAAGAAAATTGGAGTGACCAACTTCACGTAGGGGTTTCATATGTTCATGACCATCCTGACAACACTTGAAGGCTACATTCACCTAAGGCAAACAATCTTAGGAATGATGAAGTAATTCATAGACAAGGAGAGGCCTTGAGACCTAATACCTTCTCAAAATTGAGAAATGATAAATTAAGGGACCCTAGGGAATAGCATAGAAGCCATGGCAATTCTTCCAGTTTCTCATCTTCCTCTTCTCCTTCAATGTCTAGTTTTGATGAATATGAACATAGGTATGGGGTTAAAGCTCTACTAAAGGGTTAGAATAAAAATAAGAATTGAACCCATGGGAAAAGTCAAAGACATCAACATGAACATAAACAACATTGTCACTATTAAACAAATAGAAATAGAAATTTCCTTCACAACTTATCTGATGATGATGCACCCTTATTAGCCACTAAGAGCCTGATGAAGATCACATAGGTAGTTAGATATATCTCGCAGGCATTACAAAGAGAGTCACCTACCTAAGCTTGATATGAATAATATTCCTAAATTTGTAGGAGGCTATGATTTGGATCCACAACATCATTTACAAGCCTTCCATAATGCCTGTGCTTTCTACAACATTGAAAATAGATGGCAAAAGCTTAAGCTCTTTCTTAGGATACTAATTGATAGGGTCGAAGTATGGTATAAATTGTTGAAACCAAATTCAATCTAACGATGGTCCACAATGCTAGAACTCTTCAATGAGAGATACTAAACCTATGTGAGGGTGTCCAACCTAAGGAGATAGATCCAGGGATGGAAGCAAGAACAACATGAACCCTTGGACATGGCCTTAAATAGATATTATTCCCTACATGATTTCTGTGAGGAAAGGTAATTTTTCCACATCATAGATGGGCTTCATAATGAAACAAGGGAGATCCTTGAAATGTATGCTCCAAGTCAATTATACAAGCTACAAACCCATCAAATCCAAGAGCTAATCGAGCATGTGGCAAAAGAAGAAGGAGAAATATGCAAATGGGAGAATGTTGAGAAAAATCACTAGGACCCACATTCCCAAAAGAAGGAGGTCCATATCTATGGTAAGGAGAAAGAGCTGCTCTTGATAAAGTGATCCTACAATGAACATTACCAATACAAAAGTCTATTGATGAACTTGAAGTAAAGCTCAATAGGATGTAAGAATGGATATATGAAAATGTTACAACTCTCGTAGAGATGATCAAGGAGAAGGTAGCACAAAACAAACTAGGTGATCACTATTAATGAAGGAAGCAATACCAAGAAATAACTAGGAACACTTTTCAGCAAATAGAAAAAATGGTTGAAGAAAGTGAGGCTATAGACTCAACCACAAAAAAAGATAATGGATGGGACATCTGTATATATGACCATTCGAAGGGCCATTGTTTGGTCTTGTTGCATCTACATGAGTATTGGACAAGTGCATTAAATCTAAAATTTGTACAAAAGCACATGCCCAGGAGATTTCCTCTTCTATGCAATAATTTTAGACAACTCCATAACCAACCATACTATCCTAAGGGGACTTATTATGAGCCTCAACACTATCATCAACCACAGTGGCAAAACCCATAATCATGGGGGTGGCCACCACCAAACCAGCCCTATCCTTCCTATCAATCGAAGTAGTATGGATATTATGTTCAACACCTTGTTTCTCCAACTAGTTCTACATCCTCTACTTCAAATCGTCACTATCACTCTCCTGAGTACCATCAACCCATGACATCTTTTGAAGGATCACCACCTTGTGCCTCTTACCATCTATCCTATCCTTGATATCCTCATACTCCACCTCATCATATGCCCCACCAATAACAAGGAAAGGTTTAGCACCACCACATCAACAAACAAATGCCAATTCTACTACAAATGTGTATAGATAGGCTAATACTAGTTGGTTTCCACCACAAACTCGAAAATGTCCTTTCTTTAGGATAGGTACCAAGAAGAAGTGTAACACTCATGAACCTACCACATCATCTGAACCAGCACAATGCCAATCTAGTGCAATGCCTTCCTTCTCACAACTAGCATCTTCTAATCCTACACAAGGGCCACCATCCATTATTACTCCAACACCCAATCGACACAATGAATCTAACAATGTGAGGAGACAAACAAATCCATGCATACCATATCATAATCAAGGATGTAATCATGGACCAAACACCCCCAACATTAATACAACTCATGTCCTAACCCACCATACATTTAACAATCAAGTGTGTGAACAACAATTTGTCTACACAACCACCACTACACCAAGAGACATCTAGTGGCAAGGAAATGAAAGGTTACCAATGTTTTATTCATGCATGGATCCTGCCTATCCACTTATTAATTCTTGCCATGGCTGAAAATTTAGTTGTGGAGGAAACCCCCCATTCTAACCTTTAGAATTAATAAGTATTTTTCAACTTTTTATTTTAAAATTTTTTATCATTTTCTTATTTCTTGATACAATTTTTTCCTATCCTTTTCAACATTTTCTATCTTTTGTTTTCATTTCCTTTGTTAGTAATCTTGCTTGTGAATAAAATAATCATGTAACCCATTGAGGTGAGGTTTTCTCTATGTTGTTGAGTCATGAGGGACTAATTATTTTGGACAGTGAGACCACTTCATCCATCCAATCATTCCAGTAGTAAGAGGTTCTTGCCCTAGTCATAATGATATTCTTTTTCATCATCCAACCTAAAAATAAATTCATAATGATTGTGCTAGGGCAGAAGAGTATAAAACTAAGGGGGAATGTGAAGGGTGTGACATCAAGGGGATTTGTGGATTCTCTTTGGTCAATTCTATATGTTCTATCATTTTGCTTCAGTTGTAATTATATCCTTGTAGATCTAATGAAAGATGGGACTAAGAGCCACATAAACATGCACTGAATAAAGTTCTGAGGATCCCACTAGAAAGGCATGTACCCATGCATAAAGGTTGGTGGCTTCTTAGATCCATCAACAAAAACAACGTGCCATAAATAAGCTCCTCCCTTGGACAACACACCAAGTGATGTTACTCCTTGCAACTATGATAGTCTTATGGTTGTCAAATGAAGTGATGTCACTGCAATGTGGTTTGGACTTAGTTTGAATCTTGGAAAGAAGGGCTAATGATTACTCAACCATTAATAACACACAACAATTCATTATGCCTCTGGTAAGATACCTCACGTCCCAATTTTTACAATCCTTTCTATAGTCCATATCATCTTGTTGTCCATATGATTCTAACTTGTGGTTTCATGTAACATAGAGTTATTATCTCAAACTAGTGGTTCTCACATGTGTGTTTTGTTATACAGGTATGCATTGCATTTAACCCCTTTAATGCCTACAAACATTTTTAGGTGTGGTTATACAAGGGCATCATAGGCAAGAGCCTACTTTGGGGAGAACCCACTTGTATAACTTTTGTGACTTGTACTTGTTTAACACAACCACATCATTCTTAACCTTCCAAGCACTTCTTTGTTAAATTTTATGCTTTCCCTTATTATGTAATTGATTTTTTCCACAACATCAGTTTAACATCCCTTTTCTTGTATCTTCTAAAGATTTTAACATCAATGACTCCATCTTCTAACACTTTTGGTGCCTAAAACTGACTCCCTACTTACCCCAGAGCTATGGACCTAACCTCAAACCTTCCAATCAATCCTAAAGCATCATTTCTCATGCTCAGCACCCTCATAAGATGCAAATTCATGGACCCCAATATTGACTACCTGATATCTGGTCAGACGTGACGTTGAATACCCGATATTGAGTTAAACAAAACTATATATATGACCCTCGCAATGCCCAAAAAACCATTCTCTTTATCTGCACCTAGGGAATTTTTTTCAAATTTTCTATTGCAACTTAAAGCTCTGCATAACCAACTTTTACTTACGATATTTAGCTCTCTATTGCTCCAATTCCCATGTTGTTTGAACCTATTTGAACTTAGAGTATTCAGGTTAGTCATGGTGGGGGGAGGGGGGGCAGGGCGCGGGGGGGTGTGTGTGCTTGCATGGAAAGCTTACATTGATTTTCTGAAATTTGCTATCACCCAAAAGATTTTATAAGGGTAAGAGTGTTAAAAAATTTAAATGATCTAATGAAAAATTAATTGTATTAATGTCAATAACCTTACTTTTTCCACCTAAGAAACCATAACCATCATAATAAGCCATACATAAGGAAAAAGGAACCAATTACGAAAGGTCATAAAAGAAGATAGATACTTTTTGGGCATTTTTCTGAAATTTTTTCTAACTCTACAATCATACGAACTAAAGAACATAATGAAACTAAGGCAATGAGTAAGGTATAAACTTGTTAAGGATAAATAACAAAATGTTAGTAACACCTAATCTTTGATTAATTACAAATGGTCCCAAAAAGAGGATCACAAGAAGGACCTTTGCAAGGAGTAGCCAAACACCTAAGAGAAGTAAAGGGCCAACAAGGTGAGCTTGTTTAGTATTCATCAAGAGGCTCCTATTATTGGGCAGTTAGTCTAAGGAGAGGCTATAGAACCACAAGCTTCCATGTAGGGACAATGCCTCACATGGTCCACTAAATGCCTTGAGGTCATTCAAGAAAAATCCATGTTGACCACAATCATTATGGAGATGAACTTCAGCTCATTCATGGCATTTGCTCCTTAATTAGTTCAGACGCAACTTCAGGCGTCACCCTTATGGCCTATCCTTTCTGATAGTGGCAAATGATACCTTGGCGAAACATATCAATTCTAGCACAATAAAGAGGAGGATACCACTATTAACATTTGAAGAGTTACTATTTCATTCTTAGTTAAAGCAATCACCAAAGCTCTTAATCTACTAAATGAAGGGGCTAAGTTAGCCCATCTATCCACAAGGTTTGACCTTGACACTAGAAAGCTGTGGTTGAAGTGAGCTTACAACAAAGAAGACAAGACATATAATGAATTGACTCTAGAAGAGAGGACCTATTTTAAAATAGGAACATATCACCTCTTTCCCACCAAAGGGCTCAACCAAATTTCAACATATGTGGCAAGGGGAAGTGCCATACTAATGGGCAAATACATGGCCAACCTTACCTAATTACATTACACAGAAATTTAAAGGTGGTTTGAAGAAAAGAAGGTAGGGAAGCCCATGCTTCCATTTCCTTGCCTAATTTAGAAGCTGTGCAAGCATGTTGAAATCCTAGGATACAACAATGACATCCCCAAAAGGGCTTAGAATGCTTCCTTTGTTGAATTTCTTCAATTGGCGACATTAAGGAAAGACCTTGGTGAGGAACAAAAACTAGAGAAGGACACAGAACTAGAAAAAGAAGAAGAATAGGAGCCTAAACAACATCGCAAGCCATAAGTGCCACCACCACCACCATAAGATTATAGGCTTGCATTTAAGCCATTTACAAAAAATTGTTGAAACACTAAGTTGGGGGAGCAGGGAGGAATGAAGCCTCTTCAGAGTCATCAATGATGCCATGCAACCCACGATTTTAGCAGATCCAATGAGGGCATAGATCTCACTATAATTAGGAGAAGAATCCCAGTGGTCACATCAAATCTTGGGTAATGTTGCATCCTTTTAGGTGATGCTTAAGATAGGGGAAGGTGCCATGGTAGTGGTCATGCAGCATCAGGATGCAACAGACATAGCAAAGGTGATAATAGATTACATTAAAGAGTCTTTCAATATGCTTGTTGTGCCTCCAATCAATTTGACTGAGACTAGGGATGCACAAATGCTTGTTAGGACTTTGATGACTCCTACAGCATATGGGGATGTATTAGATCAACTACTACAAACAAGACAAATGATGACCACTCTGTTTAACATCCCTAATGATGTCACTATAGCATAATCAAACCTCATCACCACCAAGGGAAAGTTGATCATGTCTAAGATTAGGATGTAACATGCAGAAGTAGAAGTGCAATGTTTGCAACAAGAGCTGGTTGCCTTGAGAGCTAAAAGACAAGACCCTACCTGATTTGTTACACCTAGCTAACTGGACCTGTTTAGAACAAAGTAGATAAACAAGTTGATTGAAGAGAACAAAACTGTGAAGCAGGAAAAGGAGAAAGTAGTTTAGAGTGCCTCTACTGCTAACGCATAATCCCATGCCTACAAAAAGGCATTGATAACCACCCAGGAGGAAAATAAATAGCTCACTACAAAGAACTCTAGGTTAATCATCATTTGAAAAAAAAGAATGTTATGGAAGAAAGTCTCCATTAGTTAAGAGAACAACTAATGAGGGTCAACTAAGATATCAGCAGATTAACCAATGAAAACAAAATCCTCTTGATGGAGGAGGTCTATGTAATTTGATAAAAGTTTGCAATTGAAATAAGCACATGGCATAATGAGGCCAAAAAGCATGAGAAATTGAAAGAACACTTTTGGGACTAGGTGGACATGTACAAGCAAATAAATGAAAAGGAAATCCAAATGGCCAAAGCTTGCATTGGGTCTATGTCAATGCAAAATCCTAATTGGTAGCCAATTTTGGATAGTTATGCATTGGTCCATCAAACATAAGTAAAGAATAAAGACTTGCAAATCGAGGATTTGAAAGAATGCATGGCGTTGGCTAATCTTCCATATGCCAACTTTGCTATGTTAATAGCAGGTCAACCTAGAAGTGAGCTGGAGAAGCAAGTAGCAACCACCTATGCATTATATGAGAAAGAGTTTGCAGATAGAAAAGCCGCTTTGCAAAAACTCCACATAGCAAACTCAGAACTTGAGGTGGTTAAAGCTTGCTACCATAAATAGAAGGATGTTGCTTTAGACCTGGCTAGGCGATTAATAGATCATCGTGAGTTGAAAGAAAAGGCTAGGGCCTTTGAAGAGGAACGACAATAGTTTGCAGCCTGGTATGTGAAGGCCAACAAAATGTTTTTGCAACTGACATGCCCTTAGGATGTATCAGTGCCAGCACACATCAGTTCAACAACCTAGACTATACAGGATCCAAGGATGAAAGAAGAGAAGTTGTAGGCACTCCTCAACTGTTACAAATTTTAGAAGCCTAATGACGAAGGGAAGTGACTAATGGAGAAGCCACCACCTTCAGGAACTACATGAGCTTCCTCGATTTTGTGTCTTGTAATATTGTGTCCAAATTTTTGTAAAACACCACTATGGCATGTAAGATTCCATTTGTTTGTTTGTTTGAGTTAATCAATAATTCCATACTTCACAACATTTTATAAAGAACTTGTTCCTCATTTTGTTTAACTTGAGGACGAGTTTTCATTCAATTGTGTAGGTATGATGAGTCATGATTATGTCAAACCCAATATCGGATACATGATATTGAAGCTGCAATATCATATACATGATATTAGATCCCAAGAAACAATGTCGGGTATCCGATATTGTCTCTTTTGTGCTAGCCTATAACTACAACACTTGGGTGCACGGTTGGAACATAGTTTTAGTTTTAAATTTTAGTTAGCTTTTTTCCTAGATTCTTGATTTTCCATTTTGTTGTTCCTAGTGCATGCCCACAGTGTGATGTTTGTGATTGTACAACATTCTTATTTGAGTGTAACATACTTGGACATGTTACATGATCAGAAATAAAGATCGAGATTACTCCTATCATTGCAGCATCCACTTAGATTTATTGTTGCTTTAACTATTTAATTGTTTACTATTTTCTTTGATTAATGTTTCCATTTATTACTATTTACTATTTTTTTCATTAAGCAGAATGAGTACGACTAATTGCGAGCGTTTAAGTGTAATTACTTGGTAACCCAGCAGTGTATTATTTGGCATGCCTAATGATGCACGCTTGGCAAGCCCAACAGTAGTTATACAAAGTCTAAGGTGTGTGCAGATGGTTAGGGATGGATACTCATTGCACATAGGCTAGTTTAGACTTTACCTCCCACTGGTTATTAGCTTAATGAATTTACCTCTTATTGTCATTAGGAGTAGCATAAAGTTAGACAACATCATCATACGCCTCACTTTGGACTAAACCATGTGTGAAAACTAAGCTATCACTAGTCCAAGTGAGAAGAGAGTGAACTATGATCAAGGCATAAGGATTTAGATGCACAACTAGTCCCATCCATGAAATTCGAGTAGATCATGCATGAACGCTTGTGATTTGTATGGTCGGGCATAGGGGTACCTTACTACTCATTAGTTAGAATATTTTCTATGTGCCTACAATAGGAGTGAGAAGTGTATGGATCTTTATTTGAACATTAATGTACCTGAGCACCTTAGTGTGATCGACAATAAAGATGACTTTTCTTCACAAACCTTGTAGCATTTGGAAATAGATTAATGTTCACTTTAAATGCATTTATTACTCGAGCAATTTACTTTAATGCATTAGATTAATTAATTAAATAGCGATTAATGAAAGTACATAAGTACAACCATTTCGAGCATAAGTTAACATTTGGTAATGCCAGCAACGCTTAACACTTGGTAACCCAATAACGTTGTAACATGGTTCAAGATGTGTATGGTAAATCGAAATAGATGCTTATGTTAGGATTAGTTAAGACATTAGTTAATTACTGCATTACTTTATTTTCTAGCACTTAGGTAATTTAAATGATAAAATATAAAATGATAAAAATCATATGCCTCAATTATAGTTAACCATACACTTGCACCTCACAAGTGAAATTGAGAAGACAACGATCATGTCCTTGATATTCATTGCCTAGATCCAATGTACTTAGAGAGCTAAAGTCCACGAAATTCAATTGGATTGCTTAGTGTATGTTAGTGATTCATATGGTTGGGCATAGGGACTACTTATTGCTCATCACCTAGTTTCTAACAGATTGTAAATATAGCTAATGAATTGACAAAGAGCTTGACATTTCAAAAGTAACATATGATAATGTATTTGTACCTTCACCTTCAATTCACACTTTTTGCATCATTTCAATAGCTTACTAATTTTTTGCTCTAAGGCCTGGCCCCCATATAGTACATCCATACAACATTGTACGATAAATAACAACTTGAAATATTTATCAATTCAAAGTACATCACAATCTTGACACAATTCAAAGTACATCACAAGCTTGACACTAAGTAGACATTATAATATATACATGGAAAGGAAACAACTTTTCCAATTTTAGGATTGTCCATTGAGGTGAATAACATTACAATTGATATAATGAAAAGAAAAAAAAAAAAAAACTAGCTTATGTTATCCTAATAGTTTTAGTAAAAAGTTCATCTCTTAGCCCAAGGTGATAATGATAATTATTTTTTTTAAAAGTCCAACCAATATATACCTATAATAATTCCCTTGAAAAGTTTCATCTCTTTGCTTGAGGGTTATGACTATAATTATTTACTGTCTATGACAAAATCCATCTAGTACATACTCATAATAGCTCATCTTTATTTTAATGACATGATGTCTCACCTAGAATTATAATCTATAACCTTGCACATTTTTTTTAAAAAAATATTTATGCATTGTCAACTAAATTAAAAACTTTATAACTTATTTATAACTCAGCATTGCAAACTAAATTTGTTTGCCAATTTAAAAGTCTTACCACAATCCATGATATTAAGATTACAGTGCAAAACCCCGAAGCAAAAACTAATACAAAAAACACAATTCAATACCAGAATCAGGTGCGAGTAGTGGCTAAATGTGCTGGCCAATTGGCCTTTTTCAGAGTAAAAACTCTTGAAAAGAATTACCCTAATCACACATGTATAAAAGGCATTTCTGAACAAAGTGCTGGTCGACTGGCTCTAGAAGTTTTCTTGGTTTCCAAGTTTCTCCCACAAGTCTGGTACTCTTGGGCATCAGCAAGGCGCTGCCATTAGCGACATTTATTCAGAATTTGAATTTATCTTGATTGATCATTCCAGGTAGTCAGAACTCTTGGTCACAGAAGTGTTTTTGTTTATGGATTTTTTTGGTGTATCTTATTTGGGCTTTATTTACGGTTAATTCATTCAATCTTTGTACCAAACTTACAGTGATTTTTGTTGTGGGCCGTAGGTTGAAAGCTTGTATGTCGGTCATGGAGGATGTGTGCGAGGGCAAAGATTACTCATTTGCCAAACAGGAAGAAAAAATACTGGAACTGTGGGAGAAACTTGATGCCTTCAAAAACCAGCTCAAGAAAAGTGAAGGCAAACCAGAGTACATTTTTTACGATGGTCCGCCCTTTGCAACAGGTCTGCCTCATTACGGCCATATTTTAGCAGGAACAATCAAGGACATAGTCACCCGCTACCAAACTGCCACTGGCCACCATGTGACCAGGCGCTTCGGTTGGGATTGCCATGGCCTGCCTGTGGAGTATGAGATTGACACCAAACTCAACATCAAGACCAGAGATGATGTTTTCAAAATGGGGATTGATAAATACAATGAAGAATGTAGGAGCATTGTCATGAGATACAGCAAGGAATGGCAGAAGATTGTCTCAAGGGTGGGCAGGTGGATTGATTTTGAGAATGATTACAAGACCCTGGATTCTTCTTTCATGGAGAGTGTTTGGTGGGTTTTTGAACAGCTTTGGAACAAGGGCCTGATTTATCGAGGGTTTAAGGTATGATACATATAAGCAGTTGTATCTGTTATTGGTTGTGTGTCCTTTTGCACCATCCATTGTTGGAGTTTGTAAGCTAGAAATATTTATTTATAATGTTTCTTTATTGGAATGTAAGAAGCATTGATAAATTAGAAATATTTCATGGTTGCTTTCTTAAAATGAGCATAGGAGGGGGTGGATGCTATTTTAAGGTACAAGCAATGAGGTGTAGGAATTGGGACTTGTATCTAGAACTCACAGCTTTAATCTTAGCTTCCTATGCTGACACAAACAAGCATTGTGTAAAACTGATCCCTGGGACTTGTGATCTTCACATGGGCATAATATAAAATTTCGTTTTCATTGTTAGATGGGCAAGATTTTATTTTAGGTGTGCAGTTAATCACCTGTGGTTAACCTGGCCACCTATGGTTATCTGACCATCATGCATAATACATAAGGTGCTCTCCAAGCTGCAATTCTTTACTTTTATTTTATGATGACTAAAAGGAAGGATGCCCTGCAATTTGCACTCTAACTGAAAATCTGCTATTTGTAACTGTTGCGAAGTTCTTTCACCACATTTTTTTTGTTGATAAAATCAAAAGCAAAAGGATTCTGCTTTGCAATGACCTCTGGTTCAACCCAGAAAAATGCAAATATTTAACTGCAGAACCAAATAATTTCAACCATGCAAGAAAACATCAATTATTAAAGTGGATTACACTTTGAATTTGCCAAAAATATGCAACAGCAAATGAAATAGTTCCAATTCTCCCTAAACAAGATCTAAAATAAGTCGCTAGAATCTAAAAACTGTTGTTCTGGAAAATAATCTGACTGAAACACCTGTATTTTTCTGTAGTGGAAAAATGATTCTCAACCACAAAGGTTCAAAACGGGAAATGGGGAACACAAAACATGATTAAAATGAAACAAGAATGCATGGTTGCTCCATCATTTGTGTTTGCTCTAGTTTCTTTCCTTCAATTTTTGCATGACATGATTAAATGTTTGTTTCTTGCATTTTTGTTTTTAGTTTGATTCAATCCTGTCTCAGCATCATAATACTTTAATGTTAAGATGTTTGCTATTTAAACGTTATAATATGTTTACTGTATTACCCTAGCATTGGGTTTGTTTCTGTGTATTACTTATGGGTTCAGTTAAGCACAGGTGGCTAGGTTAACAGGTAGTTAACTTGCCACCAAAAGTTCAATATTGCTGTTAGATGTGCATATATGTTCGCAATTTGTTCTCTTCTTTAAATTCCTCTCCTCTGTATGAGTTTTTGGGAAGTCTCCAATTAAAATGTGTAGCACTGCCAATTAAAATGTGTAGTACTGCCAATGAATGTAAATGCAAGCATAACCTAAAGAAAAATTCTTCTATTCTTATTGCTGCAGTATGAATATATTTCATGTTTTTTAGCATTCAATGTTAATTTTCGATTTTCTGTTACAATGTTGGGCAGAAAGCTTACATTTGAGGTTGACTTAAAGATAACTCAATTTTATTAATTGGACTTCTAAAAATTCTCCATTTCATTTAAAAATATCTTAATCCAATTGTTTGACTGTAGATATGGTAATTGTAACTTTTATGTCTGGTACCGAAACAACTTATTTTCTGGACAGTTTTTTTTTTTTTTGGTTTTGTTTTGTGGATCATTGAGCTCATTTTGATACAATTATTGTAAGTACACCATAGGTAATTAAAAGGTGCCTGCATTTTTCCATTGGATGATGGATAGCATTATTATATTTGATGTTTGAATTTGTCTTAAAATGTAATGAAAGATTGAAATTTAAAGTTGATTCTTTTGGGTTGTCTGAAGAAATTTGTTAAATTTATTGAATTTGAAATTGTAATTAATTATTAGTGTTCTTCAAGCTTCCTGGTGGCAAGGTAAAAGAATACGTTCAGGTTATGATCAGACTACACGAATTCCTATTTATCCTATAAAAAAAACATAGTATAAAATGTTTGGCAAGCATATGATTTTAGTAGAGTGATTTTCTGTTTAGCATGTATGTGATCTCATCCTGTCAAAACTATAAATTTGATTATTTGTGTATTTGCTATAAAATCATGTAATTTCTTGGATCAGATTTATACAATATTTTCTTTGTTTTAGGTTATGCCTTACAGTACGGGCTGCAAAACGCCTCTCTCAAATTTTGAAGCTGGGCAGAATTATAAGGTTTGGTGGTATATCATTCATTATGAAGAGTACAAAAATGGGATGCCTTTGAAATTCTTTGAAATATTAATTTTTCCTTAATGCAGGAGGTATCAGATCCAGCTATAACGGTGTCATTTCCTTTAAAAGATGCTGATGATGGTGCAGCTCTTGTGGCATGGACCACAACACCCTGGACACTTCCAAGCAATCTTGCATTGTGTGTAAATGCAGATTTTGATTATGTTAAGGTAAGAAGATCTTTATTAATTTACTTCTAATTTTTAGCATGGTATCCTATGCAGTGTTTTAAAAATTGAGTCCAATTATTCATCTTGTTTATACTATTAACAGGTCAAGTGTAAAGCAACTGGAGCAATATACATTGTTGCTGAATCTAGACTCTCACAGTTGCCGGTAAAGAAGATAAATGCTGATATGCGAAATGGCACACTTCCAAAGGCAAAGGAAACTGGAGGAAAAGGTGGGAAATCAAAAGATGGCGGAACCAATAAAGCTTCAAAGTCAGCAGATACGTATGATGTGCTAGGGAAATTCAAGGGTTCAGATTTGGTTGGTAAGAGGTAAGGGAAATGCGTGAGCTTCACATTATAAAAAGACAATAATGAATTTTATTGAAGAATCTTTCTGCTTAATCACTGGCTGCCCATCTATTGTTTGAGGGGCTTAGTGTTTGTTTATTGGGAAAAAATGAAAGATACACCTATAATGAAATTTGAAATATTTACTGGCTGTTTTGTTGGATAGTATCTTATATGAAAGAGTTAATATTCAGAGTAAATTTGCTAAGCTGAAGAACATGAAAGGCTTGTTACAGTGTATGTCTGCCTATAAAATAAGCTATCAAAATATTGTTGAATGTGCAATGGACTGCATAGTTTTCATAAACAACATCTACTTTGTAAGTTGTAGGGTTTTTGCACCTTGTAATATTACACTTGAAATTGAAAAAAAACTTGGATGTTAGCATCCTTTCTAAACAATAAAATCTAAAGCTAGGTTTATCCCACCCTATCATTTCAAGCTCAGGCATTGCACTTACAATAATATTAAAATAAGCACTGAATGTGTGATCAAAGAAGCTACATGATAGGTCCTTTCTAGTTGCAAACTGGTTGTTGCTGTGAATGGGCTGTCAGGTGGCCTGTTGAATGGTATTCTTGCTTGGAAATTTATTCTATCACCAAAGGGTTCGTTTCAGGCTACCAATAAGATACTCTCATGCAATTAGATAGATAGATATTTAACATGTAAATAAGCTAGTTTATAACAACTTAATAATAGAGCCTTTATTTTGAGTGTAAATAAGATCTACATAAGACATATATGTAACTTGTAGAATGAGATTCAACTGCCAAGTCTTTGAAACTAGTGAGGTTGAAAAGCTGTTAGTCAAAGTTATGAATGGGTTGGTGCCATACGAGTGATAATTTTAATTTTCATTATTTTTTCTTAGATTGGATAATTATGTAATAGACCCTTGATCCTGATCCTTGGTTGATCTCTAAGATCTCAAGTAATCCCTGTTGCATCTGAAAGTTTTTTTTTTATTAAAGTTTTCTTTTTCCTTAAAAAAAACAAAAAGATCATACAAACATAAATGTAGTATGGTTTTGCATTCCTTTATTTTAAATAAATTTTCTTTTAAAGCCATGTGTCATGAACTTCTTATATACTGCCACTTTTATTTGTTTCTGCTCTCATTTTGGGTCTTGACCATGTGTTTTTTTGGTTAGGGAAAATTTGAAATCCCTTTAATGTTTTTGTTTTTTTGTTGAGAAAAATGATCACGTGTAGCAAAAGCAAAGCCAGAAAAAAAAATGTTAGAAGCAAAGATTCTCTTACAATTTTTTTTTACTTTCATGTGTATTTATTATATTTTGTAAGAGTCTTGACATGGAAACCAAGGTCATAGATTCAATTGCAGTGGGCAACATTGAATTATGGATATATTTTATAAAAAGACTTTTGAAATTGGTGTGGTCCAAGAGATCCAAGAGGGTCTCAGTGAATTTAACTAACTAGTTTAGTTATATATTTATAATATATATCTATAATTTGACCAATAGAATCTTCTCCCTTTAGGAGAAAAACAAATGGATTGATTTTGAAAAAAAATTGCATAATATAAGACGAAAATTTTGGAAAACATAATTTAGCAGTACATAATGGGTCTTAAAGAGTCATGAATGAAATATAATTTAGTGTTACAAGAAGGGGACCTCTAGAGGGTTCTAAAATAGAAATTGAAACTGAATTTTTACTTAGCATTACCTAGTAGAATTGCACCTATGATCTAAATATAATTTAGCCTTATGAAATTGGGTCCTTTTGTATGATTGGTAGTTGGCCTTGATGAGGAGATAGCTTGAATTCCACAATCCAAACTCACTTAAGTTCAAAGATCCATCACAACTCACAATTGAACAAGAAAAGGAAAAGGAAACTTTGTTCTTGCTCAAAGGAAATGAATACAATACAATATATATATGTAAGCATCACACTCCTAAGGAAAAATAATCAATTGGTCAAATCCTGATGCCACTCTCACAATAGAAGGAGAATCATCAAGAGGATGATCTCTCACTCAATTGCTCAAGAAGAATGCTCTCACTCTCTCTTAAGCTCTCACAATGCCAATTGCATGTTAGGCTCTTTCCTTTAGGTTGCTTTTATTGTTTTATAATATATGGAATGATTCTTGGGGTCCCAATGACCATTAGTCTTCCTTTAAAATTTTGTGCACTTTTTGAAAAATCAAAATTCTCTTACCAATTTTGAATAACTCAAAATTCTCAACAAAATCAATACTCAAAAGAGGCACAATCATCAAATTGTGAATAACTATAATTGGCAACAAAAGGACTCTTACCAATACTGGTGTGAAAAACATTATCATAGGAGAATTTAGCATGAGCCAACTTGCTCTTCCATTGTTGAGGTTGATCCTCACTTAAACATCTTAATATCCTCAACAAAGATCTATTAATCACTTTAGGTTGCCCGTTGGTTTGAGGATGATAGGCTGTAGAAAATGACAACTTTGTTCCCAATAATTTCTAAATAGATCTCCAAAAATGACTTGTGAATTTAATATCCCATTCAATGGAATGCCATGCAATTTCACAAGAAGAAGAAAGAATAAATGAGGAAGCATCATTACTCCATCTACATGGAATAAAATGATCCATTTTGGTAAATCTATCTACCACAACAAGGATAGAATCATGACCAGATCTAGTTTTTGGAATGCCACAAACAAAGTCCAAACAAACACTTCCCAATGAGCTTTTGGCATTGGCAAAGGCATGTAGTGTCCATCAACACCTTTCTCATCTTTGAACTTTTGGCAAATGTAACATTCTTTAACAAATTTAACATCTTGATAGGGAAGGGCAAATGGGAGAGTAGAAGAGTGGGGGGTGCTGAGCACGTTGGTCAAGCTAGTGGGGATGCGATGAGTGTTGAAGGTGGTGGAGTGATCCTGGTGGATGGTGGGTTGGGGTAGGGTCCTCAAGGAGGGTAGCTCGGAGGGTAGGTGGTTGTCGATGGGTGCTGGCAGGTGGCAGCATAGTTGGGAGCATGAATGGGATGACGAGAGTGGTTGTGGTATCACTAGGTGGAGAGGAAGCGTTCGAGGCTTGCTCGTAGGAGGGTAGCACTATGAGGCTAAAGATTGGACATCCACCTAAGGAGATGTTGTGGGCTTTGCAGCTTAGCCTGATGGACAAGTTTGGCTTGGAGGGTGTACATCCTAGGATGGATCTTATCAGGCACTAGGCCCTTGCAACCTAGGGATTGGAGAATGTGTGGGTGCGGAGTCTAGTGGATGATAGGCTTTTGTTCATTTTCTAGACGGAGGAAGACAGGGGGCGAGTGTTGTTGGGGGGACCATGGTTTTATGGGGCTTGTGGTTTGGCTCTTGCACTGTGGAAGCTAAGGGTCCATCGTGATGTGAATCTTTTTGATTGGGTGTTGGTTTGGGTCCAGATCTTGGACTTGCCCTTGGACTTCTGGATGCTAGGTCGCTAGGTTTTTTGAAGTCATTGGCTGGTCTATTTGGAGAGTTTATAGTTTGATGCTTTCATTGCCTTGATGGACAGAATGGGCTATGCTCGTTTCTGCGTTTGGAGGTCACTCGGTCTAAGGATCGGGTCAGTGAAGTGGTTTTGGACATGCTGTCAGGGGAAGAGCGGATAAGGGTTTAGTTTGAGAGTCTATCGGTGGTGAAGTTGGTGCAGAGAGAGGCATCGCTTGCTGCATGTGTGATTTGTGGGAAGGGGCATTTGATGGAGGATTGTCAAATCTGGCCGAAGGGACCATTGCACCAGTCACAGGGTGGGCGGAACGTTGTTGGAGGAAGGGTCGAGTGGTGAAGGTAGCTGTGGTGCCACCAACAGGTTAGGTGAATAGGGCCAAACCCAAGGTGTTGGCCATGGGGGGGACCATTGGTGGAGGAGAGCAAGGGTGAACGAAGAGCTGTTGAGAGTGTTGGAATTCCTGAAGGATGGAGGGAGTAAGCCAACAGAGTCAGAATGGTCTGAGACGGTGGGGGATGGCTTCGCCACATAGTCCCCTTGTGCTTCAGTGGGCAAGATGTTGGCCTTGGCAGAGGTGCAAGGTGTGGAGTTGCCCTCGTTAGGGGATTGGATTACTTTGGGTCAGGGCTCCTCCCGTCCGAAGCTTAGGGATCTAGTTGGGCCGAAACAAGGGGGTGCTGAGTTGGTGTTGGGGGTAGTTGTGGTTTCCTTTGTGGGGACTAAGGTTGGATGGATGCATTGGTAGTGAGAAAGAAATTGACGTAGTTTGATATTGACCTAGGAGTGCAGAAGACCCTGAAGGAGGTGTATCATAGATGAATGTTTGTTTCCCCATGAAGATCTTTTGTTGGAATTGCAGGGGACAAGGTACCCCATACAAGCAAAATACCTTGAAAATGGTGGTTTGGAATGAGGGATGCGATGTGGTGTGTTTGCAAGAGACGAAGCTGTAGGCAGTTGAATTGAAGCTGCTACAGTGGGAATGGAATTTGCAGATGGTCCCATGCAAGGGTTGTGCTAGGGGGCTGGCCATTTTTTCACAGTTCTAGATCACATTGGTGGATGAGTCTAGATGGTTCATGTGATTCAGGGTAAGATTTGGCTGACAAATGTTTATGGGGCACAGAACTATGAGGCGCGGTTGCAAGAGTTGAGGTGGCATAGGTGGTCCTTGATAAAGACAAGTGGATCCTTGTCGGTGATTTTAACCAACGTTTGTACCTGTGGGAGAAGGTGGGATGGGACAACACAGTTCTACTTGGAGGATCAGAATGTGTAGATTTCATTTAGGACCATGATTTGGCGAACATGGATATTGAGGGCTGCAAATTTACCTAGAGTAATAGGAGATGTAGATCTAATTGGGTGCAGTCTCAAATTCATAGGGTGTGGGTGAGTACAAAGTTGTTACTAGTCTTTGATATCTAGGTTATGAGTAAGGAGTGGTAGGCTTTGGATCATAGATCCATTTTGTGTTGACTTAGCAGCTACTTGCTAGATGGTTCATGTGATCCAAGGAAACATTTGGTTGACAAATGTTTACGGGGCACAGAATTGTGAGGTGCGGTTGTAAGAGTTGAGGCAGGTGGCATAGGTGGTCCCTGATAAAGACAGGTGGATCCTTGTTAGTGATTTTAACCAATGTTTGTATCTGTGGGAGAAGATGGGAGGGGACAACATAGATCTGCTTGGAGGATCGAAATGTGTAGATTTCATTTAGGACCATGATTTGATGAACATGGATATTGAGGATTGCAAATTTACCTAGAGCAAGAGGAGACACAAATCTAATCAGGTGTAGTCTCGGATCAATAGGGTGTGGGTGAGTATGAAGTTGTTACTAGTCTTTGATATCTAGGTTATGGGTAAGGGGTGGTAGGCTTTGGATCACAGATCCATTTTGTGTCCACTTAGTAGCTGCCAGGGTTAGGTACCCAAGTCTTTCTAATTCGAATGTATGTGGTTGGGTAAGTCATGGTTGAGGTTGTTGGTTTAGGATATCTAGCAAGGCTACTCGGTAGCTCACGAACCAAGGGATTTCCTGAAAAAGGAATTGAAGCTATTAAAGCAAAGGATAAGAGCCAGAGCCTTGGAGGAGAAGTATAGATTCAAGAATTATAGGGCATGGTTGTAGATTAGCCTCTAGGAGATACAAGGGCTTCAGGAGCAGGGTGTTGACTTGGCTGATGAGGAGTGGGAGATATTGGGAGAGTTGTAGGAGTTGGATTGGGAGGAGGAAGGTTACTAGCAGCAATAGGCTTGAGTTTCCTGGTTACATGAGGGGGATCAGAATATGTGTTTCTTTTTTGCCATGGCCAAAGGTCAGGGAGCAAGGAAGAAGAAGCTTCAATATATGTTTGAAGGAGAGACAAGGGGAATGGCCTGAAAGAGGGATGTAGGTGGTTGAGGCGGTACAGGCTTATTGGAAAAATATTTGGTGAGGGAGAGAAATGGAGAGAATTTCTGTTTTGGTGTGATAGGTTTTGAATGATGCTAAAAACCAGGGTCTAATGCAACCTTTCTCTAGGATGGAATTGGTTACGACTATGAGGTCGATGCAAGCCAATAAGGCGTCGGGGCTTGATAGGTGGTCCATTGAATTCTTTAGGGAATTCGAGGACATTTTGGTGGCAAATTTGTTAGACACTTTTAATTGCGTGCTGCATTGGCAGCAGGTTTGTAGGGAGCTCAACTGTTCGTGGATTGTTCTTATCCCAAAGGTGCTGAATCCTTCTTCGTTGATGCATTTCAGGCCCATCGGGGTATTTTGCTGAGATTGATCATTTGTTGCTTGGTGCCGTTAATGGAGAAGTTGGTGGGTGAGCACTTGGTAGGGTTTATTAAAGGCTAGTTCCTATAGGACTAGGTCTTGCTGTTTCAAGAGATTCTGCACTCATTGTGGTGGTTCAGGTTTCCTAGAATGTGTGTTGAGTTGGACATCACCAAGGGGCCTACATCACAGTGAGTTGGGCAATGTTGAGAGAGATTATGCTTCGTAAAGGTTTTGGTCCTGAGTTTGTTAATCTTTGCATTTAGTTGCAAAGTTTCGATTGATATTCGTTTGACATCGACGAGAGATTGTGGGGTTTCAAGGTGTTGGAGAGATACCTATGATAGGGAGACTCGCTGTCACCTTTATTGTTTATTTTAGTTATGGATATGTTGCAGAGCTATTGTATCGTAGAGCTATTGTATCGTAGAGGGGATGTAGGGGCTTAACATTTTTGGGGTCCACTACCTCGTTGCCCATCACGTTGATGATACATTTCTTTTTTCTTGGGTGGCTGTTCCTTAGTCTGAGGCGCTTAAGAGGGCCTTAGAAAGGATGGAGTTGGAATTGGGCCTCAAAATCAATAGAGGAAAGTCTACTCTACATTTGACCAATATAGTGGCATCGGTGGGGGGAAGGATAATACAACTACTAGGAATGTTGCTAGGTTGGTTGCAGGACTCTTATTTAGGGATGCCAATTTTTGACTAGGGACTTAAGAGAGTGTGGATGGGGCTGGTTGAGAGATTGCAAGCAAAGATGACTCATTGGATCAATAGATTTCTATCTAGAATAGGGAAGATGTTGCTAGCTTCGAATATGCTTATGGCAATGGCTAGGTTTGTTGCTTCCATGGCTATTCCATTGGCTAGGGTTATTCAAAAGATTGACTAGATCCTTCGATAGTTTGTTTGGTTTGGCAGCAAGGGTGGGAAGAAGCTCCACTTGGTGTGTTGGGAGATGATGGCGAGGCCAAGAACAGTTGGGGAATCAGGCTGCTATCTTTCTGAGATGGGGTTAAGCTAGGCATGCAGTGCCTGGTAAATAGATTAATAGATCAAGAGGATGGGTAGGCGTCGTGGGTGAGGTTGCTGCAACAAAAGTATCACAGGTGGGAGGTTGATGCTAGGGGCTCATAGTTATGGAAAAATATTTGCAAGCATGTTAGGGAGATGGAGGCTAAGGCGTTGCTGGGAAAGCACCATTTTGAGGTGATGAAGGCCATGCACTTGCTGGTTGTGGGGTGGACTGATGTTTTGTGGTGGCGGCTGCCCGAGAAGATTAAGGCTTTTAGGTGGCTAATCATGCATAGGGTGTTGTTGGTGCGGGAACTTTTAAGAACGCTGGGGATCAATATTAATACTATTTGCCCACTTTGTTTTGTAGATGTTGAGACGCTTGTCCATTTTTTTCTATCATTGCAAGTTTATGCATGAGGTTTGGAGGGCGGCTAGACTTTTGCCTTCGATAAGAATTAGTGGAGATTCTAAAGAGCTAGTTGTGCTATGGGTGGGCTGGAAGAGTAGAAATCATTTGATCTTCCATGGGCAAAGGTTGTCTGTGCTGAATTCTATTGCCAACGTTGGGCTCCATTTGTGGGTGGAAGCGGTTCATAGCATGGGGTGTTGGAAAAATGAAGAGAAATACATTAATTGTTGTATTTTCTTTTATGTTGCATTTGATGTGTGGATGTGTTTTATCCCACATGTATTAGGATTGGGGTTTGGTCCTCATGTTTCTTCATAAATAGAAGGCTTGGGGTAGCTTTTAGGGTGTGTGCTTTGAAGTGAAAGCACTGTATCAAGGTTTTACCTTGGAGATGTGAGTCTTGTTGGAGTTGATCTGAGATCTGTTGGAATAATAGATTGGGTGTTTGGAAAAGTTACAAGGATGGCTTGTGTCCTGAAGATTTGAGAAGAATAGAAGGCAGATCAGCATTATTGTGGAAGTAGGGTAAAAAGGGCTTATGTTTGCTAACTCTCTGTGTTCTTGTGTTATTTTTATTGTTTTCATTCTGCTTTCATTTTGTTATCACAGCAAATGTTTGCTAGAGTTTAAAACGTTTTGAGAGCGATTTATAGTGTTTCTTGACCTGCTACAGCGCTATATTTTGCCTCTAATGATTTATTCAGATCTCTAGGGTTCTAATAATTTCTCTAGAGCATTTGTAGTGTGTTTTCAGATCTAATTGTTTTCAGATCTGGTTATAACATGGGGTAGGGGTTGGTCAATGAGCTGGTTGTTATTGAGTTTGCAGGGAACACTGATCTTTGGGTGCTGATTGTGAGAGTGGGTTGGGCTGAAATGCTATAGCGTGTTGAGGGGGAGCTTGGGCTGCCTACTAAGAGCTTCTTTGATAATTGGGTTAGGGAAGAGACTAGGTTTCGGCGCAGATGGATTAGGGTAACGGAAATGGCTTTGGTTGAGGTTTTGGGGGTGCCAGTGGAGGGGGAACTTGTTGCTTCGATGCTCCATAATCAAATGTATGCTGCTGAGTTTTTTTTGGGGCACAGTTTTGCGTATGGCTAGTGGGCACATTCGCAAGGCAACGATGGCCCTGATGTGGCAGAGCACGATGGTGTTGATCGACTATTATGTTGTGCAGTTTAGCTACCCTCACAAGCTCGTGGGAGTTCATTTTGCATTTTTGTGTTGCTTGAAACATGGAATTAGGGTTAACATACCTCGGTTCTTCTTGGATTCCCTGAAACGTAAGTGGCTCGGACATTATTCTGGGGTGATCTTGGTGTTGTGGAGGTTGGGTTTGATGGAGGTTCTTAGGTAGTTGTGGCTAGAGCCCTAGTTGTTGTATCAAAGGTGGAGTAGGCAGGTTGGCTAGGGGGCTTAGCTGATATGGCAGAGAAATGTGGAAGGTGAGGGTGCACCGACTAGCGGTTCTGGGTGGGATGAGAGGTTGGGGCCCTTGCGAGAGGTGGAGCAGGAAGATTTCACACATGCTGTTGAGCTTCATGAGTAGATTGACAAGGCTTGTCGGGTCACGACCAAGTAGGTATGGGTCAAAGAGAGGGTAGAGTGAGAAGCATGGTGGAAGAGGATGTAGGTGGAGGTGTAAAGGGATGCAGATCTTCAATGGGGTCAAGACTTGCAACAAATGGGGGATTTGTTGGAGAGGCACAAAGCGGAAATTGTTGTAGCTGATGGAGTTGGATTGGAAAAGGCAAGAGACTTTTGTGATGCAGGAGGATATGGGGTGTTGACATAGACGTCGCACACTGATCAGGATGCAGATGAATCCCAGAGGCCTACTTTGGCAAGAACGCCGAAGGAGTAGGTTTTGCATTTTTTTCTTTTTGGATTTAAGACAAGGCATCAACAACTACATTAGATTTGCCACTTCTATGCTTCAAGACAATGAAATTTGGCAAAAGAATCAAAGCCATTAACATCAATACATGAATGAGCAATATGAATTTAAGACAAAGCATCAACAACTACATTAGATTTGCTGCTTCTATGCTTCAAGACAATGAAATTCTTGAAGTCGTTCAACTCATTTCATATGTTTAGCACTCAATTTCTTTTGGGAATTCAAAGAAGTGCTCTATGATTAGTAAGCAAAATAAATTTAGATCCCAACAAATAATGTCTCGAATGCTTAATTGCTTGAAGTATAACATATAGCTGTTCCTCATATACATTATACGTTTACCTAAATTCATTCAACTTTTCAGAAAAGAATGCAGTGGGCTTACCCTCTTGAGAAAGCACATCACCAATAGTAAGCCCACTTGGATCCAACTCTAGTTCAAAAAGCTTGGAGAAGTTTGGGATTGCCAAAACTGGAGCACTACAAATCTTTTCCTTCAAAGCTTGGAATGATTTCGTTTTTTCATCATCCCACACAAAAGTTGAATTTTTCTTCAAACAAGATAGTATAGGCCATTCAATAGAATTGAAGTGAGCTAAACCAAGAAAAGATCTTGCCTCTCCCACATCTTTAGGTGAAAATGACTCCTTGATTACCTTGATATTGCTTGGGTCCATCTTGATTTGATTCTTGGAGACATAAGACCTAAATACACAATTTCCCTCTTCATGAAATGAGACTTCTTGGCATTGATGACCAATTGAGTTTCATGCAACCTTGAGCACACCAACCTTAAGTGTTGCACATGCTCATCTTCATTAGAATTGTAGGCAAGAATATAATCAAAGAAGACAATGTAACATTTTCCAATAAGATCTCTTAGAACATCATGCATAAGCATCATGAATGTGGCTCGGGCATTAGTTAGCCCAAAAGGCATGAGTAACCATTCATATAAACTATCAAGAGTTTTAAATGCCATTTTCCATTCATCTTCTAGTCTAGTTCTAATTTGATGATGATCACTTTTCAAATTGATCTTTGAAAATATTTCAACTTTGTCTAAAACATTAAGAATTTCATCCATCCTAGGGATAGGAAATCCATACTTAATAGTGATTCTATTAATAGCCTTGGAATTAATGCACATTCTCATTTCATTGGTATTGTTTTTGGGAACAAGAACAGATGGAACAATAGATGGAAAAACAAACTCCTTGATAAAACTAATGGAGAGCAATTCACTTACTTGTTTGTGCAATTCCTCTTGTTTATGTCAAGTCATCCGGTAAGCTCTCTCATTAGGAATGGTTGCTTTAGGCATGCAATCAGTTTGGTGCTAAATGGATCTCATTGGTGAAAGCCCTTCAAATTTGCCTTTGAAGATATCAACAATCTCTTGTGCCAAAGGTTGCATTTTTACTGGAAGTTCATTTTATGGCTCTTCTTCACATGTTGCAATAGTAGAAACAATGACAAATCCATATCAAATTTCTTCATGAGTTTTGAGATATTCCTTCTCACTAAGCAACATCAAGAAAGCATTAATAGGAACATTTTTTTCATATTGCTGCAATGTCATAGGAATCAATTGGTGTATCCTGTCTCTCCTAAGAACTGACTATTTTTTTTGCACCATTAAATGTAGCATTGTTACCATAAGTCCAAGGTCTACCAAGTATGGTATCAACGCTATCTATGGGAAGAATGTTACATTGTACTTGGTATCTAAAAGAACTAATCTTAAAATATAAAATATATCTCGTCTTTCCTTCTTGAAAATGATCTCTAGAGAGCCAATACACTCTATAGGGCTTAGGCTTAGGATGAGGAAATTTCTTCAAGCCAAGTCTATCAGCAACCTTAGAAAAAATAACATTCTCGTGCACCACCATCTATCATATTCAGTTACCACTAGACAGAGACTTAACCCTAATTCTAAAGATCATTTTTCAAAAAGATCCTCATTAACATTGACATTTCCTATAAATGAATTAATTTCAATTACATCTTCAATTAGAGGGGCATTAGGATTACCTTCATTTGATAACTTTCCTTCTCCAAAGTTTGAAGTTTCTTGCCCTTAAAAGCATTAGGTTTCTTGCACTTCCATTGTTTATGTCCCCATTCTTCACAATTGAAGCATTGCCGCATTGACATTTCCTTGACCGTTTCCCTTCTTGGAAGTGTCTTTTTTGGAATCTTGGCCTTCCTTGTTCTTGTTTTTCTTCTTTTGTTAGCCTTCTTTCGCATTGAGCTTCTCCTTCACTCCTTTATCTTTGTTAGAAGCCTTGGAGTCTTTGCCCTTGGAAGTCTTGAGACCTTTATTATAGCCATGGAGTTTCTTCTCAGCTTTGAGATCCAAATCAAAAGACTCATTGAAGGTTTGAGGATCATAGAAGGTGAGCTCTTGCTGGAATTCCTTCTTCAATTCACCTTGAAAGTTTGAAGGTTGTTCATGTTCATCCAAATAGACTTTAGCTTGCTGAAAAGCTTTGCAAAAATCCATGTAATATTTCTTTACACTTTTGTCACTTTGTCTCATATATTTCAGCCTTTGAATTGCTTCTTTTCTATGATGAGACTTTTCAAATCTTTCCTTGACAATAAATTGCATAAGAGACCAATCTTTAATAAGAGTACCATTGCTTACTACATAAGCATGACTTCTTTTTCTCTCCATACTTGTGCCATACCTTCAAGCTTAGCTTTAGTATATGAGAGCTTTTGATGATCTTCAAGTTCAAACTATTTGTTCAACATTTTAAGCCAGGAGAGAAAAGAATTCAGTACCTTCCATTCCATTGAAGGTTTTGACTTCAACATGAGGCAATCTAGAAGCATGCTTGAATTCTGTAGCAAGAGTAAGCTCAATGCCATGCCTTGAATTCATGTGAGGCTTTGAAGAAAGTTATTTCTTCCCCTTCCTTGGAAAGTTGAAGCCTTGAGACTTCTTGTCAACACTTGGAGCATGGAGAACATCTTCATCTTGTTCATCATTCTCTCCAGAGTCTTCATTGTCAAAAGGAATGTCATTTTCAAGAGGAGGCATGGATGAATGTCTTGAAGAAGCCATTGGTGAAGATTCTCTTGACTAGATATCTTTAGTGAAGAAGCATGTCCTTGATTCTCTTCTAGCTTTTCAAGTTTTTCAACAATGTACTTGAAAGCATTTCTGATGTCTTCCATGTTTTTGGCAAAATCTTAGACCATTTTCTTTGTTGGTGCCATGGTAAAATTTACAAAGATCTAGAAGCAAATGTGAACGATCAAGAGTATTCAAGGTGAACAAGTAAGGATTACTCAAGTCTTAGTAGAAATGGGTTCAATATTTTCAAACCCAAGCTATTTCAAACAAATGGGTGTTATAATCCACGATTATTTTCCAATACCTGAATCAAATGACCAAATTGATGATCAAAGGAGTTCTTAAAACCCTAAGTGTAATATCCATTCATAGGGAGCAAGAGTTAGCACCCGAAGCCCCCCAAAAAGAAAGCTAGTTGAAAGAAGAAAATGCCTAGGTGGCTTTCTTTTTACAACAATCAAACTAACAGTAACTTATAAAATTAAAACGAAATCAACAACACCTAGATCTAGCTCTAAAATAGGTCAATCAATATTAATTTTAAGAATTAAGAGATAATTTTATAAAGAAATAGCCATAGTAAAATATCTGTGCAAGATTCATCAGATTAAAAAAAAAATTCAAACTTTTTATTATTCAGCCTAAAAAGAAATATCTAATCAGGATCATTTACACATTTGTAAACTAAAGAAATGACCACAAAAGTAGATAAATTAATAATCTCATATTTGTTCAATCACACAATAATGTTTTATAATTTCCAGCAACACACAAACAAGATCATTTGAAGTTAACTCTTGTAACCTTTTTACCATTAATCATTTAATCAGAAAATTCATATGTTCAACAGCGGAGAATAAATAAATCTCAACCATAAAATTAACATCCTAGGTTTTCTCCCACTCCATCAACTTATAGAAAGATATCAAAATCAGACTTGAGAAGGTATAGAAAAAAAAAGTATAATTCAAGATTCAGATCCAAGATTTATGCATTCAAAGGGGGAGGGTTTATCAACCAAATTTCAACCAAAATCCAAGAATTCAACAATTATCCATGGGCCCAAGGATACTCTCACTTTCTGCCAATAGTACCAATCCTCATATCAAAGATCCTTGGCCCTTGTTGGCAGTCTTTTGCCAAAAATGCCCCAAATTGTTATGGGTGTTTTTGAATCATTACAGAAACAACTTTCATCCAAATCATTTAGGTGTGAGAGTGCAGGGGACTGGTGGAGAGATCCAAAAAAAGTAATAAAGGTTTCAACAATCTAAGCTTACAACAACAATCTAGATAATTTCATACAAGCATTGTGAAGGTGGTTAGGCAAGCAAGAAGAGAGAAGTTTGAGAAAATCAGCTGTTGTTGGCCATTGGCCATTATCAAACATAACAGAGATGAATCATTTTATCACCTTACTTAGATATCTTACTTACTAGGAGGAATTATTAGAATATTGGATTACTATGCAGCACTTGTTTTCTTTCTCCTTGCTATCTCTTGTAGCAGCCACAATCTTCACTCCCTTCCTAGCCACACTCCCTGTTGCTGTATCCCTTTTTCTTTTGTTCTGCTCAGTGACTTTTTGCCTTGTGTGTTTTTCTGCCTCTCCTCCTCTCCCTATTTGTAGGTGGAATAAGGGATAATGGATGGTTTCTTGTAATTGACTTCTTGGGAACTGTTCATATTCTTTTCTTTCTTTTTAAAGTTCTCTCTTTTTTTTTTTCAGCAATGAATCATGAGTTCAATTCTCTTCATGATCACTATAAAAAAAACCAATAAAATATGTATATTGTAGGTTCAATTCCTAAATCAACAATTTTGACATTTTAGAATTTAGATTTTGCTAGATCTTAGGTTCAATTCCTCTTGACAATTACAAAACATTCCAACATAATATCTATTTCTTTATCATTTAGAATTGTCATAAGATGCAAGGAAAGAGTTTTCAAAATAGATTGATGATAAGGGCAGTTCAAGATACATAATCAAATAAGGCACCTTCTTTTTTAGGTCATCAGCAATGTGAATTTTCCCATCATCTTACGAGCCTTGAATGTGACCTTTCTACAACAATGGAGAGGATACTTATGCTCTACTATTTTAAACTAAAAAGAGCAATGCATCACATTTAGATAAAAAAAAAAAAAAAAAATATAAAGCTACAGTATTTGCACACAATATCCCTCATTCATGGGTCAGATTCCTCCAACTTGATTCATAAGTTAAGTTCCGCAATATGAGCATTCTTTTGCATCTCAACATACCTGTTTTAGCTCTTGAGGCACACCTTAGAGCATTGTCCTCTGTTTTTCTTTTGTTTCTCAGCATCTCTGTTGAAATAGAACAGAAAATACTTTGTTTTCCCATATATTATTTATTATTATTATTTTAAAACATTCCGAGCATGTATTTCAAATCATATTTCTTATGCACAAAGTATTTAAACATTTAATTATAATACATATAAAAATCTGGTCAACAAATTTATTACTATTCCAATTAGCCATTTCCACCATAGTCCAAACAAAGCACACACAAGTTGTCAACAAAACATGCACACAAACACACAGAAAGACTATTACAATTGTTAATGCAAAAGCTCAAGGAGAAGTGGTTCGTTACACAAAGGAGTATGGAGAATGATACAATGGAAATTGCAAACCAAAATGAAGATCTAAAAGTAATTCCTTGTATTTAAGATGATAATTCTCCACTTGAATTGAATCTTTAATACCAGTGTGCTTTAATACTAAGCTGATGAGGAGATGGCTTGAATTCTACCATCCAAACACATTCAAGTGCAAAGATGCACCACAATTCATAATTGAACAAAGGAAGCTTTATTCTTGCTCAAAGGAAATGAATACATTGCACTCCCAAGGATAGATAAGCAATCAATCAAATCCTCACTTGCCTCTCACAATAGAAGGAGAACCATCAAGAGGATGATCTCACACTCAATTGCTCAAGAAGAATGCTCACACACTTTTGCAAGTTCTCACACAATGTCAATTGATGTTAGGCTCCTTCTTTTAGGCCTCTCTCATGCTTTTATAACATATGGAGTAACTTTTGTGCTTCCCTGACCATTGGTATTCCTATAAAATTTTGTGTACTTTTTGAAAACTCAAAATTCTCCAAGTGGTTCACCTTTGCATTTCCTGGATTGGGACTTGCACTTTGTCACATTGGTAAACTTTGAATATTTTCATTCACTGTTTCTCCTTGGGTTGCAACCTGTTGTGGTCTGCATTCTCCAAATTGTGACCTCCTTGGGTTGCAACCTGTTGTGGTCTGCATTTTCCAAATTGTGACCTCCTGTACCTCATAGGTACTCGCAAGGAACATCAGAAATTACAAAATTGACCTTGGATTACAAACTGCAGAAAACTGCAATTTGCAGCTGCTCGCAGGGATAGACTGCAGCTGACTGCAACCCACAGTGAGCTTGCAGTTGCCTGCCCAACAGCAGAAAAATACACAAACGACTCCAAAAAGACTCCAAATCACAAATACACATATTCTCGTTCTCCTAGGACACATTGCGGATGATAATTACCTCATAGAGAGTGAGTTGATGTACTGATCAAGCCTCTCAGCCGAAAATACATTCATTTTCAGTTACAATTCTAACCACAATATCTTGGGTTGAAGCCAACTGATTGTAAATCATGCTTTCAGAAAAAGACAAAAAAAGAATCTGCCTTTTGATCTGAACAGGTGTTTTGGGTCATCCTTTTATTTATATTTTATAGGATCCGGTTACTTGGGTAAGTTACAAGATATGCATATTTAGTAATAACAATTTATGACTGTCTTTTACTCTGAAAATTGAACCTGCCTACCTTAACTTTTTTTGTTTTTCCTTTTTAAGAAGAAGAAAGAGATTATATGAATAACATAAGATTTGAAGCACAATCAAATTATTCTTGGGATCTTGACGACCAACCAGGATGTGAGGATCAAATTTCTGAAAAATAAAATAATTATATTGAGGTACTAATCTTTTCTTAGCCTTGGAAATAAAATTATAGTTGGGTAAGGATAAAAGCCTTGGGCAGTCAAGTTACATTTTATATATCACATTAACCTTGCAATTTTTATTGGTAGCCATTATATTCTATCTAAATTGATTTATGTTCCTTAAAAAGTCCTTTGGTTTGTTTTACTGATTCAAGATCACATGTGCTGCAAGCTTTTGTAAAGATTTTAGCATAATAAAATGCTTATTTGTAGCTGCCCAAACTCTGTTTCAAATATGAGCAATTGTAGGGCAGTGGAAAAAGATATGATTACCATCTTTATGAGCATTCTTACAGAAACAACATCTATTAACCACCATGAAAAAGATATGATTACCATCTTCATGAGCATTCTTACAGAAACAACATCTATTAACCACCATCCATCCTCTATTTGACAAATTACGTAGTGTTAAAATTTTCCCTTTTCATGTCAATTCAAAACAGACATGAATGTTAGGGATTAGACCCACTTGCTTCCGGTGAATAGCTTCTTTATTCACTTGATTTGTGCATAAAGTATCAACAACCTTTGCTGCTTTGTAAGAATATTTAATTTCCCATAACCAATCCTCACCATCCTAAGATTTCATGCAGCGATTTCTCATCCATGCACCTACTTTTTTAAGTTGTGTCTGTATTGACTATTTTTTTCATAGAACAGATAAAAAAAATAACCACTTTTCAATTTTTAGTTCATGTTGTAATCTTTTATAAGATGACATATAATATCATAATTGGATGTTTGGTTTGTGTCCTAGAAATGGAAGTGCAATATTATGGATTTGTAATTGTTGTTTGATGGCTGTATTCTAAGATAATCATGCAATCACTGTAGACAAAGTGCAACACTATTTAGATTCATCCTTAAGCTACTAATGAAAAGGTGCCTGCTTTTTTCATTCACATATATATAGATAGAAATATATATAAAGGCATACGTTACTGTACTGTTTGATTTTTCCCCCTCATTCATTCAGGAAATAATCTTTTTTGTAGTTTAATAATGGTCTCAATCAATTTTGGCCCTACTATGTTACGTTTGATTAGAATTTTAAGATATTCATGATTTGAAAGCTTGAGCTATGCATTTTAGCAAACAATTATGTTGGCCCTTTTTAATTTCTGTGCACCAAATTGCAGGTATCAACCATTATTTGAGTACTTCCCAGAGTTGACAGATGTGGCCTTCATTGTAGTGGCTGATAATTATGTTACAGATGACAGTGGTACTGGTGTGGTGCATTGTGCACCTGCTTTTGGAGAAGATGATTATCGTGTTTGTGAACAGGCAAATATTGTAAAGAAGGTATTATGAGATTTGCGTATGCTTTTCTCTTGTAAACAATAAAATGCCTAATAAGATAAAAAATGGCATCCTTGCATCTGTTTAAGGTGTGGTTCTTTTTATTCTGTACTCCATTGCAGTAGGGGTATGATGCTAAGCCTATATCCTGAGGTTCACATGAAGTAGGTTTCTAACCTATATCTCACTTATCTGTGTGGATTTGGACTTTGATTTATCGCCTCGTTACAAACAAAATATATTTTTATTGAAGCTGAAAATGTAGTAAGAATAATAAATATTTATATTGTTTTTATTACATTGTTCTTCTTTTCTTATCAATGGTACTATTTTCTTTGGATTTTTTTTTAAATGGCTGTTGTTCTTATTGCCTTTTTAATGTAATTTTAGAATACATTAAAAGTTTCAATTAGTTAACGTTGCTAACTGTTGTTTTATTTTCTGATGTGCTTACATGATATTGATATTGACAATGTTACTTGTCTTAGGGAGAAGATCTTGTTATCCCGGTTGATGATGATGGTTGCTTTACAGAAAAGATTGTGGACTTCAGAGGAAAATATGTGAAGGAGGCGGATAAGGGTATCATAGCTACCGTAAAGGTACAGCTTTCTAGTATTACACAAAGTGAAAATAATTAATGGGGTAATTCTGTAAGGCTGTAAGAAATGAACGTTGAATCTTGAAAATAAAATGAATGCTTAGGTATAGTCTTTTCTTGTTAACAGGCTAAAGGGAGATTAGTCAATTCAGGTAGCATAATGCACTCATACCCATTTTGTTGGAGGTCAGATACACCATTGCTTTATAGGGCTGTTCCAAGTTGGTAAGTATTTATAAACGAGAGTTTTTATTTGCCTGATATATGCTAACGTGGTACTTTTTTTTTTTTTTAATATCTTAAAGTAATTATACGCATTTAAGTTTGCATTCTGCATGAGACATGAGACAATGTGACAAAATGAAACTTAACTCAGAGAAACAAATGCTGCTGTATGTTCTATATGCTTTTATGCATTTTTAAAATTCAACTTTTGTTTTATAATGCCTGCGCAACTGGGAGGTGGTATTGCTTCTTTATGTATATTCTTGAATGTTTAGTTTCATTGTTGGCAGGTTTGTTGCTGTGGAGAAAATTAAAGATCAGTTACTAGAGAACAATAGACAAACAACATGGGTTCCTGAATTTGTTAAGGTTACATATTATTGCAAGAACCCAAATCATTATGATTTTAAATAAGATGACTTTCATAGATAAAAGATGCATTGTTGAACAATCAACTTGTATAAAGTAGAAGTAATTTTTGTGATGTTCTGTCTGTAAACATTACTTAGATTTTTTTACTCTCTTGTACTTTCTGAAATAATTTCAGGAAAAGCGTTTCCACAATTGGCTAGAGAATGCAAGGGATTGGGCAATAAGTCGAAGCAGATTTTGGGGAACTCCCCTTCCTATCTGGATAAGTGAAGATGGAGAGGAAAAAGTTGTTATGGGCTCAATTAAAAAGCTTGAGGATCTTTCTGGTGAGAAGGTGAGCTGGTTGTTTTTTCCCCCAACATCTGGGTTTGAAATATTGTAGTATGTTTTGACAAAGTCAACAAGTATGGAAATAATTATCACTTGGTGAATTGGTAATTTGATTTTTGATTTGTTTTTTATTGGTAATCAAGTAGCACTAATGCATTCACTAGTGTTTGTGAAAATATGGCCTGTATTTGCTGACTGCATTATGGAATTTTTCTAGTTGGGACAAGGTTCGGATGATGATGATGATTATGGAATTTTTCTAAGACATTGTAATACCATATTGTGCAGGTTACTGATTTGCATCGTGAAAAAATTGATCACATAACAATTCCATCTCAACGAGGCCCCAACTTTGGAGTTCTTCACCGTGTAGATGAAGTGAGCCTTAATAAATGATATTTTTATTGAATTTCTTTTCTAATTTTTTTCTTTCTAAAGTAAATAAATAAGATGTACTAGTAGTTATATTACAGTTCCAAACATTCACTTTGAAACCTATTGTAATGATATCATCCAGATGAAGGTGACTTTAAAGTTTTAGGGCAATATAACGATACTCTGTGACGCTATACTAATAAAAACTCACTTCTTTTTTGAAAATACGAGGGTGGGTGTACCCTGCCCAGATCCTTCGAGATATTGCCCTTTTTAACTGAAAAAGATTCTAAAGTCCTTTTGTTTCGGGTGTGAATGTAGTTANCTAGAAGGCGAGGCAGACCTAGGATATAAAATGTTAAACTAACCTTTGTCTTAGTTCATAAGTCTGCACCTAAATAATAATAAGGTTCCCTTGGACCAAACATAGAAGGCGCTCTCTCTAAGTTTTAAGTTTGTGCTTAAATAATAATTTTTTTCAAAAGAACCTTAGATGTGAGTATGTGACATGGTTGACTGAGTGGCCTCCAGACTGCAGCTCTCAGCAATTTCAACCCTTCAACTCATGATCCCAAACCATGAACTTATGCTCAGCTACTACAAAAATTTATAACTACATTCACACCCGAAACAAAAGGACTTTAGAATCTTTTTCAGTTAAAAAGGGCAATATCTCGAAGGATCTGGGCAGGGTACACCCACCCT
>MNCI01007569.1:322391-365240 GCA_015680685.1 Gnetum montanum
AAATTCTCTTGCAGGTATTTGATTGCTGGTTTGAGAGTGGATCTATGCCCTATGCTTATATTCACTACCCATTTGAGAATTCAAAACTCTTTGAGAGGAATTTCCCTGGCGATTTTGTTGCAGAGGGTCTTGACCAGACTCGTGGATGGTCAGTAGTGTACACCAGCAAATTTTCTAGCTTATGACATTATTATTGTTTTTTCATTTTGTACTGGTTTAGATAATATTCACGATTGAAGCTGACCTGACAATTTTTTCAACTTAATCTGTTTGATCTTTTAGATCCTGATTGTAAACTTTCTATGATTTTCTACGAGGAAACTTTTATAGACTTGCATGTTTTGTTTTCAACAAAATATCCTGAAATTGTTTGCTGTTGTATTATAGGTTCTACACCCTCATGGTTTTGTCAACGGCTTTATTTGGCAAGCCAGCATTTAAGAATTTGATCTGCAATGGTCTTGTATTAGCTGAAGATGGCAAGAAGATGAGCAAAAGACTGAAGAACTATCCACAACCTATTGAAATTATTGATAGCTATGGTGCAGTAAGTTGGAAAGAACATTTATATTATGTTACGAAATGAACATGGATTTAAAGGGTGCTTAAGGTTTGGCCTCATTGCAATACGTGCCTCTACTTCTATCAGTGATCTGTGGGTTAAAATCTAACCCAGTTGAGCTGAAATCATCATCCATACTCTATGGTCATCTAGTTTGTTGTTATGAAACTGAAATGGAATTTGCTTATATCCACTTAGATGTTCTTGGATCTATTGGATAGACCAGTTTCAGAATTCCTTTCATGGATTTGCTTTTTTTTTTTTTTAAATAAAATAAAATCCATAACTTGGTATTGCCCACATGAATGAAAACTGTGACCTGGGGTTTCTATGCCAAGGCTCTACCACTAAGCTAACACCTCATTGTGATACAACATCCCAAAATCATAGAAGCCTTTGATGAGATAAAAACCTTCAATAATATTAAGCATGAATATATATATTGAAAACTTAATTGAAACTGCAATTATTTTTATTTTTATTAAATACATAAGCAACTAAATGTTCATAAGGTGTTTTAATTGTTTTTGAACTTAATGAGTCTTGCAAGGTGTCAGTATATTCTGATTTTATTATTTTATTGAGCTTGGCTTTCTTGAAAACATTTATCTTATTTCGATGTTTTCTTTTTGAAATAATTGAAGGATGCTCTTAGGCTGTACCTTATCAATTCACCAGTTGTACGGGCAGAGCCTATGAGGTTTAAAAAGGATGGAGTCTTTGGTGTGGTAATGGCCTCTGTCAGAATTTGGATCTTCAGTCAGTTTATTGTGATGTGTCTGTTTATCTTTGTCCCATGTTTCATTGGTTCCAGGTTAAAGATGTCTTCCTTCCATGGTACAATGCATATCGGTTCCTTGTACAAAATGTACAAAGGCTAGAGTCAGAAAGCAACATTTCTTTTAGGCCTTTAGAGCAGAGCATAGTGCGGTCATCAAAAAATGTTCTTGACCAATGGATTAACTCTTCTTGTGAAAGTCTGGTCGAATTTGTGCGCAAAGAAATGGATGCTTATCGTCTTTATACGGTATGATATCTTTTACATTTGTCTTTATCGTTGCTTCTAGTGTTGTGAACTTGTATATGATATCTTATTGGAAGTTAATAATCCCATTTTTGAAATTCCTTTTCAGGTTGTCCCTTTTCTGCTGAAATTTATAGACAACCTTACAAACATTTATGTACGGTTTAATCGTAAAAGATTGAAAGGACGGACTGAAGATGATGATTGCCAAATGGCAGTTTCTACACTTTTTTATGTAAGAATTCGTCAGCCAAAAGATTTGTTTGTTTGTTTGAAATAGCAGAAGGCTCCTTGCATTCATTTAAAACAATTCATTTTGATTTTGTCAGACAAATTACTGAGTGTAAAACATCCAATTTTTAATGGATCAAATGTCGTAAATTTTAAAAATGTGCGAATGCCACCACTAAAAAATTGTGAATATGCATGGTTAAATGTAAAAAGGTGACACATTTTCTTTACTGTTACTTGGTTTAAAAGTTAGAAGTGCTTTAATCAAGTGAAGTATATTTTCTGCCACTATAATGGTGCTTAATGTTACTGCAATTCAAAAGGAATGAAATTATAGCTTTCTTGTTGATTAGGTTATGTCGATGATTTTTATCTTTGATTGTCTTCTTCTGACAGGTGCTTTTAGCCACATGCAAGGCAATGTCTCCGTTTACTCCTTTTTTCACGGAAGTTTTATACCAGAATTTACGAAGAGTTCTTGGTCCTGAAGCAGAGGAAAGTATTCATTACTGTACTTTCCCAGAAGTTGGTGGAAAGGTAAATGTTTGTCTTCAAATTTTCCCTATGATTACTATATTCATATCATTATCATCATCATCATCCTAGCCTCATCGCAACTATTTACTATATTCATATATAACATGCATATTTGCAATGGCTTTTACAGACTGAGAAGCGGATTGAGGAAAGTGTCACAAGAATGATGACTGTGATTGATTTGGCTCGAAATATTCGTGAACGAAATAATAAGCCACTGAAGACACCTCTTAAGTATGTTATATCTGAATTTGAAAGAACTTTTTTTTTTTCGGGTTAATTCCTGCGATTTTTTAAGTTTGTTTAGTGTTTTCTTCCAGGGAGATGATTGTTGTTCATCCTGATGATGATTTCCTCAGTGACATAAGTGGGAAACTAGGAGAGGTAAGTTGCTGACGTTAGATTATTTCATATGGTAATATGACGGTTATACACTTTGTTAAAACAGTTAAAATGTCTCCAAAAGTATACGAGTATTGGAATGAGTTATTTTTTTATCTGCAATCTTGCAGTATGTGAGAGAGGAACTTAATGTGAGATCCATAATTCCATGTAATGATCCCCTAAAATATGCATGTTTGAAAGCTGAACCAGATTTCAGGTATAGTTTTGGCATTTTATTTGATTAGATGGAAATTGATGTTTGATATTTTTTAAAAGGAAAATTTGCAGTTACAGCAGCAATTTAATTTCCTAGGTAACATCCATCAATACGTGTATATTTTGCAATTTCAGTGTGCTAGGTAAACGGTTGGGCAAGTCAATGGGTATTGTTGCAAAGGAAGTGAAGGCTATGGACCAGGCTAGTATTCTGGCCTTTGAAAAATCGGGAGAAGTAACTATTTCTGGCCATACTTTGAAGCTGGATGATATAAAGGTATACCTGCCCCATATGTTTGTATGTTTTTCAATATTAGTTTCTTGTACCGTTCATGGAATCTGTTGTTTATAGTTAATACCGTTGCATTTTTTTTTAAAAAATTGATTAACCTCTAAAACCACGCTTATATTACTGGCAGTTGTTTAAGCTTCAGTATCTATAACATTTTACTATTCCTTTCCTATGCCTACAGATCATGAGGCAATTTAAGGCACCTGATGATTGTAAGAAGGAGGATATTGATGCAGCTGGTGATGGTTAGTGTCGAGAAGTTTCTCATGTCTAGTCATTTGTTTCTTGTTTTTGCTAGTATTTTGGTTAAAGAAAGTTTGAATGTTATCATGTTCAGGTGATGTTCTAGTAGTCCTTGACTTGCGTCCTGATGAATCATTGCGGGAATCTGGAATTGCACGAGAGGTATGACTTAGTTTCTGTTTCCTTCATTTTACACTGCTCTAGAGATGAAGGGGGAGATGTGTTTTTGTTCTGCATTTCTAGTTGAACGTTATTGTTCCATTGTTTCACTTGTCGGGGAAATTCTTGACACGCTACTTTGATCTAAAATTATTACCAATATTAATTTTCAAAGTAATGGCATTTTTGAATTATAAATTCTTATTCCATGTATTACATTCATAGAAGTCCGATTCTCTCTACCTTTTATAATTTTTTCTTGTTTTACATTAGTGAATTCATTTGCCAGTTCTGTGGTTACTTGACATAAATAATTCCATTTATTTGGGACAAACTTGTTTCTACTTTTTGACAAATAGCCAAAAATATGTTGATGGCCCTGCGTGCATGCTTATGAACATGATATCGTGCCATTCTCTTTCCGAATATGAACTTTTTATTCTGGATGAGGTATTTTATATGTTACAAGATTGTCGATATAACTGCAGTCTACCCTCATGATTGGCAGATTGTGAATAGGATTCAAAAACTTCGTAAAAAAGCCGGATTAGAACCAATTGACAATGTTGAGGTGTACTTTAAGCCATCAGAATGTGATAAGGACACTTTACAAAAAATTGTTTACTCACAGGTAATATATAATTCTATGCCTTAAGATGCGCAGGCGCTAAACAGCCTTGGTCAGATGCTTACTTAGGTATTTTTTTAATGCAGGCTTTATATATACATGAAGCAATTGGCTCTCCTTTACTCTCAAGGAATGATCTGCCAAAAGATGCTGTGAGTATAACTGGTTACATGATTCTGTTTTAAAGTTCAATTCGTTGATATCTTCTTCATCATCCTAGCCTTACCCCAACTTCAATCTGCTGATATCCTTTTAAAAATATGTAGATTTACTGCAGTATTAGTTTCCTTGTGCTTCTCATGCTGCATTAGAAACCAAATTTTCATAAATATTTTGGCAATTTGTAATCTAAAAGTTATCTGTCCAGTGGTCTCTAGTAGAGTGTTTTGTTTCTTTCTTTGTCTTCGTTTGCTTGTTTGCTTTTGGAAACTATTTGTGTCACTGGATCTCATCCCAGAGTTTCGTTCTGGCAATGTTGCGGTAACTATTTCATGAATGATGTTTTATATATGAAGAATACAATGTTTGAAATTACAAAGGGTAAAAACAATTCACTTAAGTGGCGCATTTTCATTTCCTTTTCAGGTAATAGTTGCATCAGAAAAATTCACAGTTGTATTTGGTTTCGAATCAGAAAAATTGACTTTGACATTTACTATTAGTCTTGCAAGNCGAATCAGAAAAATTGACTTTGACATTTACTATTAGTCTTGCAAGGCCAACCATATTCTTTATCGATGATGCTATGACTGCCATGTGTTCGGGTGAGTTTGTCATTTCATTTTAAACTTCAAAGTGGTTTATAATTAAGTTAGTCAATTTGAAATGATTCTCTGTTGTAAATCTAGGTGATCAGAAATTCGTTGAGGATTTGAAGGTTTATCTCTTATCTAGGGATCTTTCAAATTTGAAAGCAGTGTTTACAGACTCAAATGGCAAGGTATTTTCGATTTTTTTAAGTTTAAAACAATATAGACTACAGGTAATACAATATCCTTGCAAATAGCAATACATGTATCACTTGATGTTCAGAACTCAGAGAATGATAGAAAATCAGGCGTCTATGCAACTGTACAATGTATTGCTTGTTGAATTATATGAACATTCTTGTAAATTAATGTTTGTGAAGTCCAGAAGTTTTCTTTTGGACATTGTTCTAATTGTTTTGTTATACAAACAAATACTCAAATCAGCTAGTAATGATACAGAGAAAAAGAGAGAGAGAGAGAGTCTCTCTTAAGCAGTTTTCTGAGAAAGCCCTTGTTCTTTTTGACTGTAAAATGTTAAATGAAGTAATCTGTAATTTTTATGCCATGCAATAATGTTTCAAATGTTGAACTGCAGATTTGTGTAGCTCGTATTGAAGGTCGACCTTCAGTTGCTGTAGTACTTGGGAAACATTTGTACCTCTCTGTGGGTGATTATTATCTCAGCACAAGGGCAACCGGATAGTAGCATAAGTGACTGCTGTCTGATTTTTGGTGGTTGGTTTGTTTTCTTCCATTCATTTTCCTTTCAAAGAAATTTAGATCACTGAATGTTGGAGTGAGGTGTATATTAGCATTTCTTTCTCGGATGTTGATGTACTATTTCATGACGGGCAATGTAATTTCCATAATCCGGGTCTCTCCCTTCATCGTCTATGTTATCATTTCAAAGATCTAATATTGGCAACATGCTGTGAGAATGTAGAATAAGAATCTGAGAACAAACAGATACTTACGAGTCCTATATATAATTCGTACAAGAAAATTTAAAGCCTATGCAATCTTCTTTTCGTTGTGCAATCTCTTATTTATGATCTAATCAAAGAAGCGATTTGCTTTGGCTCTGCGCAATCAAAGAATGTCAGCGAATATTTTTGAATCAATTTTAAAATTCTGAAAACATTTGAAAATGGAATGAAAGGTAACCTTCCTGTAAGAGCAATGTGATTACTTAGTAGTTGCCACACAGAAGCTTCTGGTTTTGGTTATGACTTGTGTTACCAGAGCAGTTGCAAAAAGAGAACATTCATGAAGTTGAAGACCAGTTTGATTGTTGGTGGTTGCAACAGAGACTTGTTAGTTTTAGAATATGCTTAGGGTGGGTAATTGCTAAAAGAAAACTTGAATTGTGGGTTATCTCTGGTTGGATATAGGTTGGGTTACGCATCAAATGAGATGAAAAATTGAAATAAAGATGTTGCTGAAAAACAAATGCCAGCATAGCTTTTTGATTGCCTCATGCAGCATTTACTTTGTTTATGTGCTAGTGTGTATTGCATATGGTGATCCATATGTAAATGCCCTGCACGCAAGTCAAAAAAGAAACCAGTTTTAGTCACAATTAACAGAGTTGTATTCGAGTCGTTGCCTGGATGTAATCACGATTCGATAATAAAATTGGTATTGCTTTTCTAACATATTGGAATGCTTGGACTTCAGCATTCACAATACATTGCATTTACTTTTCAAGCATTTTATAAGATATCATAGTAATGAAATTGAAACGTTTTACTAAGACACGGTTTGATAAGTAAATTGAGATAACTTTTCCAACATATTGCAATGTTTTGACTTTAGAATTTACATTACATTGTATTTACTTTTTGAGCATTTTATAAGATTTGATAAAACAAAATTGAAATTTTTTATAAGATTTAATAGTAATGAAATTAAAATTTTTTACTTACATTTATTGGGACATTAGATTTTTTTAGTATAATCAAACCTATGGCTTAGAGGTACTAAGCTATGACCCTTACCACTTAGCTAACATCTTATTAGTAATGATATTTTATACATTTCTTCATT
This sequence comes from Gnetum montanum, assembly GCA_015680685.1. NCBI lineage: Eukaryota > Viridiplantae > Streptophyta > Gnetopsida > Gnetales > Gnetaceae > Gnetum > Gnetum montanum. The sequence goes on from MNCI01007569.1 coordinate 329,463, forward strand.
CTTTTTTTAGGACATTGTCTCATTTACATTGTATTTATCATTTATTATGTTAATAATACAATTCATCATGTGCCTTGATTTTCGTCAAATTAAGGTTGGGAAAATGATGGCTTGTGATCATAATAAATAATAGGATTTTAGTCTTTGACAAGTTTGATGAGTTTACTATATACTTGTACATTCATATAGTTAAGTATTAGGATTATTCTATTCATGATTCAATCAATTTTGTAATATTGAGACTACAATGTTTTAAAAATTACAAGTGAAAACATTGTATATTACAAGTTAAAATGGTTGGAAGGCTTTTTACGTAATGAAGAATAGATGTAGCAATCACAACATTTAGACTTGGGAAGTTCAATCAATATTGGGACTACAATGTTTTCAAAATTACAAGTGATAACTCTATATATTACAACTTACAAATGGCTGGAAGGCTTTTTACATAATGAAGAAGAGATGTAGCAATTACAATATTTAGATTTGGGAAGTTCAAACAATTGCATCGGTATTATACACCCCAAGATTTATAGTCCAATTAGAATTTTACATAGCCTAGCATTGCCCATTGGAATTGAACCCATGACTTGAAGAAGCTTCCAAATCAAGTGTGTTACAACTAGGCTAACACCTCATTGTTATGACTTATAGTACTTTATGGATATATAGTTTAGGGTTTAGGTCTTGGTTAAAAATCTTAGAAAAAATTGAAAAACTTCAAAAATAGTTTTTATTTTATGAATTTGGAAGTTGGGTTACAAGGGTGATAATTGTTGGAATCTAAAATAATTTGATGGGAAGTACACTGCAAGACATGTAACCAACGTGGTACTTTAGAAGAACTTAACAATGCTTCAAGTATGACTCAAATTAACAACTACTTGAGCCACCTCTTGTTCGTTATTCTATAAATTGAAGAACCTAGTTTTATTGGCAATACTTTAATTAGAAGTTCATGTTGCCATTGGAATCTAAAATAATGTATTAATCCTTACCATTCAATTTGAGTAGTATCAATTTGAGTAGTAAACGTAGCAATAGTAGAGATCATTTAAAGATCTCATCAAGAAGGATGGTATCATGAATGATAACTATGGTTAGAAAAATATGGTATTAAAAATTTAGATGTGATAATGAATTTCAAAGAGGCTTGGAAAACTATCAACTAGAAGAGTTTGGAGAGATGGCAAAGTAAGCTAGAAAATCAAATAGAGCTTTAATTTTAATGGCAAAAAAATCACACTTGATGTGTGATTCTTGTATTTATGCAAATGCTAATTAGTAGGACAAGAATGAAATCACATTGCTTTCAAATTGAAATTTGAAAATAGAATCATGTGCAACTTGATGATAGAATATGTCATTTGTGGCTATTACAAGTGATTGTAGAATAAATTTCTTATACATCTTGGTTTTGGATGTCAAAGAAATAAGCATTTCACATTTAATAAAAAAGGATCATCATGTGGAGGCTCAATGCCCATCTTGCTAAGGTAGGGTCCTAAGAGGATTAGTGGATAAGCGAAAGCCTATCTTCTTTCAAGTGGTTGCAACTAGGCTCAAACATAGGTCTTATGACTTGAGAAATAAGCATTGAATAATGCTTTAAATTAATAGCAATTTCTTGAACATCGAATAAAGGAAGAAAAGATACATGCTTCATTAATAAGGAAAGATAGTGGATAAAATTTGGCCAAATGGATTTCCTAGGGGTTGTTTTCCTGAGGTATGAAGCTCCTTAGAGGCAATTTAATACTACTAGAGTAGTCAGGCCAAACCTAGCCAAAGTAATTGTTCCCATTTTCTTCTTCTTCATTTAGCTTCTTGCCACTTTATGCTTAAAACAATATCTAACGTAGAAGGCTTTAATACATTAAGTCAAACCTCTAAAGGGTCTCATGAGAAGTTACACCTCATCCTAACAAGATGTCATTTCATTAAAAGGAGCTTAATTACAACAATTACATTATATTGCATGATAAGAAGTTTATATCCAATTCTAATTAGGGATAGGGATGTTACAATTCTAACCCTCTTAAAGGATCTTACTTGCCCTTGAGTTTATCTTCAAAGTATTCTAAGCTTTCATTTCGTTTAATTTTATTATTATGCTCTTCCTCTCCTTCATTATTATTTACAAAAGAATATAACAATTAAAAAATGATTAATATTATCAATAAGATGAAAGTAAGAGTTTAGCATTGATACCTTGTTTTTCTAGGTTTCTTGTTCATAATTGCAGCATTAAACCTTGACTTTAAAGATTGTCTTATGAAAAGGCTTTTTAGTTTTCTCTTCTTTAATGATAATAAGTTCATTTTGAAATAAGCACAATACCTCCAAAATAATTAACTCTAATCCACGATGTATTGATTATCATTTTGATGGGACTTCCTTAATAAACTAACATGAAACCTTGATGGATATTTATTTTTGTAGACAGTTTTAATTTATACACTACTTTCCTAATTCTTGTTGAAACCTTAAAGGTTTCACAATAATGTGGGTTCAATTTTGAATACCCTCAATTTCAAGAACTTCTAGTGGGCTTAACTGGTAATAAAATTTGATCTTCAATTTGGAACTTCTTTAAATGATGTCAATTGGTATAACTATTGTATTTATCTTTAGTAGCTTGAAGGTTTTGTTTGATCATAGTGACAATATGCTCCCTTGTTCTTAATTCTTATTCTTTCTATTCATTATGTAATGTTGGATTAATCCATATTGATAGAATGTAATAATTACATCCATAAACTAGTTTGAATCAGTGTTCTATGGATTGATCCTTGATAATTATTGTATTAGATGAACCCAACAAAATATAACTAATTTGTCCATGTCTTAGACATTGCTTTCACATAACTTCTTAAAAAATCTTTCAAATTCAATTAACACTTTCAATTTGTTATCAAGTCTTCAGATGGTAGGTAGTACTGAATTTCAATGAGGTACTAAGCTCTTTAAAGAAGTTTTGTGAGAAGCCTGAAATAAATTTAGGATCGCAATATGAATTAATCAACTTAAGATACCCGTGCAATCTAAAAACCTCTTTAACAAATGTTTAATTCACTTCCTCTATCGTGCTAGTCGATTTCTAAGTGATAAACAAGGTAACTTTAACAATCAATCCACTATCACTAAGAAAAAATCATTTCTTTTTCTAGTTTTTGATAATCTAACTATAAAATCCATTGTCACATCTTTTGATTTCCATGTGGACACTTCGAGTGGTATTCAATATGGTTTTTTTTTGTTGATATTTAAGACTTTGTGATTAACTCTTAAAATAAACTTTCTATCACAGAAATAATATTTCCATAATATTAAAGTAAGTATAATAGTTGTAATACCCCTAACCTATCTTAGGCTCATAAGGCATTATTTTAACTCTTAAGAAGCCATCCCAGGATCTATGAAGTTTTCAAAGTCTTCTTCTTTCAACCTTCAATGATGATGTTAAGGCCTTTTATTGTGATGATGACTCAACTGTGACTTGTACAAGTGATGAGGACATCACCTTATACTTGATGTATTTTATCGTTAATTGTGTGTCTTTTAGTCATATTATAGCTTTAGGGTAGATGTGTTTATGTTTTTGGCTATTTGGAGTCTTTGTTCTAATGGTCTTGAAATGATTTTGATGTTAGGCTAGCTAATGCTAGGGGATTGCTATTGACAACCACTTGTAGTTTGAGATTCCTACTAGTAGCCATTTATAGTGTTGCTACTAGTAGCCATTTATAGTGAGCCTAAAAAGCAATTTATGATGCATTTGAAATGTTTGGGATTAATATGGAGGTTGGTAATAATATTTGTGGATGAGTTCTTGTGATTGGAATTGATCTTGAGGAGGTTTGGGCATGATTTGTGTGATTTTTGAGTTTTGGGTAGGCTGCTGCTAGGGAATGTTACTAGTAGCCACTCACAACCTATCCTCAAAGCTAAAAATGGAAGAATTGAGTTCGATTGACTACCTAGAAGTTTTATTTACAAGCACTTATAGTCAATTGATTGCTAAGGGGTGTTAGTTGTAATTGCTCACATTGGCAAAAGCAAGACTTATAGGTTTATAGTCATTTGTGGACTGCTAGGGGCTACTACACAAAGCCACTTATAATCCATGAAATTTTAATTTTTAAAATGAACCATCATGTTGGGAAGAAATTGAATTGTTGCCCAAGCCTATTTAAAGGTCAAGGGAGTCTGATGGACTAAAGTGGCCACCAAGAAGAGAGGTGATTGAGCCTTATTATGTGCCTAATGTCCATGTAAGAGTAGAGGAAGGAGTAGGAGAATGGAGTGAGAGAGTTGTTAGAGTATTGATCTCTAGTTCTTGAGAGAGTTTCCTTCCATTTGTACTTTGTTTCATGTATTCTCATCTTCAATAAAGAAGTTCTTATTTTTTTCTTTTTGGTTCATTTAGGGCTTATTGAGGCTAGTTGCCCATCATCTTGGTACAAGAGCCTTTGGTGTTCAAGTATCTATAACACTTGAAGATAATACTTTAACACTTTCCATTAAATTGGGGTTTCCATCTTGTTTATTATTTACTTTACTCTTAATTAGGGTAATGCTTGAAATTTTTGGTCATTTAAGCGATCAATTGTTTTGGTTTTGTGGAATTTACTTGTGTGTAGTACCCATTAGCTTGATTTAGCTAGAATTCCTTGAAATTTTATACAATTTAATTGGGGTATTCATAATTATTTATTGGCTACTACAAATCCTTTGTGGGTACTTTTGATTCATTGAGATTTTCTTTTAGGTGTGTTTTTTTTATCATTTAGATTATCTTGATCATGGCTTCTAAGAAGAAATAACTTTAACACTCTTCTATCTAGTCCTAAAAAAGAGAGCATTATGTTGGGTCAAAGCCCCAAAATTCCTAAGTCATGATAAAAGATAGTCTATCAAAATGTCTAAGCAAAGCATAGAAGGAACAACAGAAAGGATAAACATGTTACTATGACCAAAATAAAAGTGAATTAAATAAGAACCAATGAATTATAGATGATCAACATCTATATAAGAAATATTACAAATCATCTATTGCAATCCATAATGATATCTAGTAGAAAGAGGAAGTACAAAAAATGTCTAGCATATGTTAAACCATCCAACAATAATGAGGAAATATAAAATCTATCTTGTTCATATCCATAATCCAAATATCAATATTAGTATATGGCTAAAAAATGTAAATAAGTTGTTAAAACATAAATCAACATCTCATATCCTTCTTACTTCTCCAAGCTTTGGCAACTTGGAAATAAGAGTGGGGGTTAGTATAAAATTGAGTGGCAAGCCTTAGCATAATCTTTGGATTGTTTGAGGACATATGTTCATGATGGGGGGCTAGTGAAGGGCACTTTGACTTGCAAGTACATGTTAGCACGTACAACTCACATCATCCAACATAGTAATAGATATATATATATATATCCAAGCAAGATCCAACTATAAGCAAACATTTTCTTCATCCCATCAACTAGATAAGCACATAGACTACGAGGCTAGCACACACCACACTTAGTATAAAATGTGATATCATTAGCAGGTGCACTCTTAGTTTATTAGAGTAATTATCATTTATCACTTGTTTTACCACCATGCACATGGGTTTATTTTAGTCTTAGTCGGTCCCAGTGGTCCTTACAAACCCACTATCCAAAAATATACACTAGTGTTAGAGATACCTAGCATACCCTCTAATGTTTTTGAGGTATAAAGTACTAGCAAAGAACTGAATACTCCTCCTCTCCTATAGGATGGGGTCCATAACAAAAGGCCAACAAATGCATCTTAGTGTGGAGATAAATCCACGCCATCTAGGATGTCCATCACTAATTGGTCATACAACTTGGTGTTAGCTTCTTTCAACATATATTCACATAGACAAATAAGATGCACGACCAATGTTGATGGTAAAGACTCAACATATTGCATACGAACAAGATTACATGATAAGACTTTACTTGTGGCTTTTCAAACAATCATAAAAACCAACAACATTTGATCAACACATGATATAACAATCTCCTCTTTGGTTCAAGAGCAAGTTTTATTTAGTTTAGTTTAAATGACAAAGAGGACTCATAAGTGATAAAATTGACCTCACCAAAACTTATGGTCTATGATCATGACCTCCACCACAACTTGTAATTAATCAAAAAGTTTAAGCTAGTAATAAAAGAGATAAAAAATGGTATGTTGGCATTAACCATGACCTATAGTTTCCTAGTGGTCAACTCGGGGTTATACAGGTATGCATTATTATGGTTAACTTGTGGTCAATCCATGCTCTTGCAAAAAAGCATTATTTTGAAAAATAGAGACTCATACTTGCATTTGGGAGCTTCCAAACTGATCATGACCTCCATCATGACTTGTGGTCCATGAACATGACCTAATCATGATCCATGGTTAGTGCCAGTAGTTACACCATGATTCATGATGTACTTGTAGTTTCAATGGAAAGCCAAATTTGGCTAAAACTAGTATCAAATGGTTCTCAAACATTTTTAGATCATCGATTGACCTTGAAAACACTTTTACAACAATGCAATGAGTAATTACATGTTGCCAAAATGAAGGGGAAACATCCAAAACTTCAAAAACAAGACAAAGCGTGACTGATAAAACCCATTTTTTTGCCTTTGCGAGATCGTGTCTATGATATCATATCAATGATATTGTAGCTATGATATCATAACTTATCCTATGTCATTGTTAATGTGATGTCTTGGTATTTATGTAGCTCTATAAATACCAACACTTGGGTGCACAAATGACAACGTTTGATTTTGACCCTTAGCAAGATTCTTGTAGTTTGTTTTCCTAGTTTTAATAATAAAGTGAATGCCTGTAGTGTGGTGTTAAGCTGTTAATCAGAATCTTTATTCGAGTAAATTATACTTGGACACAATTTATGTGTAGCAATAAAGATTGAAGCTATTTCTCATTGTTGCAGCATTCCTTAGTTTTCTTTATGTTTTACTGAGAATAATTTCCTATCTTAGAATAATTTCTTGCTTTCTTTTAGTTAACACTTTACATTTTTGAGCATTTCCCTTTTGCCTATTATTAGGAAGTGAAATGGATATGACTAGCTTCAAGCATTAAATGTAGTTATATGGTAACCTAGTAGTGGCATTGCTTGATTTGCTTAGTAATAACTTCACTTGGTAATCCTAGTGATGACTACATGATTTCAAGGTGTGACTAGTAAACTAGGAATGGATACCTATCACCTTAGGATAGAATAGATCTATATTTTTGTCATTACTTAGGCATAGAACTTCTACTTTCATTGTGTTTGCATTTAGGAGTATAACGAGCTTGACAACATCACACATCATATGCCTCACTGTGAGTTAAACCATACACTGAGACTTCACTAACTCAAAGTGAGAGGACAATGATCATGAACCTAACATCAACTGCTAACATAATTACATTGCCCATCCACAGATTATGATTTGGTCATGTGCATGCACTCATGACTTGTATGGTATAGTGTTGTGATACACCACCACTCATTAGCAACCATCATAATATGATCCTTTTCAAGAAAGACTCAAAATTTTAGCCAAAGTACAAAACACGTTGGGACAATCAGAAAGATGATCTTAATGGAATAAAGTAGCAATCAAAATATGCAATACCCAATCCCAAAATATGAAAATCATAGAATCAAGACAAAACCCTCATTCTCCCAAAATCTTCAAATGCATATAAAATTATAGAAATCACATTTTTGGAAAATAGTACATAAAATGCACAATTCATTGTCCATGCAAAGTAATACCCATCCCCAAAAATATTAAGTGCTAATAACATCAACTTCAGCAAAAGCCATAACCTCGATGATATTGCACAAAACTTGGTAAACTAGAAAATACATGGAAAAATGCCAGAAATCCTCATCTAACCAAGAGACACAAAAACTGAGATTATGGATGCATACATAGCCACACACGATCTTTCTCACATAATGAGAAAAGTGCACAATTCATGATTGCATAAGCACAATCCACCATCACAAGACTCCAATTCAGTAGAGCTTTCGCTTTAAATTAATGAATGTTAACGTTGCCCAATAGAATGAATTGGTGGGGTTTTTATGATAGAAAATATGTTGTTCTAACCTAGGAAAAATCTATAGTTTTTACAAGAAAAGCCAATCCAAATCTTCTTGCATAATAAAATATTTTAATAAAATATATAAAATAAAATATTTTAAAAATAATTATGCACAACTTTTAAAAAATCAATCTAATAAAATAGTAAGTAGTAATATATAAATTACTACTCTAATTGATGTAAAATTCATAATTCACTCTCTCATGTATCTAGAATGATAAAAATACCAAAAGCATAATTAATCAAATATACATATAAACACATAACATACACACATGTAACTATACTTGTTGAAGAGATTGAAGCCATATCATTCATCATAAACACTTGTCAATCTCATCCAACTAATTAGTAAAATATACATTCATTAATTAAATATGATACAAAAATATAATTAAATGCACCATAAACACATCTCTATAACATACATCATCATACCACCTAGCATATACACTTAAATCACCCACATAAAGCATAGAGAAAGTACATGTAATAGGGACAAGATACAAACTTTGGTATCCAAGAATATGGAGTGTTAAAAAAGTTCAATCATTGGCTGAAGACATGGAAGAAATGAGGAATTCTTTTAGTTATTATCACATCCCCATTCCCAAATGGTTTTGTTGCCTAATGAAGATGGTGTCTCTTCATAAAAAGTGTTATTGTNCTGCCTAATGAAGATGGTGTCTCTTCATAAAAAGTGTTATTGTTATCTTAACAAGACCCGAAAGGGTAGTTGTAATTAAGACTCAAAAGGGCATGTTGTAATAATGGGCGTGTCTCTTAAGGTAACCTTTGGGGGTTTGACCTAAGGCATTTATACCTGGGGTTAGAGGTCATACTAACATGGAGTGGTAGAACTGGTATAGGCAAGTCACGAGAAGTTGAGTGAAGTGGGACAGGAAGTGGACTAGTGATCCCTTCTGGTTGGGTTATAGGCCTAACCTTGGTGGCAGTGTTGGATTGCCTCTAAGGGATAGATGCCAAAGGAAGAAAACCCCAAGGAACACTCTTTGAGCATGATTTGAATATACTATATTCTTAAACATGTTTCTATTAGGTAATGCTAAATAATAATTTTCCATAACATTGTAGGGTAGGGTCAAAGATTTAGTTCTGCTTCACCCTTTTTGGCAAAAGAAGGCATTTGCTTTTATTTATTTATTTTGCAGGAGGAGGACAATGTTACAAATTTCCTATCACTAGTAAAGGATGTGGGGGAATTGGAACTTGAAATAAGTGAAACATAGGTACACTCCAAGATATATAGTTCAATTAGAACTTTATATAATTTAGCATTCCCCACTGTAATCAAATCCATGACCTAGAGCTTCCAAAGCAATTGTCTTACCACTAAGCTAACACCTCATTTTTACTAGTAAAGAATGTGATTATATCTACTATGTCATTAGAAGTTTGTTGATGTGTGTGCTAGACTATGACATATTTTGATATGTGTGCCAACTATTAGCTATATAGATATGTATGCTAATACATTTTGGCAATGGTATCATGTTACATTAATTAGTGTGCTATGAAATTTGATTATAAACTCATGGTAGTAGCACAAAAGGTTGTATTAATATGCATGTCATTTTGCAAATTTTATTTGTGACACCTTTGATGTCAAAACCAAAATATCACTAAGTATGCAATATGTGGATAAATGCTTCACATATCTTCATTCTTAACATACTTTGTGATCAACTAATTTTACTCAAATCCTACATTAAATACCTTCACAAAATAGCAAGTAAAGTACCTAAAATAATTATTAATTTTGGGTGATTTCTTTGGATATGATCTTAATGTTGATTTTGTAGGGTTTGCATGGCCCCTTCCATGTTTTTGTTATGGTTGCATCCACTCAATTTGTTAGAAGCATGACCCTTTGTTTGATGTTATTAGAAAGAAAAGGGGCATGTTATCTATCCAATCAATTTTTTCCATGTTGCAGAAGGATATCTTTTGATTATTTTGTTGGATGAGTTTCCTTTTCCCTTGAGGAATGAAATCGTAATCTATTTTTTGGGATTTTTCCCTTAGTAATATAATAGACTTGACTTTCCCTCTAAAAAATTATTGACTATGTTGATATCTATTTTTGTACAAATTCTATTATTTTCTTATTTTTTAATCAATTTTTGTTTAATATTTATGTTTTTACTTTGTTTTATTGTAGTTTTATTCTACACTTTCATGTTGTAGATGGATGCTTCTTATGCTTTTATTTTTTCTAAATCTATATTTTATCATTAGTGAAAATTAGAGCTAGAAGTAGGGTGATCTAGTTCTTATCATTAATATGAAATGTTTAAGAATTTAGATTTTTTTTTTAATTTTCATCATGAATTTTGAGAAATTTTTTGGAGGTTGCTACACTCTTAACAATATTTGTTATGTTTTTTTATTTTTTATTTTGATCATGAATAAGAAGTAAGATTTTAGAGGTTATCATGTTAAATTTTAGCTATGTTAATTTATGTTTCAGATGATTTTATTCTACAATTTTATGTTGTAGATGGATACTTCCTATACTTTTATTTTTAAAAACTCTATATTTCATTCTTGTTAAAAAAATGGACTTTAGTAGGATGATCTAGTACTTATCATTAATATTACTATTTTATGGATTTTTCAATTTTCATTGTAAAGAGTAAGAGAGGTTTTGAAGACTTTTGTGTTCTCATCAATATCTTTTTTTATTTTGTTTTTAATTTTAATCATGAATAGTAAGAGAAGTTTTAGAGGCTATTACATTGAATGTTATCTATGCTCATCTATGTTTTAGATTATGTTATTTTACAATGTTGTATTATAAATGGATACTTTTGTGCTTCTATTTTTAAACAAATCTATATTATATTTTTTATAAATAACATAACTAGGAGTAGGGTGATCTAGTTCTTCTTATTAATATTTACTATTTTATGGATTTAGATTCTTTTTTTATTCTTAATTTATAGGAAATATAATGAAAATAACTAAACCTTTTAAATTTCTTTTCAATTTTTAAATTTCATTAAAAGGAAAGCATTAAAATTTTCCTTGCATCATTGAAGAGTATTGCTAAAATTTATATTTTAGAGAAAAAAGAGGAAAGATCCTTATTGTTATCCCTACTCTATGAGAACCTATCCAGTAATGCTAAATTTGGATAAGAGGTCAACTACCAATCATACTTTCATATTAGAAAATAATATTTATTCTATCCATAATACTTTTGGAATTTTGATCTTGCAACACTAAATAATAAATATCTCATCCATATAAAAAAAGTATAAAAGCCATAGAAAAGCCATGATCAACTACAAATTATACTTTGGGACCATCATAGATCTAAATATGGAATATTGAATTATATATATTTCATTTGTATCAAAAAGTGAAAAAAGTAAATAATGTAATCCTTCTTCTATAACCCTAGGTCTTCTATAATTTTTCAACCTATACTATACTATACAAATCATAAGTATTCATGTCTAACCTAATTATATTGTATGGATTGGACTAGAAGTGTATCTAGATTATAAAACATGGTTATTATCTTCCAAGTTATACTCATATGACCCTTGGTGTGTATGATTAAATATAACTAAGGCATCTGATAGATGATGTTGTAGGGTCATGACTAGACTATTATTACAATATTAAGATCTAACCTAATTTATATACGTACAAAAAATAGAGTCTAATTTAGATCTAACCAATAAGTAGTTGTTCCCAACTTATCATACCTTATGCTACTATTATTGGGTTACCATGTATGCACTACTAGGAATATTAATTGTCAACACTACTAGGATTACCAAATGATAACGTATTTATCCTCAAAGTTGGTCATACTCATTTTGTATGATTAACATGCATTCCAAGAATAAAATATGAAATAAATGCATATGAAAGTAAAAATTAAGCTATGTGCACATAAACAGAAATTGCATTAAAGTAAACTTTATGCTAAGTCAAAGTGATGTAATGGAATGAAATAATCTTGGTCTTTATTGCTAATTATGTAATATATCTAAGTACATAGCATTCAAATAAGGACTCTATACAATCACATCACATCACACTACAAGCATTTACTGATTAATGCTAAGTTCTAAAACTACAAACTGTTGGAGTTTTATTATAGTAAATGACTGAACGGTATTGTAAATACGATAGGTAGCACATTTGTATAGGCATTTATTGACACTAATGCATTGACATAGCCAAGTCCTATTGATACTAAGTAGTGGATGCATCAACATAATTGATGAAATTATTGTTCATCATACCCTCATAATTAACCAAAAATTCATCCACAAGTTAAACAAAATTGGAATGAATTTTGTTGATAAAAATGTGGAAGTAATCACTTCAATGATTGAATGGCATAACTTTGACTTGATTTGAGTGCCACATTACAAAGTTTATTTGAGTGATTGATAACTTGAATTTAACAATAAAAAATTAAACACATTATTCTTATAAAATTACAAAAATAACAAGGCATATGTCATAATTGATTTCTAGTAGTAATGGCTTCTCATGCCTTGGTGATTTCTATGATTGATTTGTTACTACACTCTTTATTTTAAATGCACGTATCAAGGCTTACATGTTCTCCTCTTTTTTCATGAGATCATTGATTATCCGAGTAATCTCACTTAAAGTTGCTATTGTAGGCACTTCCCAAGGATAGAATAGATTTGGGAACATTTCGTATGCATTAAAAAAGTAGGCATAAAATGTTTACATTCAATGTCAAATGGCTTCACTATTATTTTTAGTTCCTAGTAATTCATCATTCTCTTGGCAATGTCCTCTATTACATCTTTCTTATCTATAAATTTGGCCTTCAGAACCTTAACCTCTACTGTTCCAATTTGTAGCTTTTAAAATGCTTCATGGTGCAACTTATGCTCATTCTTATATAAGAAGTGTGAGATAGCCACTTGCTTCTTCAACTCTATTCTAGATCTACCAATAGTTAGCATAATAAGATTTTTGTAACACAAATTGACTAGCTCCATGTACTACACATTCTCTTTAATCTCTAGATCCTTCATCTTAATGTCAACTCAATTATAGGTGTTGAGACAATCAAAAACTAATTGGCATAAATTACCTAGAATCTACTAGAGTGTGACATTTAGTTTAGCCTTGTTGATGTTTTTCTAAAGGTCTACTTGTTCACTATAATGATTTTTTATCTTCTCATACTTGATGGCTTCCTTCTTCTAGAAAGTAATATTGATAATAAATTTTATCTAATTGGTAGATCTTCATTGAAAGATTTCTATTTTTGACTATCAATCTATATACATTCTCATTAACTTTGGTTGGTTTCTTTTGTTGTTGTTTAAGATAATCCTCCATTTAATTCTTTTCTTGTTTAATGTTTTGCACTCTTCTATTTTCTATAAGAAAACCTTTATTTTTCTTTAACAACTTGACAATGTCCTTATTCAAACCATTGATCATGGCATTCAACAAGAAAGCATCCTAGATGGAATCCTAGGTGAACATGTCATACTCTTTCTTGTTAACTCCTTATACTCTTTGCATTCGTTCTTTCACTACTTCTACATCTAACTTGGTAGAAACTTTCATAACTCATGTTTTCATATTAGGGATCCCCAAGCTTTCTGGAATTGCATCAATAGAATAGGAGATGATAACATTCTTGATCTTGACTATTGCATCCTTTTATCAATTGTTCTAGAATACATATGTTTCACCAAGATACCATGCTTCATTGGTTAAGATGGTTAACTATATAGGAGATTCTTGTAGTTGCTCCAAGGCTTCTTTGAATTTAAATTTCAAGAAAGGTTCAAAGTTGGACTCTTATAGTACTATGCTCTAGATATCCTTGATTTTGATTTTGATTAAGTATATCTCTGTAAGGATCACCTATAAATTATGTTATAACTAAGGTGCCTCATCCTATGTAGACTAACGTATACGCTATAAGAGTTTTCTTGATAAAGTTCACCTCCTATTTGTTCCTCAAGGATCTCATTATGTGTGTGGCTTGTTACTCTTATACTTATTTGCATCCATACCCTCACATACCTCTTGGGCTCTTCTTCCTACATTGTGAAAGATAACCCCTCCAAAACTTATTTAGGTACCATCTCTAATCACTTTGATGATTAATCTTTATTTTCTAAAATATTTTATAATGATTTTTTTCTCAATCAACCTAAGTATTAGCTCGATTTTAGAAAATTTTAGTGTTTAAACTCTTGGGTGATGAGTTTTAATATTCTAGAAGCCCTAAGATGGCTAAATTATCTTAATATTTAGTTAATTTTATTTATTTGTATTTAAAAACTAGGATTATCAAAATTTTTCAAATTGTAAGTTAACTACTCCCATGATGTAGAACTCAACTTTAAGAACTCATAAATATTTGGATTGGTTTGATTAGAGGTCTATATTATAAATTATGGCTCTTCGAAGGTTTTTTCACTAATGAATAGTAAAAACTCCTCTTACAAAAATGAAAAATGATGAAAAATTTACTAATGATGAGTGCATATGTATAGGTTTCGTCAACTACGTTAACATTATTGTGTTGATAGCACTATGTCAAAAAAGCCTCCTTTGTCGATGCTACTAAAGTATAAAGATTTTCTTTGAAATTTGGAAAATTTTGGAGGAATTTATTGGGATTTTGATGTTAAATGAAAGATATTTAGAGAACCATGAACCATGGAAGACATCTTGGAAGCTTGGGCAATTATGAAATGATGAATTAACACAGATAAAAGCTTTGTAAGTGATTGCAAATTGGGGTTTTAATGTAAAATTTAGATAAAATTAAAGAGATATAATTAAATAATAATGAATAACGGTAATGGTAGGAAAAATTTAATGTTTTACTATTGTGAAGTCAATCCATGAACTACATTAACAAGAGTCATACAAACGGATCCTTCTTGAAGTACTTTTAGGTAGTGAAAGAATTACTTAGTCATCTTGAATTCATAGTGAATAAGCTTATAAAATTTGTATTTTTGAAAATCTTAGAATTTATCTACAATTTTGAAACAAGAAGTACTACAAAAGATATCCAAAAGATAATGATGAGAGCAGTTACTCTAGCAGTTTATTCTAATTATTAGAGTGGCAGTTTTTTTTTAATTATTAGAGTGGTAGTTTCTCTAAAATTAGAGTGGCAGTTTTTCTAAGTATTAGAGTAGTTGCTCCCAAGCCTATAAATACAGTGCCTAGGCACACAATTTAGAGAGGAAGTCTTTAAGGGAAGTCTTTTAGGAGTCAATTAGTGAAAATTTTGTAGTTAGAGTATTTTCCAAGTGCCCACAGCAGGAGGTCTAAGTGTGGATCGATCTTTATTCGAGCATTATGTACCTGAGCACACCTTGTGTATGGCAATAAAGATGAGCTCTTGGATTCATCTTTGTAGCACTTGAGATTTTTTTTCTTACTCATTTCATTCATTTTATTTTGTTCTAAATTTATTTTATTTTATTTTATGCACTTTACATTTCTGTTATTAGCACACATAGTACGATCACTTCGAGCATGCGTGTAACACTTGGCAACCCAGTAATGATTAGCATTTGGTAATCCCAGTAGTGTTGCGCTGGTTTAGGATGTGTACAGAAAGTGAGAACGAATACTAGTGTTAGGATTAGTTTAAAGCCTAGTTAATCAGTATTTAAGTTAAATTGGTCACTTAGTTATCTCTCTCTCTTCTCCCTTATTAGTAGCAGGACATAAAAACATAAAAGCTATAAAAATCATATGCCTCAAACTTAGTTAACCATACAATCGTGACATACAAGTAAGTTTGGGAAGACAACGATCAACCAACTTGTCCTTGTTCCACAAAGGCGCATAGGCACTTAGTCCTTGAAATTCAACCAGATAGTGCATGAAATGCTTGTATTCATATGGTTGAGCGTAGGGGGTACCTCGCTGCTCGTCATTGGCGCTGTTGCTGGGGACTTAGTTGTTTTTGTGCTAAATAGAACATAGGAAATCATTCACATCGTTGAAACAAACCCTTACGGTTGATTGAGAAAATAATAAACAAGAGTACATTGCACACTAAATAGACAAATATGTCTCCTTCTTTGTATGAAAGCACCTCACTGCCTAGGTCTGAAACATGAAATAATCAGAGGCGTAATACACATGACGTTGATCTACCAGTTCCTCAACAAGTTCAAGTGGTATATATTCATCTTAATGAGTATATACCAGACTTCACCTTTATCCTCCATTAAGATGAACAATTGCGTTGGTGAAACTTAGAAGGTAACATAGTGTTACCTCCTGATTGTTCAGTCCGAGCATGCTTCTTCATGCTCTCACACAAATTGGCATGCTGCACTTACACAAAGAATACGTTGTGCAAGACCATGACTTGAGTGAATACCATCCCATAGAGGCACAATGTCAAAGGGGCTTGCAATAGGAGAGACATCATAAGTCTTTGAAGGGTAAGTGGTCCTAGGATGCCCTACATATCTGAAGCGAAAATGAGGGTGGTGAACCTACCTCAGGCATTTGGCCATACAACGATATTCCTCCCCTTGACTTTGGCCAAGGGGTTGTGTATCAGGATCGTCATTTGACTATTCATAACCTAGGTCCTAATACCCATGGGCACAAAGGGTCCAAAAAAGGGACACAAACTCATGATAAAGGTGGACATTCTAATCGCAATTGCGATCGAGGTCAAGATTGTAGAAGAGAAGGTAGCAGACACTGTCATGGTGATGGTTCTCCTTCTTCTTCACCTTCATCATCTCCTTCACCCTCTCCTTCAATATCCAGACATGGTCATAAAGAAAGAACATGGGGATAAAGGTAGGCAAAGTGGAAGTCATAGACAAAAAAACCAAGAAAGGGGACGAGGACATTCTAGAAAGTCACGACATAGAAGAAGGGAGAGTAGGGAACAACGTAGGTATCATAGACACCATGGACAAGATGATCATGATGAATCCCTACTCGCTACTCGAAGTATGTTAGACATAACTGAGGCTATTAGAATTCCAATAAGGCACCAGAAAGATAGTAGGATTAAGAGATTAGATATGAACAATATCCCACAATTTGAAGGGGGATACAATGCTGATCCTTAGAACCACTTACAAGCATTCCATGATGCGTGTGCCTTACAAAATATAGAGAATGAATGGAAAAAAATTAAGTTGTTTCCATGGACACTAGTTAAAGAAGAAGAAAGTTGGTACCGGTCTTTAAAATCGGAATCCATTCGTAGGTGGAGTATTATGTTAGACCTATTTAATGACAAGTACCAAATGTACTTTTGAGTGTCCAACTTGTGAAGGCAAATCCAAGGCTGGAAACAAGGACGACATGAACCCTTGGATGCTACCATGGGTTGATATTATGCACTGTTACATTGTTGTCCTGGCCATGGTTATTCGCAAAGGGATCAACTGCACCATCTCATGGATGGGATTAGGCATGAAATGAGAAGAATCCTTGGGACTTGTGCCTAAGGGAGACTATCCAAGCTTAGGTCTCATCAAACTCAAAGACTATTGGAGCAAGTTGCTAAGGAAGAAGATGAGCTATGGAAGAGAGAAAGTGTATAAGAGTATAATCGAGATCCTTCCCTCCAGAAGAGGGGAGTAAGATTTTTCGAGGATGAAGAAGAGTCACCACTCGAAGAGATGATGAATAGGAAAAATTTTCCTATCCAAAAGATGACATTAGAAGTTTTCACAAAGGTAGAGCAAATGTGGAATTCCCTAGACAATAGATTTCAAACTATTCTTAAAATAGTAGAGGAGTCTAGAGAGCAAGGTAGTGATCACGAAAAAAGAAAAAAGAGAGAAGTTGAACATGCACGTAGCAAGGGTAAGGGAAAAGTTGCCATCATTGAAGAGGTTGTGAAGTTGGAAACAGACATTGATAGTGGATGTGAGATATGTCAATATGACCATCCTAAGAGATGTTGCCCTATAATCTTACATCTGTAGGAGTTTGAGGTGTATGCACTTAACCTATGATTAAACAAAAGGCAAACACCTCGAAGGTTACCTTATCCTCAAGGTAACCCAAGGCAGTTCCACCAACCCTTAACATATTATCCCAATGAAACTCCACCACAACTGATTAAGCAATATCAACAGTGGAAACACCCACAATCATGGGGAATGCCACCACCAAGGCAACAGTATCCTTACTGGCAACCTAACCCATATGGATATTACGTGCAGTAGCCAATGTTCCCACATGACTCTACTGGTCACATCACTCCTCAACCTCACTACCAAGCCCATGAGTATTATGGGACTCCCTCTTCTAGAGGTGATATTCTACAAGCATATCATCCTTCTCATCTAGCTGCATCTCTTCCACCAATATCTCCACTACCACCTACTCCCACGATGCAAGGTGAAATCCCTACCCAGCTGTAGTAACATAATGCCACGAGGGCTGTTAACTCTCAACCTACTATTGGTTCCAACAACCATAGGAAGAAAAGACTTTTCTTTAGACCACTAGTTGAACCAAGCCCTTGCAATCACAAGCGGCTGATTCCTTAGATGCCTTAGTATCAATCAAAATTTCAGAGCCCCCTTCAACCCAATCACTGCACTCAATGCATACGATCATGCTAACACATGCCATCACCAATTGGATCAAAGTTGGCCACCTTCCGAGGAAATTCTTTGATCCCGGGAGTCCTTTGATATACTTACAAATTGCTGAAAATGCGTCATGCAAGGCTCTTTTGAATTCAGCTTTCGGTGTCAACTTGATTTCTCAAGAAATGTACAAGGCTTGGAACCTGCCTCCATTAAAAAAGAGCAACAATCATCTAGAGTTGGCAGACCAATCCATCATTGTCCCATTGGGACTAGTGGAAGACATTGTTACCATTGTTTGTGAGTGGTCGTACCTAGCTGACTTCCTAATGATTTAATGATAGAGAGGGGGGGGGGGGGGGGGACTTCCCAATCATAATGGGAAGAGCATGGCTAAGCACCATCAACGCATGCCTAGGAATCTGTGATCTTTCGCAAGAAATATCAAAGGAAAATACATTTGGAAAGATCAAGAAGAAGAAAGTTTTGTGCATCACATATAGTGAAATAGGGTGTAATTTTGTGCAGAGGTCATGGTTTGTGCAAAGTTTAACATTTCCTGCATGCAATTAGTGTGCACAAGTGATCAACATACAAAGATTCTTATATGTAGTAGCCACACAACAAGAAGGCACCCAGCAGCTGATAGTTGATCAAGAAAGTAGTTCACTTATATGCATGGAACCAACTGAGGGTTTGACTTGCAGTTACATCAATAGCATAGATGCATTAGAGAAAGTCCACTACCAACTTCCAAGTATTAACCTTGAAAATGTGAATTGGGGAAAGTTGGAAATCCCTGAGAAATTTAAGTAGGAGCCCCTTGAGCTGAAACCATTGCCCCCCAGTATGGAATACACGTTCCTTAAAAATGGAAAACTGGTAATTATCAACACTAAGCTTGCTCCTCAACAGAAAGAAGAACCGTTGAAGGTAATCAATAGATGGTCAAAAGCCTTCACTTGTTCATATCTCAAATTAAGTGGAATAGATCCTAGGATATGCCAACATAGGATTACACCGACCCCTCCATGAAGCCTCGAAGACAACCGTAGAGGCGTTTGAACCCAAAGTTGAAGCAAGTAGTCAAGGAAGAAATGGAATAGTTTCTCAAGGCTGGGTTCATATACCCCATTGCTGATAGTGAATGGGTTAGCCCCTTAGTTATTTTTCCTAAAAAGGGAGGAAAATGGAGGGTGCGCATAGATTTCAAGCTACTGAATATCGCAACATTCAAACATCACTTTCCATTGCCATTTTTTGAAAAGTCTTAGACACCATCACAGGGCATCGCTACTATAGTTTTCTGGATGGATATAGTGGATATACTCAAATACAAATAGCCCCAGAAGACCAAGCCAAGACTACATTCACCAGTCCTCGGGGAACATTTGTATACAAACAAATGTTGTTTGGCTTGTACAATGTCCCTGCAACACTTCAATGAATAGTTCTAAGCATATTCCAATAGCAGATAGGAAATGGTATGGAGGTCTTTATCGATGACTTCTCCACTTATGGAGAAAACTTTGATCAAGCCTTGGACCAGTTGGAGCAAGTGTTAAAAAGATGTGTAAAAACCAATTTTAGGCTCAACTGGCAAAAAAGTCATTTGATGGTCCAAGAAGGTGTAGTACTAGGGCACAAAATCTCACACACAGGGATAGAGGTAGACCCTGAGAAAATAAAAATTATCCAAGGAATTACCTATCAACCAGAAACTATTAAAGATATTTAGTCATTCCTTGGACATATTGGCTACCTCTGTGCACTATCCATGGCATGTGACCTCAACCTTGACCTTGATCTAGCATAGAAACAATGGTTAGTAATCCTTAACTTGTTAGATGAAAATCAACTAGCTACCTTGTCATCTAATGAATTGCACAAGGTATTTAATAAATAACATCATGAGCTAAGGATTAGGAAAGTTAAATATTGATGAGTTGTCATTTGAGCGACAGCGATATCACATACACGATATCGCAACCTATCTCCTCATCTATAAATAAGAGGTAGATAGATCAGTGAGGCATTAGTCAGTTAGTATTTCAATTCTTAGTTTAAGTGTTAAGTTTTTGTTTTTTCCTCTCAACCCTTTTCCTCCCAGTGTATGCCTGCAGTGTGGTGAATGTAATTGTACGACATACTTTATTCGAGTGTGACGTACTTGGACATGCACATGACCAACAATAAAGATCGAGATTACTTCATCATTGCAGCATTCACTTAGTTTGATTAATCATTTAATTAATTTTTATTTACTACTTTCCTAGCTAATCTCTTTCACCCTTAAACTCCTATTAAACGCGGAATGAGTACGACTTGATTACAAGCATTTAAGTGTGACTACTTGGTAACCCAGTAGCGTACCTAGGATCTGCGCTTGGTAATCCTAGTGGTAGTCGTGCATGAAGTCCAAGACATGTATCGTTAATCAAGGAATGGATGCTCATCACACTTAAGCTAGTTAGATTCTCTCTAACCCTTTCTCCCCTAGCTTAGTTAATATTATCTTCCATTGCCTTCAGGAGTAGCATTAGGTTAGAAATGCATCATACACCTCACTTTGGACCAAACCATACGTGACAAAGCTAATACTAGTCCAAGTGGGAAGACAACAAACTACAGCCTAAGGCTAACTGTCTAGATGCCACAACTAGTCTGTCTGCGGAGTTCGACCGGATCACGCGTGTAATGCTTGTATTTATATGGTTGAGTGTAGGGGTACCTCGTCACTCATCATTGGTGCTGTTGCTAGGGATGGTGCTAGTGATCTAGATTAGTTATATCTAGATATTATGCATTGCTAAACAACTGTCCAAGCCATGGGTTCTTCGAGGAAAGGCTAATGTACCATATCATTGATGGGCTACGTAATGAAACAAGAGAGACCTTAGGAATGNGTACAAGACTATGATAATGCCACACTTAGTGAGGAAGTTCATTGGAGAACCAAAGAACTATATGAAAATGAGGATTGGAGTACGCAACCTGAGGTGGAAGTTTCTTATAAACATAAACGAAGGCAATGTCATCCCAACGCACGAAAGCATAACTGACTCGATGATGATGAACCCCTACTGGCCAGTACAAGCTTAACGCAAATACAGGAGGCTGTTCAAATCTCCCATAGGCATCATAAAGAGAGCCGTCTACCCAGGCTTGATTTAAAAAACTTCCCTAATTTNGTTTATATGAGCATTGGGAAAACACGTTACATCTAGAGTTCGTACAGAGATAATTTGTTCAATCACAGTGGAAACAATCCCAGTCGTGTGGGAAGCCACCCTTCGTATCATCCGAATCTAAATGCTTACATAGTTCAACATCCTGTTTCTCCAACTGGGTCAACATACTCTATCTCACCGCATTATCATTCTCCCCAATACTATTAGCCCATGTCCTCAACACAAACACTACCTTGTGTACCTCACATTTCTCCTAATTTTCAACATTCTCATCCTTTCCCTCTTTCTACATCGCCACCAAATGTTCCTAAAGTGTCTGCACCACAACAACAACCCTCAAATGTTACTTGTGCTACAATTGCCAACGGCAGTGAGAGGCCTCAGCAACATTGAAGGCATCCCTTCTTTAGAAATGATCCTAGGAAGGGACAACACAATTCCAAGGCCACTGCATCTTCCAACTCAGCACAAGTCCAACCCTGTGGTGCATCCTTATCTTCGAACCTAATGCCTCATGTTACTTCATCAGGGCCACCAATTAACACTCCAACAACCATACGTCCCAATGAATATAGCCATGGAGAGTGACATTCTGATCCTTGCATACCATCTAACAGTCCTAAATATCATAGTGGATCAACTCAATATCTGAAAGCTACATCCTATAAATTAGCCCACTATGCTTACTATAATCAGGTGTGTGAACCCTAATGGGGTAAGTATGACCAAGCTCCAATATTTTTAACATGCAAGGATTCTCATCTTTCAACTATTAATCCTTGCCATGCTCAACCATTTAGTTATGGGGGATATCCCCCATTCTAGCAACAAGCAGGATTAATAACCACTTTTTATTTTCTTTAATTTTATAACTTTTTGTTTTCCAATTTTTCAGTTTTCAATTTCTTGTTTTATAACTTTGTCTTTTTATCTTTTTATCTTTTTACACTTTTGTAAGAAATCTTATCTATGAATAAAACACTCATGTGGCTTGTTGGTTGAGGTGTGTCCGATGTTATCGAGTCTCGAGTGATCAATTCTTTGGATAGTGAGCCCATTACACCTGCTCATCCATTCTACAAATAAGAGGTTTTGTTCGAGGGTACAATGATATTCTTGACATTTTTAAAACTTAAAATTAATTTTGTGTTCATTGTGCCTAGAGTGAAGAAGGATGAACCAAGAGGGAATGATTAGGGTGTGACATCAAGGGAACTTGCGGATTCTCTTTGGTAACATCTGTGAGAGTTATCATGCAACATGGTTGTACTAAGATCCTTGTAGATCTAATGAAAAATGGGAGTAAGAGTAATCAAAAGGGCACTCAAAAATCCAATGCTATTTTAGGGGGTCCCACTGGAAAGACATGCACCCATGCTTGAAGGTTGCCAGCTCCTCTAGATTCAATAATCGAAAAAAAAGAAAGAGAAAAGAGAAAAAAAAAACAAAGGAAGTGCCATAAAACAAAAGCCACTCCTCCCTTGAACAAAATTCCAAGTGATTGTATGCCTTGTTGTTTTGGTACTCTCATAGTTGCTCATCATGGGATGAAACAATGTGGTGTCACTGATCAGAGGAATGGACTTTGTCTTAATCTTGAAATGATGGGTTAATGACACCTTAATCATGTGTTACACGTAGGATTCACTGTGCCCTAGGTCAATTACCTCATGTCCTAATCTCTACAATCCCTTCTATAGTTTGTCTCATCTCACTGTTCATGTAATTGTAGCTCATGTCATGTGTAACATAGAATTCTTACCTCATTCTGGTGATATTTACATGGGTGTGTTTGGTGAAACTAGTATGGATTACATTTAACCCTTTTAGTGCCTACGGAAATTTTAAGGTGTGGTTACACAAGGGCATTATAGGTTGGAACCTACTTTGGGGAGGACCCACTTGCGTGACTTTTGCAATTTGTACTTGTTACATACCACCACATCATCTTATACCCTTTGAGTACTTTATTGCCAAATCTATTCTTTCTATTGTCATCATTTTATCAAACGTTCCTTAAAACTAGGTCCTTTTATGTGTCACCTAACAAACCAGGTTCGACATTAAACTTTTAGGGCAACTTCCTTGAAAAAAATTTCTAACTCTAAAATAACATTATGCAAAGAATTCAACATTTATAAAAGGCAATGAGTAAGGTATGAAATCATTGAAATTTTTTCAATAACCTTACTAACAATTGATCTTTGTGTGATTATAGATGACCTCTAAAAGAGGACAATACGGAGGACCTTCTTAAGGTGCAACCAAACGACTAGGGTGAGGCAGAGGCCTAGGAATTCATGCAGAACATGTAGAGTAGGAGGCACAATCATTTAGCATCCATCATGGAACTCCTGTTACTGCATAATCTATCCAAGAAAAAGGTGGAGAGGTTAGGGCCTAAGCCTATGAAGAGGAATGAAGGCTATTTGCGGCATAACATGTCAATGCCAATCAAGTGTTCTCACAATTGCCATGTTCATGGAAAGTGCCAACTCCATCAAAAATTGGAACATCAGCATGGATATCACAAGACCCTCAGACTAAAGAGGAGAAACTCCAGGCCATACTTCAACACCATCAAGTCTCAAAACATGGAGCACAAGACAAAGGGAAAGCACCAATGGAGGAGCCACTAGCACCAGGAACTACATGAGTTCCACAAATTTTGTAGTTGTAGCATATTCTTTGTGTTGTGTCTGAATTTTTTTTCATTCCACACTATGGCATAACCCCATTTTCACCATCCAATAATCCCATACCTATCCACTATGTAATCACTGTAACTTGAGGACGAGTTTTCATTTAGACGTGGGGGTATGATGAGTTGTCATTTGGGCAACTGCGATATCGCAGCCTCACTCTGGACTAAACCATACATGAAAAAGCTAATACTAGTCTAGGTGGGAAGACAGTGAACTACGACCTAAGGCTAACTGTCTAGATGTGACTACTAGTCCATCTGCGGAGTTCGACTAGATCATGCGTGTAATGCTTATATTCATATGGTTGAGTGTAGGGATCTTTGTGGAAGCATTCTTGTTGCTTCAAGTGGATGGATTGGTCAAGTGTGTTGATGCAAGGTCACTCGATGTGGTTTGTTTGAGTCTAGATTTGGGATGAGTTCTTCTCAGTCACATTAACCATAAAATACATAAGGAACTTTACATAACCTTGTTCTTGGGATTCCATTCCATTCTCTCCTCTCCATATTTCTTCCCATTTTCCACCTCATTTCTAGTTTTATCATTAGTTCATTCTCGGTTGATGCATTATTTTTCTTTGGTGAATTATTGTGGTCAAGTTTTTAACTCTTGCTTCCAAATGACATTCCTAGAGCCTATGGACTCTTTGGTTTGTGGGTTTGTTAGGGCATAAAAGGCATGAGCTTGCTTTGGGGAGGACCCACTAGAATTTCTTTTTGGTGCAATTATTAACTTCTTTCCCTTAAACATTTCCTGTAATCAATCATTTCTTATTTCATCCCCATCCATGACATCCATTTTATTGGCATTGCCGTTGATATTTTTTCCCATCTTTCTTGTTCCTCATATTTTTCCATCTTATAGCTATCGGAGGCTCGCTTTTAGTTGTGGAGGCCTTGGTACAAATTTTTTAATTTTCTTCATTTTACTATTCACCTAACCCCTACACCTTGGGTAGTCACCTATGATAAATCTCTGAACCAGTTTCTGCCATAACCACAACTCAACCAATGCACTTCATATTGAGGCAAGGTATCAACTGCATTATGGTTTATCTATCCTTTCTTATTTGTGACTATGTTTTATGTGCAAATGGTGATCATACAAACAATGGACTGGGCTTGGAGGAAGCACTCAGGATGGATCGGAACTAGAGCATTTACGAAAGGAGAAAGTTTGGTGGCATGGCTATGGATAAACAACAGAAGGCTCAATCTTAGCATTGGTAGCAACACACTTCATTTTCTTTCTCTCTCTTTCTCTACAAGCTGCCAAATAAAGGTTTGGATGTCATTTATGTACAAGTGTTCACCACAATGGTCATAAGCACTAATGTTGTAATATGCTTATTGATCCATTCAGTAGGCACGTTGAGTCTATCATCTCATTCCACCGTTAGTTGTCAATTAGTCAATAATCCCATACCTTCCCAATATTTTGTAAGGAACTCGAGGACTAGTTTTTATTCAGTCATGGGGATATGATGAGAACAGTTACTCTAGCAGTTTATTCTAATTATTAGAGTGGTAGTTTCTCTAAAATTAGAGTGACAATTTTTCTAATTATTAGAGTAGTTGCTCCCAAGCCTATAAATACAATGCCTAGGCACACAATTTAGAGAGGAAGTCTTTTAGGAGTCAAGTTATGAAACTTTTGTAGTTAGAGTATTTTCCAAGTGCCCACAGTAGGAGGTCTAAGTGTGGACGGATCTTTATTTGAGCATTGTGTACCTAGGCACACCTTGTGTATGGCAATAAAGACGAGCTTTTGGATTCATCCTTGCAGCACTTGAGATTTGTTTTCTTACTCATTTCCTTCATTTTATTTTCTTTTGCATTTATTTTATTTTGTTTTATGCACTTTACATTTTTATTATTAGCACACATAGTACGATCACTTCGAGCATGCATGTAACACTTGGCAACCCAGTAATGATTAGCGTTTGGTAATCCCAGTAGTGTTGCATTGGTTCAGGATGTGTACGGCAAGTGAGAACGGATACTGGTGTTAGGATTAGTTTAAAGCCTAGTTAATCAGTAGTTAAGTTAAATTGGTCACTTAGTTATCTCTCTCTCTCCTCACTTATTAGCAGCAGGACATAAAAAAATAAAAGCTATAAAAATCATGTCTCAAACTTACTTAATCATACAATCATGACATACAAGTAAGTTTGGGAAGACAACGATCAACCAACCCATCCTTGTTCTACAAAGGTGCATTGGCACTTAGTCCTCAGAATTTGACCAGATCATGTGTGAAACACTTGTATTCATATGGTTGAGCATAGGGGTACCTCGTCACTCATCAGCTCAAGTTATGTTATGCTCTTTTCAACCTATCAAAAATTGTAGTAATTTTGGTAGGAAAAATTCAAGAGATAAGAACTCAAAATTTGTTAAGTTTCTAATGCTAAAATATTGATTAAACATTTCAATAGATATTATCTTTTAAATAAATCTTGAATCACATCAAATAATTGTAAGATGATGGAGCAATAATAACATCATTGATCATCATTTATTCTAGTAAAATTTTAGGACTTAGAAAATATACCAAGTCTCAAAGAAAATAATTCCAAAACCACAATAGATATTGAGCTAAAATTTTAATTAACATAGCTACCAATGCTAGCTTTCAAATAAACCTAAAATCACTAAAACATATTAAGCAATGACTGATATATAATTGAAATAGTGAATGCCTCCTAATTATGAATCTTTAACTTCCAAGATTGAGTAAATAATGATAAATGATATTGATGAATTGATGAATTTTTGAAAGATTGATGAATTGATGATGAAATAGTAAAATTCTTGCTTAAGTTACATTGATGATTCCTTAATACAAACTTCCAAGAGGTGCCTTGGACATATATATATGTGACAAGTGGGACAAAGTTCATTAAAATAATACAAATAGCCCCAATGACAAAATAGTCCTAAAAATTATATATATGGATTGGGATCAAAATAATATTACAATTGCCCATAAATCCAAAAATTTCCTATATTTTATTAAAATAAAATCCTATTATATAATAAAAATAATAAATTATTGTCTTCTACTCTAGAAAACCAATGCTTCTAATAGTAAGTTGCTACCTATAATACCCTTGTATAAGCATTTCAAAAAGTATTTGTGGGCACCTAGAAAATTAAATATTAATCAAATCTATGTGCCAACATACATGCAAGTATTGTTACTAGAATCATGTAGTATAGTAATTAGTTCCATTAGTAAGTTGTAGTAGGATTAGAAGGAATTGCAGACATCAAGATATGAGATACCTTATCCTATTTTTAATGGATCTTATGTGTAGGTCATAATTAAATTAATCAAACATACCTATTAATTGAGATTCCAAACCAAGTCCATGCCACCTATAGTGACATCACATCACATCATCCTTGGCCCACCATCATAAGAGCAACCACAACCATAGAAAAACACCATCACTTAACAAGGAAAATTGAAAAATATTCATTAACTTTAAAGGATAATTACTTAACTAGTAGCTTGTGATTTATGAACCTTCTCCATTACTTAACATGTCTCTTTATCCCCATAGCTAATGGTAATCCCATAAATGGTGCATCTTCAAGCATGGATTATGTGTCTTCCTTGTTACATGATGAAACTAGTCTAAGAGACCATGGGATTCTTGTAGGTAGCCTAACTATAGGCAAGGGTTAGATGTCTTTATAGTGGTACCCCAAGAATGATTTTAACATATGTTAATTAATTATTATTATTTTGTTGCCCTTACAAAAGGACTACCTTTAAGCATGGGTAACATGTCTTTCTAGTATCATAGTAAGTTAACAAATTACTATAAAAAGATATTTTTTCAAATAATTAAAACATAAGTAAGAGGATATAAAAATAAAGTAGTGAAACCATTAGGAAGACCTAAAAATTCAATAGATCCCCTTATGTCACACCTATTTCTAATATTATTGGTCATTCCTCCTTTCTTCAAGACATGATAATCATGATCTAATTTTAGTTTTAAAATATGATAAAAACCACATTGCCTCCATTATAAAGACTTCTTATTTATGAAAATGAAGGGATTGATGATGTGATCTCCCCACTTTGCATAATTACTCCAAAAATTTGATAATATATAACACAACTTCAACGCCAAGGTTGGTTCCTACACATAAGCGACAAACTTAATAACAAAAATGTAAAATATCTAAAATGACCCAAACAAATTAAAAAATTATAAAATAAAGAAAAAATATAAATAAAATAGAAAATAATCAAGAAAATGAAAAATAAAAATGTTAAAAGTTGCACTTAGCTCAATCCAAATGATCTCCATCACAATTGAGTTTTAAGGAGGAGATGCAAAAGTTGGATTTTGTGATAGCATTATTAGATGTTTTTAAGGAATTAATTGTATAAGGTTTACAAAATCGCTTTGCTTGTTGTATCTTGACTAGGATAAGCTTATGTAGATTTAATTAATGGTAAATCTATAAGGCCATAGACCTATAAATTGCATGAACTATGTATGGCCTTCACTAAAGCATTTGGAACTTAGTACGTTGAGGTGCATAATTTGAATTGAGATAAAGGACCTTATTACCTAGTTGAAGGTCAATGTGTCTAATCTTAAGCTCATACCTCTAGTTATTATAGACTTTATGGACTTCGTTATGCATAAGGGCTATCATCCTATTCTCACTTCAGACATTCAAGTTCATTAATCTCTCATGTTGTGCTAGCATAAGATCTATGTCTAAGTCATAGGTAGTATTGAGTGTATAGACTTCCACTTATATAAGCAATTTAGGTAATTTTTCATATACTAGCATAAGGAAAGAATAACTAATAGGAAGTTTCTATGTTAACCTATAAGGTAAAAGAGCAACATTGAGTTGGTGCTCTAGTTCTTCCTATATTTACTAACTATGTATGTGAGTACATGGGTTATATCATGATTTGTGACTTTAACTTATCTGTTGGCTTGGGGATGGTATGGGATAATTAGCTTATGTTCTACCCCTAAGCATTACATCAAATTTTTAAAAGCTATCCTTGTAAAGTAAGTGCCATTGTTATAAATTAGTGTTCATTATGCATTAAACCTATTTTTCACTTACTACTCATAGAAATTTGGCAATAGTTATTGTAGTTTAATTAGTATGTATAGCTACTTGAACCTACTTTATACAATAGTCCATAGCAACAATGATGTATGATTTTCCATTTGAAGAGGGGGTGATAGGATCCATGAAATTAATTTTCCACATATCAAAAGTATGTAGTGCTTATATCTACTATTACAGTCCCTTAAAACATGTTAATACCCCACCATCATGTTCACAACTCTTGTGGAATTTATTAAAATGATATACATCATTGTAAGAGTATTAACTAAAAGTAATAAACCATCAAGATTTTGATAACTATTCTTCTTTTCACATAGTGTTCTCCGCATGGTTCTTCATGTGTATCTTGGAAAACTCTCACTTGGTTCTTTTCTAGAACAAACCAATGCATCATGCCATTAGCATAGATTTTTTATAGAAGCCCCTATATCTCTATGAAGTATTTAATTTAGTGTAGGAATTAAAATGTCCTATGTTTATCCCATTAAGAAGGTACATTTTGCTTCTTTAAATATGTGAAGTAATTAACAGATCATAGATTAGTTATTGATGAGGATACTCTAGTAGTCCTTAAAATAAGGACTAATTTGGAAATTAATCTAATACAAAATTTTCATTAACCTCATTGTTCCATTATAATATATATAGGTGGTCTACTATAATATTTTCTATCTCATTCTTGTCAATCATTGTAATATTGAATTTCTTTAAGATCACCAACCACCAAATGATTTAGAGGCTTACTATTAGTTTATTGATCAAAAATTTGATTTCACTATGATCAATATATACAAAGACTAGATATCTAGGCACATAGTATCTAAACATCTCTAGCATATACACCACCACCATCAACTCTTTTTCAATATTGGTGTAGTTGAGTTATGCACTAATAATGCTCCTACTTGCATAGTGGATCTAGAAGGGATGTTTCAATTGTTTACTTACGTAAGCACAACTCCCAAGGCATAATTAGATGCATATATTATTATGCAAAAATATCATGATCAATTAGGAACATATAGAATTGGAGTTTCCATAAGTCTTTACGTAAAGAAAATAAATATGTTTTCACAATCATCTAACCAAATAAAGGATGCATTCTTCTTTGTAAGATCCACCAATAGTTTTATAATATCTTAAAATTTCTCTATGAAATGCCTATAGTACCCTATGTATTTAAGAAATTATTTCACATCCTTTACTATTTTAGGTCTCTATGTAAAACCTTGGATCACCTTGATCTTTTTAGGTCAATCTCAAAAAATGGCTTCACATCCTTTACTAGTTAAGTTTCCAAGTTTGTCTCCACATGTCTTTAGTACTAGTTCTAACTACTCTAGTGCCTATTCAAAGTTTGACCCATAAGTGAAGAAGTTACCCATGAATACTTCAATACCATTATTGAATTACTTTTAAAAGATGCTTAAGACTAGGTGTTGAAAGATAGCAAGAACATTACACAAATCAAAGGGCATTTTTTTTGAAAGCAAAAGGCCCATAGGAATTTGTGAATGTTACTTTGGCTTAGTCTTCAATTACATTTTGAATCTTGTTAAAGTCATTATAATATTTTAG
Organism: Gnetum montanum; assembly: GCA_015680685.1. Lineage (NCBI taxonomy): Eukaryota > Viridiplantae > Streptophyta > Gnetopsida > Gnetales > Gnetaceae > Gnetum > Gnetum montanum. The sequence goes on from MNCI01007569.1 coordinate 360,797, forward strand.
GAAGCTGTAATATTTGTATTATGCTATAGTATTTAACACTAATGAAAATGGTTTTTCAAGGTTATCATGTTCAATAGTCTAAAATTGATACAAATCCATCATTTCTCCTCTTCCTTAGGCACAATCATGAGTGGGCTTGTCCACTCACTATATATAATAGGATAGATGAAACTAGCCTTCAAAATCTTTTCAATATCATGTTTTACAATCTATTGTAGCTTCATATTCAACCTACTATATGGTTAATATTTTGACTTAATGGTTGGATCTATGTAGAGTTTTTGCTAGCATATGCCTAAATCTATCTTGATTATCTCATTATATGACCAAACAAAGGTTGTTAGTTATTTTTTTATAACTTCTAGCAATTTCTTTTTCTATTCTTCTATCAACTCTACATTGATGATTATCAATTTATCATTTTCAAGAATAACATACTCTAATGACTCCAGTAATATCTTGAATTCAATTCGTTAAGGCATAGGTTCTTCTAGAGTTTTTAACTCTCCATAATCATTATCTTCTTCTTGTATATGTTCTACTAGAAGAGTTGTTACCATATATTTTTCACCTTGTTTAGCTTTTCTACATTTTAGCTAATATATACTTCTTCTAAATTCATTTAGAATAATGACTAATAGTTGTTATCTAATATTAGCCACTGGGTACCTTCCTTTGTAGTGGCTATCACATATAAGCAATTTTACATACATAACTTCTGTCCACAAGAATTACATGATGTAATGCTTCATTATCTAATTATCTAGACTCTTTGCATGTAGTTTCACCTTGTATCACTGTACATGATGCATGAAACCCTCTTCTTCTCTATTTCTTCATGTTCATTCTCCTTGGAAATTTCCAAGAATAGGTCTTTGATTCCAAGCTTTACATCAATGATGCTTAAAGAACCCCTTCCTATAAAGATGAAAAATTCCCCCTTGCAGTTATCTACGTGGATCACCAAGAAATCTACAAGATAGGACCACACATTAATGGTGGTCATAATTTCTTTTACCTACCTCAAGAAAATAGTGATGGAGTAGTCTACAGGCTCGAACCGAATTGATGAGACGCGATATCACGGTCCACCACCAAATCTATAAATAAGAGGTGGCACTCCCCTCATTTGAATATAGAGGTTAGAAGTAGCGAAGCTCTGGCAGATTGATCACCCCAGAGATAGAATATTTTCCATGTGCCCGCAGTAGGAGTCCCCCAAGTGAACGGTTCTTTATTCGAGCAGCTTTGTACCTGAACGCAAGTTGTGTACGGCAATAAAGACGAGCTTTGTGGATAAACCTTGCAGTACATGGATAGGTTTATTTAATGTTATTTATTGCTTTCCTAGTAGCGCGGCATGAGTACGACTTGGTTACGAGCATTGACAAATGTGTACGGCTAGCCAAGGAATCGGCTACTCATCGCGATTAGATTCTCTCACCCTTATCTCCTAGAATGTGGGACGAGTACGACTTGATTACGAGCATCTACAGATGTGTACGGTTGGTCAAGGAATCGGCTGCTTGTCATACTTAGGCTAGTTAGGTGCCTCAATACGATTGCTTTGAGCACGTGTGTTACGTGTGGTAATCCCAGTAATGATTAGCATTTGGTAGCCACAGTTGCATAGTTTAGGGTGTGTACGACAAGTGGGAATGGATGCTGACGCTGGGACTTAGCGCTGTAGTTAGAGTTAGTTTTAGTCTCTCAACCTTTCGCCCTTTAGCATAGGAGATAAACCTGAAAAGACCAAAAAAATCATATACCTCGGACTTACTTAACCATACACCGTGACAACAACAAGTAAGTCTGGGAAGACAACGATTAATTAACCCCAAGTATTCCATGGGGCATTTAGGCATTTAGTCTACGGAGTTTGACTGGATCGCGCATGCTACTCTCGTTTCGTATGGTTGAGTGTAGGGGTACCTCGCCACTCATCATAGGCGCTGCTGCCAGGGACTAAGTGTTTGTACGCCAAGTAGAACATTAGGAAATCTTTCACATCGTTGTGAGCCTTAACGAACCTTTGGATTAATTAGTTAAATAAGAACATATATAATGGTGAATAGCACACCAATAAAATGGCTTCTTCTCATAAGGTTAACTCACCTAGGAATAACACGGAAGACAGTCAGCAACATACACATAACCTAAACCAGCCAAGTCCTAAACAATATAAGATAGTTTATACTCATCCCGATGAGTATATTCCTGATTACACTTTTATCCTCCATCAGGATGAACAGTTGCGCTGGAGAGATTTGTTTGGTAACATAGTTTTACCACCAGATCGATCTGTTCCGAACATGCTCTTCCGTGCCTTGGCACAGATTGGCATGCAGGACTTATTCGCTGAATACATTGCTGGAGAATATGATATAAGGGATTATCATCCCACCGCTTTGCAACGTATGAGGGATAAAAGGCAGGAGAGCCAACACTCATTGTTGAAGGGCAAGGTCCCCCATGTCCTTAGTGAAATAGAAGACGAGGAACCCCTCATAACGGGTTTCTTAGGAAATGATGTTCCTCCTCCTCACAATGGTGAAGAGGTTAGGCATCAGAGTCTTCGATCAACTGTACATGCTACGGGCTCTGACCCACATGAACACCAACTGTTCATGGCAAGAACAACTACTCACACTAAGGATGGACACTTAGATCGTTATAATGATCGGGGCCAAAGTAGCCGAAGAGAAGGTAAGAAACATCACCATGGTGATGGATCCCCTTTCTCTTCTCCTTCATCTCATCATTCACACTCTCCTTCCACATTTGGGTGGAACCATCGTGAGCACAACGGAGAGGGTAAAGGTAAGGGAGATGAAAGACCTCGACAAGAAGGTTGGGAGTTAGGACACGGGCAAGGACGTAGGGAGAGTAGGAAACTACCACGAAGACATCACAGACGTCATGACAGGGATGATCATGACAAACCCCTACTTGCAACCCAAAGCATGCTAGACATCACAGAGGCAGTTAGGATCCCCACAAGGCATTTAAAAGATAGCAGGATCAAGTGTTTGGACATAAATAATATCCCACGATTTGAAGGGGGATACAACACTGATCCTCAACATCATTTATAGGCATTCCACGATGCCTGTGCCTTGCAGAATATAGATAATGAGTGGCAAAAGATTAAGTTGTTCCCAAGGACACTCACCAAAGAAGCAGAGAGCTAGTACCAGTCCTTAGAACCAAAAACCATTAGGAGGTGGAGTACGATGCTTGAACTATTCAACAACAAATATCAAACGTACTCCAAAGTGTCCAATTTGCGTAAGCAGATCCAAGGCTGGAAATAAGGTGCTTATGAACCCTTGGATGCTGCCATGGTCCATTACTATACATTGCTACATCGTTGCCCTGGGCCATGGGTACGCTAAGCAGGATCAACTTCATCACATCATGGATGGGCTAAGGAATGAAACGAGAAGAACTCTTGGGACTTACGCCCAAGGGAGACTTTCCCAACTTAGAGCCCATGAAGTTGAAATTTTGTTGGAACAAGTAGCGCAAGAAGAGGGTGAGCTACATAAGAGGGAAAGTGTGGAAGAATACAACCGCGATCCCTCCCTTCGCAAGAAGGGAGTGAAATTCTATGATGAGGAGGATGAGTCACCACTCGAAGAGTTGGTGAATTGGAAAACCTTACCGATCCAAAAGTTAACAACCGAGGTATCAGCTAAGGTAGATCAAATGTGGGATTCCTTAGACTCAAGAATAGAAATAGTCTTAAAAATTGAAGAAGAGTCTAAGGTAGAACAAAGTAGTGACAAAGGAAAAACCAAGCGGAGAAACTTAAGCCCTGCACATAACAAGGGTAAGGGGAAAATTCCTATCTCCGATGAGGCTATGAATTCTGATTTAGATGATGATAGTGGATGTGAGGTCTACTACTATGACCATCCTAAGGGATGTTGCCCAATTATCTCACATCTTCAGGAGTCTGGGGTGTATGCATTAAATCCAAGACTTAATCAACGGCAAACACCCCGAAGGTTACCTTATCCACAAGGTAACCCAAGGCAGTTCCACCAACCCTTAACATATTATCCAAGTGGAATGCCTCCACAGCCTATTGGACAACATCAGCAGTGGCAATACCCACGGTCATGGGGATGCCACTGCCAACACATCAGTACCCTTATCGGCAGCTCGATCCTTACGGTTATTATGTGCAGTAGCCAGTTTCTCCAGGTGACTCTATGGGTCACACTACTCCCCAACGTCACTACCAAGCTCGGGAGTACTTTAGGAGGACTCCTTCTCCTTTGGGAGATATCTCACATTCAGCCCATCCTCTAACTCCACCTGCACCTCTTCCACCTGTAGTTCCCATACAACCTATTCCAACAATGCAGGGGGAATTACCTACCCAACCACAAACATAACACCGCGAGAGCTGTAAATATTCAGCATGTAAATATCCAAC
>MNCI01007569.1:368189-430082 GCA_015680685.1 Gnetum montanum
TCAACCCTTCACCCTTTAGCATAGGAGATAAACTTGAAAAGACCAAAAAAATCATATACCTCGGACTTACTTAACCATACACCGTGACAACAACAAGTAAGTCTGGGAAGACAATGATTAATTAACCCCAAGTGTTCCATGAGGCGTTTAGGCATTTAGTCTGCGGAGTTTGACCAGATCGCGTGTGCTACGCTCGTTTCGTATGGTTGAGTGTAGGGGTACCTCGCCACTCATCACTAATATTGCACTTTTTGAGTGGTAATAAGTTTTAAGCTTTAGACATTTCTTGAGAAATCAATTTTACTCTAAAATTTAAATCTAAAAAAGTCTTGAATGGCTATTTCGTACAATTTGCAAATAAATTAGGAAACTTTCAAAATCTTGTTTTTCCTTTAGTAAGATTACCTACTTTAATCAAGTTAGTAACAATATGAGTTAGCACGATAATTTATATATTTTAGGTTTGGTTTAAAGGTAGGTTAGTTAAGTGGTTGAAGATTGTTAGCATTGGCATGAGATCCACAACCATTGATGCTTGCATAGATTTAAATGAACTAGTAGGTTTGAAAAAAGGATGTGTTTGAGGCTTATGTTTGGAACCACTTGAACTATTAGTTGCTTGAATATTCATAACTTTAGTAGCATTTTTTTGATGTAGCTAAGGAGGAATCTCACCTTGCATTTATGAAGGTGGCATTAGAGAAAGATGAGTATGTGATAGTTTAGGATGCATGGAAGATGAATGTAAAGGATAGAAGCATGATTTAGGTCTTAGAGTAGAAGGTGTATTGTAATTAAGTGGATAGTGGTAGTACCAGTAGTGAGTTTGAGTAGCATCATCACTTAGAGAAATAAGTTGTTAGACATAATAGTTGTATGAATCCAACTACCTATAAGGATAGTTTTGCCTTATTGGTGGCATCCTCCATGACTTTGGGTTTTTCCACTATTGATAAGCTATGACCTCAATACCTATACAATAAGGAATAATATCTACTTAGGGATGCATCAAGAAATTTATGGTTGCACTATTTTTACCCTTGACTTTTTCCCTCAGGTTAGACATTCTAGAGTACATTTGATAATTTTCACTAAATAGCTCTAGCATTGTACCCCACCTTTTGGTGGATTTTGATTCCAAGAATCATTACCAACTTTCTACTTCTTTGATGAGTGTCCTATGGAATAGCTTGAGTGTTCATTAGTCATTCACAATATTTTTCAAGGCACAAGCATCATGGAAGGCTTGCACATGATGTTGCATATTAGCATTATAGCATTCCTGAAATTTGAAAATGTTGTTCATGTTAAGTCTCTTAATGCAGCTATCCCTCTAATGCTTGATTTGGACAAAAATATCATCCTTGCCATTGATCATACTCATGTTTCTAGAAGAGGTTCATCCTAATCATCTCATTCATCATGATCTCCATCATAACCATTACCTCTTCTATTTTGCTTCCTATGTCTTCTCTCATGTATCTGTTCATGGTTTCTATCTTTATCATGTCTACCATTTCTACCTTCATTTCTAAATGATCTCTTCAATCATCTCCACTAGACTTCTTTTCATTACCCCTTGTTCATTGGTCATGCCCATCATTATTAGAGCTTATTGATGAGAATGATGAGGATGATGGAGAACTAGAAGAGCAATGCTAAATTACTCATCTTATGTGATCCCTTTGGTTATCTCTAGGTGGCCTATTAGAAGACATAAGCATAGAGATTCTTTTGATGGTAGGTTATGTTCTTGCCTTTTCTTGGTTGCTTACTAAGGCTAAATGTAGTTACAAGTTTTTCATATCATCTACATGTAATAATGAAGTATTTTTATAATAATATCTACTTGAGTAGTAATCTAAATCCTTCTTTTCTAACTATAACATCAACGGAATGATATCCTCCTTTTCCTTTTTTACTTCATGGCATGCCTCCATAAAATAAGCTTTGCAAAGTTGGCCTTTAGTGGGCTAGTAGGTCCTAGAAATCTCAGTAGCTACCTTGTAGTCAAAGACAACTACTTCCAATTTAACTTTCATCAATGCTGCCATGAACATTGATGTAGTTAAACAATTAGGTTGTTAAGTTTTATGATGCTTGGATCATCGAGCCCAAGAAACTAGAAACACTTTGATAACTATTATAACATAAAATTAGCAGCACACTGTAAATGTTATAATGTCCATAGTGTTACTTACATATATTATACTTGAATAGTTAACAATAAAAACAAAGAAGAATAACATTATTTAAGGTGTCTCTATTATCAATGCTACGTTGTCTTGCATTTTTGAAAGAACTAGAATAAACACATATATAGATTAAGAAGAGCATTTATGTCAATAGAATAAACAAACATGATGAGTATTTAATATTTATTAAAAAATATAAAAAATAAGATTATTTGTAATAAACTAATATAATATGTAAACACCATAGACGATGTTGTGCACCATGATATTGTAAATAAACTATCACACTATTACAAGATATAGAAATTAATTAATAAGTTAAGCTTGCAATAACACATTAAATCTTTAATATCATCCCTCAAGCTTAACATAGAGATCAATAATGTTGCTTTACTATCTAAAACCTAATTCATGACATTCATAAAATAAATGATAAGCAAAAACATGACTTCATTACTAGTTTCCATGATACTGCATAACTTAGATATTCATAACGATAGGCAACAATTTTCAAGTAATGCTCTAAAGTATAATTCCTTTTAAGATAATGCATTTCATCATTGACACCATATGACTAAAAAATTCACAAGCTATATTTCTAATTAGTAAAGATCTAATCATAAATATAATATGATGATGAGTAACTTTTATTTTTCAAACTAATGTTATATATCATTTTGGCCATTTAAATAATTCATGAAATACAAAGAAACATGACTAGATATATTTAGGTAATTATCTCCTTCAAAATATATTACAAGATAACTAAACATATAACCAGAAAAAAAGAAAAATTCATGCTTGTCATGATAAATCAAAATTAAATAATTTCACTATTTAACATAGGAGGTTTAAGTGAATAAATGTAAACTAAAAATTGTAACATGAATCATCAATCAATAAATAAGTCTATATTTGTATTTAACAAATTATCAAATATGTTTGTTGATGAATTTTCCTTTGATTCTAGTGCAAAGTCTTTTATCGTGAATTCTTTAGAAGCAGTGAGAGATTTAGGAAAAGACTATGGAACATCTTGAGCTAATTATGTTCATTCTAGATTAGTAAATTCTATTTGTATCTCAATATTTATTTCATTATGTGTTTCTAGAATTGATGATGGAAGCACAATGTTGACAGGTGGTAGCTTTCAAACCTTCTTAAAAGAAGATTTTAACATTTCTTTGTAGCGAGCTATAAAATCATTACTTATTACATCTTCTTGTAGACTTCTCATTGTGGCTTTCAACTTCTTTCATTTTTCATTAAATATCTCTAACAACTCATTTTTCTAGTTGATAAGATATTTTATTTAGTTCTACTTTAAATCCAGCTCTTATTGGAGTTCAAAGACTTTATCTTGCCTTATCAACTTGTTTACCTCTAATTTATTTTCTAGCTTCATTTCAAAGCTAGAATCCATGATTTTCCTTATTTTTTTAGTGCTACTAATTCTTAATATTATCTCTTACCAAATTTTAGTGCACCTTTAGCTTCTTCTTGATTGGTAGTTACTAAGTCTTTTGTTTAACACCTCATTTTACATCAAAGTAACATCAAACACTATTTTATTACTTCTCAACATGGTAGCATAGGCTTAAGCTCTAAAATAATGTTCTACCATGGTGTAGTTCATGATCATTAAGTCCTATAATAAATCATTGTTCATCACAAAGGCATTGATTTTTAAAGCCTGATAAGATCTATCATACCTCTAAGTACTAATGGAAAGTCATCATCATTTAAGCATTCCAAAATTTTCCATTTATCTTTATTGTAAAGGATTTCTTCCGTGGAGCTCTTCTCCATTAATGCCTTGAAGAAATTAATGGTTACTTATTAATGAATAACCTTATTTTCAAAAGTACAATGTTACCTCATCACATGCACTGTGGGTAGAGCTAAGTAGTCACTTTCAAGCTTACTTCACCCTTTAGCCTAAACATTGGTAGGTCATTTTATTATAGAAAGCCCCATGGTAGACTACTTTATTTTTGAGAAGGCTTCAACAAATAATCATGAAACTAACTCTTTATTTTTGAATTATTAAAAACTTTAACAAAAATTAGTAGGAATCAGCCAGGGAAATAATATAACATGAGAGTGTATGTTCTTTCATTTCCATCTTCAAAATTGATAACCAATCTACATGGCCTTCCTCCTTCATCATGGCATACAGTAGACATAATAGACATCAAGAGATACTATTTTTCCTATCTTTGACAAGTACCCAATAGGTAATAATGTTAGCAAGACCAATATATGAAATCTTAAGCTGTGAAATTAGAATTCTTGCAGTGGTAGTGGTGCAAGCCTTTTCCATTTTCTTCATTAAAAAAACATTCAAATAATTGATGTTTGAGGAACATAACCTCTTTCAATGTAAAATTTCCTTCACCATTTAAAAATAAAACCATAAAAACATTCTCTAAATTCTACAAAATCTCTAGGTCTATAAAGCTTGATAAATGAACCAACTAACTATTATAGGTGCTTCCAAAATTATCTACCACCACATTGTTCTTTAGCACAACAAACTCCACAAATGGCACAAGGCCTAACCTTTCTAGTTCAACACCATGGTCTAATTTAACCAAGTCTATAGCTAATGTTATATCATAATAATGATATTAAATATTGACTTGAAGAGCCAAATATCTAACATATTCTTTCTTGGATAATAACAAGTTAAAATCTCTCATCTTGTTGGCTACAACATCATAATGAGCAACCAATGCATAATGTAACTTGATCTTTTTGGTACCAGATTTTGATATTCTCACTATGGGAAAATCCATGGTGATTTCTTGATAATGGTGCTAGCAATGATAAATGTGATGATGATTCAATCTATGTATTATTTGAAGAGGTTGGTAAAGGTTTCATTCATTGAGCTTCCTCTTTGATGATCTTTATTGCTATCCACACACTCTTCCACCACAAGTCATTTTCATAAACAATTACTTTGCAACTTGTAAAAAACAAAGGTTTTTTAAAATAAATTTAAGTAACCAAAAATTAACATGTGCTACTAATTCAAGTTACTACACACTATTTTTACTCATCTAGAGATTGGTTTTTGAGACATAAACTTTAATTTCTTTAGTTAACAATGAGTTGAAATTCGTGAAAAAATTTATTTTCTCAAATTCAAAACAAAACTATAGCATTCTAACTACCAAAAAAATTTTAAACTACTTACTAATCAAAAATTGAAGGTAGAAATATAATATAAAACTCAAAAATATTTAAAAAAATAAGATTCCTTTATTACATGAAGTTCTCTACAATTTTTGTGATTTTACAAATGTACAAATAAATTTCTACATTTTGTTTTTATACATACTCTAGCATTAAATGTAGATAGCTCCCAAATCACTATAAATTTTTTACAGTGTTTGTTAATTAAGTTATCAAAACCAAGCTTCAATACCATGTAAAGTTTTGTGATGCTTGGATCATTGAGTTTAAGAAACTAGAAACACTTTGATGACTAATGTAACATAGAAGTAGTAATGCACCGTGAATGCTATAATATCCATAATGTTTCTTACATAAATTGCACTTAAATAGTTAACAATACAAATAAAGAAGAATAACATTATTTGATGTATCTCTCTTAGCTATGTTATGTTGTCTTGCATTTTTGAAAGAACCAAAATTAACACATATATAGATCAAGAGGAATAATCATGTCGATAGAATGAACAAACATGATAAGTAGTTAACACTAATTAAAGAATTTAAAAAATAAGATTAATTATAATAAATAATAAATAACAAGTAGTATAATATACAAACATCATAGACAGTGTTATATACCATGATGGCATAAATAAATTATCCTAATGTTACAAAATATAGACATTAATTAGCATGTTAGGCTTACTAGGACACATTAAATCTTTAACATAATCTTGCCTTCCAAGTTCCTCCATCTCATCTATTCATCTTGGTGAAGAATGAAGATAAACTTCACATAGTAAGGATTCAAATGCTAGTAGATGACCTTGACTTGGTACAACATATTGTTATCATTTATTATTGCTTTGTCATTTTGCCTTGTAGTATTGTTAGTTGGATGGGAATTAGCTCTACAAGAAGAAGAAATTTTAAATTATTGTGTATGTCTTAATAAAATAATAACATTTTTCAAAAGATAAATATTTAGGTTTATAACAAAAATTTTAAATTATTCAATGAATCTAGATCACTAGCACTAGTCCCCAACAATGATGCCAATAACAAGCGACAAGTGTCCTCTATGTCTAACCATACAAAGTTCACATGTGACTTGATCACATTTGATGGACTAGGCTGTGTAACACCCACTTTTACATTAACCTACATTATGAATGTAATAGTATGTACCTTTTCCAAGTTAGTAATTTGAATATATTAATATGTAATATATCTCAGATATACTTGGAGCACTTAATAAATAAGTTATTTTGAATGCTTTACCATAATCATGAAAAAAATTACTCATTCCATTTTCATGACAATACATGACTCTAAGAGTTAAGACAATATGAACTTAGGAAGAAGTACATATATTCTGGTAAAAAGGTAAATGAATAGTAGCCTCAGTAAAATATGGTAAAGAAATAGTAACCTTGGTAAATTATGGTAAATGAATAGTAACCTCAGTAAAATAAATAGTAATTAAGGTAAAGTAATTATAAAAGGTGAAAATAAGTGGTAGGTAGGATGGAGAAGATATTAGCAAAAAAATATTTTCCTAGAATCTTCCAATGGAGGTGACATCTTGTAATCCCCAAGCATCCACACTAAATATACAACTATTTTGAACACAAAGGATCTCTCCCTTATTAGGCCTATAAATACCCCTCCTACACCTATCCCTTGAATACTCCAAGAAAGAAGAGGAAGAGCCAGTAGGAAAGGTAAGAGAGCATAAAGCCTAAGAGTATGAGAAAAATGAAGAAGTTCTTCAAGAATATTTCTAAGGTTTGGGTAAGTTTATCTTCTATTATTACTATAATCTAATTAATTTATTAGTAGTGTGTGTGTGTGTGTGTTGCATGTATCTTTATACATACATGAATGTGTATAACATAATATTGTTTCACTTATATTATAATGTTACTTATCTCTTGTATGAAGATACTACTACTTTGTTAAATTGTCTAATTGAAAGACATAGAAGCATTATTTAGGTGTGAATTCTTAGTTATATAATTCTTGAATGGTAAAATCATAATCCTATTCTTTTCAGGGTTCTTTTCTCAAGTTTAAGAAAGATTGTTAGGAATGATCAATTATACATGAATAATCCCAATCATCTCTTAATGTGTGTATATGTATGATGTTGATCTTGTTATGTATTGCTACAATATAAGAAATTCATGATCCTAATTTCTTATAAAATCTATAAGTGTATGTAGGTGGCTAGGACCATGCCCTTTGGTGCAAGCATCCTTTTTTTTTCTATGGGAGAGGCTTTTGTAAATAGTTGGATTAAATTAATTATTATATTACTTCTTGTAAACACTCTATAGATGGACAAGCATAGCTAGTTATTGATAAATATTTTTTGATTTAGCATAAAAGTAATTATTAATCCTATGCAAGCCTTATAAGTAAGGTTTTTATTTAAAATATAATTATAAGTATTCTTGTATTTTTAGGTATTTATTCTAGTGATGGAAATCTCATTCCATGAATTGCCTACCATTGACCTTTGTGGTTATGTTAGTGGGGATAGGCTCCCACATGACATATAGAGTTTTGACAAATGAACCTTGCAAGATGTTAATGTTGCCTACCATTAGCCTTTGTGGTTGCATTGGTGGAGGTGAACATCCATATGGCATACAAAATTGTGTCCAATGGGTTATTGATATGTCTAGCGTTAGAATCTATGGTTACATCAGTAGGGTGGGCTCCTAATAAGATACATAGAGTATCTACCAATGGAGTTGAAGAGTTGTATGAGGTTTCAACTACTAAAGAAACTCCTTATACTTGTAATAATTTTACTAATAAAGATTGTATATGTTTTCACATGGTTGGTGTGAAGTGTGCAAATGGATTTCATTTTTTATTTGGATTTTTTAATAGTCTTATTGGTGATTCTTGTTTGATTTTACATATGGTTTTATATTAAATTTGTTATCTTCTCTTAATAGTCTCCAAAAGAGGATTCAATTTATGAAGTGCCATGTGTAAATGAAAAGGTTGTTTTGTATACTAATTTCTAAATTTAGAATAAATTTGAATATAGTTTCTAAAATTTAATAGTAGTGTTATATGATCCTAGTTGCTTCTACATGTAGAAGAATTTATGGTCAAAAAGGTAATTAATTGAAATCTTCTTAAGAAGCTATCATATCTAGAGTAATAATAGTAACCTAGTGCAAGGACATTAATTACTATTTAAATGCCTTACTATCATTTTTCTTAGTTATAGCCCTTTTATATCTTCTATGATTACATTGCTCTTTTATATTGATAAAGTTTTACTAATGCTTTTAGTTTTAGCTTTAGTGTGTTAATATTTCTTATTTATTTACATAAATGCTTTAGTAAAGACATGATTTGGATAAATTGGAAATTAGATTAAGTTAGATCATTAAAAATTAGTGGTGTATCTAAATTACTAAACATGATTGTTGATCATTGTCTTTCCAATTATGCTTGTGTAATCCTTATTACATATGCTTATGTATAACGAAGGCATAGGATAGATGATGTTGTAGGGCCATGAATAAGATATTATTAAACTATAACACCTAATCTAATTTAACTAAATACAAGAAAATAGAATCTAATCTAGTCCTAAGTAATGAGGCATCATTCCCAACTTGGTATACAAATCTTGAATTTACACTATCATTGCTAGGTTACCAAGTGTGCATTAATAGATGTACCAAGTGTCAACATTGTTGGGATTATCAAATGGTAGTGTATTTATGCTCGAAGTTGATCATGCTCATTCCACATGATTAACATGCACTTCAAGAATAAAATATTAACTAAATATATATAAAAATAAAAATTTAAATGAAAAGAACTTACATTAAATTAAACTCTATGCTAGTTAGAATGCTATAATGGAACGAAATAATCTTGATCTTTATTATTAGTCACGTAATTTGTCCAAGTACATGGTACTTAAATAAGGACCTCATATGAAGCAAGTTCACTCAAATTTTTTTTAACCTTTCAAATTCCAATAAATTCATATACTATGAAAGATAATTAAAATTTGCTAGAAAATAAGAAATCTAGCTACCTTCAATTAATGTAAACAAGATTACAAATTAGTGGTTTCACAATCCACAGTAATATCATAATTCACTCATGAACACTTAATGGTATTGTAGAGCATGAGGCCCTACAAGCACATATTAATTGTTCTCAATGCAAGGCATAGCTAAATAAGATCTCTCCCAAAAACACAAGATTGAGATTCAAATACATACACATACATAAGAGACACAAGGCTAAACAAATACATAATTAACCACCAAGCTACATGCATGTACTCTCACAATGTGCTCTCATGATACTTTCTAATCTACTCTCTATTCTCTTACACAAGAAACAGTAACAAAATTTATTAAAAATCAATGATAAGAAACTTATAAAAATTTTGTCACACTTAAGTCAAAAATTAATCGTTGTTTCTATTGGCAACCGTTTGGGATGCAATCGCCAATGAGTGTCCTCGAATAGGATTTAGGTGCTTGCTGGTCTTCTGGCAACACTAAGGCCCAGATACCTCCAAATAGACTCAGTAGTTAATATGAGTATGTGTGTGTGCTGTTGCGGTGTGCGGTTGTGAAAAAATGAAATGATTGGGTTGTGTGTAAACTATAAATGAGTTATCTTAAATAGATTCAGCCAACTTTGCCAAGTACTATGAGTTGTTGAGAGTTCCTATTTTGTTCAATTGCCTAGTCTATGTGGTCTTTATAATACCTACTTGTAAAAAATAAAATTTTGCAAAAAAGTTTGAGCACAACTCTACGAATCTACTTCTTATTTTCCCCAGAGAAAGAGATAGTTCCATAAAAAAAAATAGAAATAGAGTAAGATTCAATGGAAATAGACAAAAAAGAAAGTAGATTTGTGTTAAGACCTCAAATGTTTAAACAAGGTAAAATGATACGAGTAAACACTTCGCAATAAAGCTATCCAAAATTCAATAACTACGAATTGTTCAAACTTCCAAGGCTCAAATAAGCAATTTCTTCAAGACAATCCTACTATGCTACCACAAAATTGTTGCGTAAACTATCACGTACGAGACTCCATTTTGGCTAGATAATGGACATCAACAATTGCATTCAACAGAACCTTCAAAAGACTTGACAATTTCTAATTGAAATACCATGGAGATTCACTTTATAGGTAAAAGAAGCTATTCTGGTCCTATCAAAATACCAAAGATTTTCTGAACCCTCTTGACTATTAAATCGTTCGACGGCTTGACTACATGCATAGGCTCTCTTACAACAATCTCAATAGCGGTTCTTATATATTGCACAATAATAAAATTCACTACTAAAATGCTCTTAAGGCTTTCAAACACAAGCTCTTCTATGGCAAAATTTTAATATAAATTTTCTATCGTGTAACAAGAACAATAAGAGCAATCTAAAAATCCCAAAATTACTTGTCAAGCATGATACTAGTTAAACCACTAGCTAAAAAACTTAAAAAAAATAAAAAATAAACATAACTTACAGGACTATGACAAAGAGGCTAAAATGTTGTCTTTAGCAAGTCATCTTACAAGCAATCTTTCATAATGTCTTCTTACAAATGCTCCTCCCTGAATGTGTGATCCCGTAGTCCCCTTTTCCCTTCTAACCCTTGAAGCCTTTTTATAGGGTTCAAAAGGTAGTTAGATATTCCAAAATATCTTGGCTAACTTCTCTCCCAAGTAAGGAAGTTATAACTTGCCCAACAAGTTAGGAGATATTACTTGCCCAACAAGTTAGGAAGTTGTAACTTATACATAAAGTTAGGAGAAAATCATGCTAACATTGGCATGTGTAAAATTACAAATATTTCTTTTATAAGCAATAACCTATATAAAAAATAAATCCAAGATCTCCTAAGAGCTTCATAAAATTTTTGTATTTTATTTAGGATTTTAATTGTTATATGTCATTAAGCCCTAGTAATTCTCATGATCAGGCTGTATTAAGAAAGTAATTTAGCATCCACCTTAGTGTAGATGTTGGTGGAGGTGGCTATATAGTCTTAAAAATTAATAAAGCCGATGCTTGCAAATTTCTAATGCTATATAATTAAATCATATGCATTTTATATCCACGTAAAATCTGCTGCTGGCTTCCTTGGAAAAATGACGTTCGCTAGAAAAAGAAATTTGAATACTATGGTGGTTACTTGGCACCATTAAGAACGCCTCCGAATGTGAAGGTTGAATGTGAAGGTGCCAAGCCTGGAACTACCCAGTTTCTACAAATAGTTTCAAATTATTCCGCTCTATGCCGATCTTAGCCAAAACCGTATATCAACTGCCACCAAAAACAAGGCCCTACCACTACGTTCTTGGCATTCCCGTTCTTCTTCTTCTTGTTCGGACCATGTTTGGGAAGCAAGATAAGAGGGATTTTCAATGACCAACTGCAATGTTCCGCTCCCTCCGAGCATGACTGACACCTTGGTGGCGTGGCTGTTCTAGTGCGGCATCATCATGGCTCCCTGAGAAATGTTGGTGAAGGACACCCCAAGATCAAGGATTTCTAGGGGTTTAAAGTCGTGTTGATTGGCATAGATGTATTGGTCGCTATCATTGGAGACTTTGGGCTTCTTTTGGCATAGATTGAAGGGATTTCATTTAGCGTGACCTTGGTGGTGGTGGTGGTTTGATGAGCTCCATGGCCATACAGAATCCTGGCTCTCCCCACTGCTTTCATCCATCTGTGTGTGCTGGGTTCTGTTCAGAGGGACTATTACCCCTCTACTATGTCTTCCAAAATACATGTGCGCCTCCCTCTCTGAAATGCCCAGCAATTTAGCAATTGCCCTTTTGAAGATCGAGAATATACTCTGGGGGTATCATACTCCACCGACGAAGAATGTCTGGTGTTACCTTTTCACCCTCGAGGATGGATTCTCATTGTAGAGGAAGTTGATGATGTGTAAATCACGATTGATTTCTCTATTGATGACATAGAACATCATGCCCTTGTGAATATAGTATACTTGTCCGCTCTCCACAGTCTGCTCCACAAGCTTATTCCTGTAATCAAATCCAATCCTTGCCGTCCCTTGTTGAACATAGAGGTACTAGTGAGGATCCATGGTCTACGGAACAAGAAGAGTTTGGGACTGCATATGAATGTAGCTAGCCTCCACCTTGCCCAACTGTGGTACGATGTTGGAGCTTTCCTGGAAAATTGGCACCACAGTGATGCTTCCAACCTCTGACCAGAAGCGTTGCAAATGGCACTCTTTCTTGAACACGAACAGGTTCTCCTCCTTTCTTTCTATCCTACTTTAACACTTCTGGTTTCTTTGAGAGAACTTATCCCTTTGTTTTCATATCCAAATATATTTTAGTGGAAGTAAATATATCGTCCAAAAATATACATTGATCCTAAAGAAGAATATTAGGCCCCAAACCCTTCTAGAATGCTAGAGGGTGATGCAATAACACTCTCCAAGAAACCCTTTATGTCTTCTCTTTCTGCGGATACATTCCAGTGAGGCGACTTGAGAACCACCAGATTATGATTCTTGAGCAAGTCATGAAATTAATCATTCAAAATTTGTGCTGCAATTTCTGCTCATGACACCAAGATGGATAATTCCCTGTAAATGTAGCTATAATATCTAGCATATGCCATTCCAACTTCATGGTCACTTAACTGTTGCAGAATTCTTCATAGGAAAGAGCATAATCCTCCTTAAAAAGTTTCAGTTCATTAGGATTATGTACCTTACCATTTGCAAATAAGTCCACCTATTCCATGAAATGGCCAAAATGTGCCAACAGTTTCTATCTTTTCTCATCTTTTCTCAATTATTTTCTAACTTAGAACTACCAGCTCAAACGTTTTCCTAGCCATATAGGTCATGTCCAAGCTTTTCAAAGAAATTTCACTATTATATTCAACTTATAGAAGAGACATCTTATCAACTTGGAAGAAATTTCTAGTGTAGTTGAGATATCTCCACTTGGCTAAGATGTCTCACTTGAGACATCTCCTCATCATCCCAGATGTCTCCTTCACTTCTTAGATGTCTCCTGTGAAGGCTTAGCCCTCAATTGAGACATCCCTTGGTCTTCAAAGACATCTCCACAGTGTCCAAAAAATATAAACACTACCTATAAAAATAAAAAATAAGATCAAAAAAATGTTCTTACACCAATTCTCCCACCCTTCAAAAAGTGAACACATGTAAACAAGGAAGCAACGTAGAAGTAATCCCTCACTTGACAAGTTTGGTCTCATGGGCCCATACAACATCATCAACAAATTGATCCTTCCAATGGATCAAGTATCCATGCCTCTTCACTCCCAAAATACTAGAAGGTTCTCTTTTCTCGAGTACAATTACCTTCCTCTCCATTAAAGGCTTGGACTTGTTAATAGCCCTCTTCAAATGATTAATGCTATCCTGTATGGTTTCATCATCAACCAATCCTTGGTAATGCATAAGATCTACAACACTATATAAAAAAGACATACTCATATCATTTGGTAAGTCAATTTTGAAAGCATTATCATTAGTTTTGGCCTTTAGTCTAAAAGTATCCATCTTCTTAGCTTTCAACTTGGAAAAGTTGATACCTCTTAATCTCTTCTTCTTTAAGTGCACCCAAACTAGATCACCAATAACAAAGTTATGCTTTTGCTTATTGTCATTCCTCTTAAGGAATCTCTTTAGAGCTACTTCTTCATATTTACCTTTACATGTGCATGAAGATCCCTCATCTCCTGTGCAAAATCAACACTAAGTTGATCTTCTCTCTCAAAGATCCTCACATTATACATCATCTTTTGAGAAAAATCATAATTCACGTCAAATGATCTTTTTCCAATAGCAACATAAAAAACATTATTATATAAAATTTAACATGGCGAAACAAATTTTCCCATTGATTAGGTTGTCCATCACATAAATACCTCAAAATATTTATCAAGGATTTATTTATCACATTTTCTTGGCCATTCTAATATTGATGATATGCACCAAAAACTTTAATTTTATCCCTAAAATATTCCAAAGAAACCTTCAAAAATAACTACTAAATTTGAAGTCTATCACTAAGAAGATTCAAAGTAACTCCATGTAACACCCAACAAGTTGGGAAAAAAAATTTGCAACATAAGAAGCATCACTTAACCTTTTGCATAAAAAAAAATATGGCATCTTGAAGAACTTTTCCACTACAACAAAAATAGCATCATTTTCAATTTTGGTCTTTGAAATCCCACTCACAAATCCAGTTGATACACTTTATCATGGACCCTTGGGAATTGGCAAAGGCATGTACTATCCATTCAATCCTTTATCTCCTTTGAATTTCTAACATGTCAAACACCCCAAAAATTTGGAAGCTTCCGATGCCATTCTAGGTTTAAAATAGTTCCTACCCACAAGTTCCAATGTTTTATCCCTATCCATATGAATTTCCATGCTACCGCAATGTTTTTCAACCAAAGTTTTCTTTTGAAAATCACAATTGAAAACACATACCTTTCCATTTTTGAATAATAGTTTATCTTAAATATGATAGTCCCTCCATTGGTCTATCCTACTCAAAAATGTTCCTTGATGCTCCTTCAAACTTGCCAAAAATCATAATCATGCTCATACAAATCAATAAAATCACCCATTTCTTCTACATGAGCCACACTAAAATTCATCACATGCACCCTCAACAATGCATCAATCACCACATTAGCTTTTTTAATTTTTTGATTAAGCACAAAATTAAACTCCTATAACTCTGTAACCCACTTGATGTGGTTAGCACTCAACTTCTTTTAAGAGTTTAGAATTTGAAGTGCTTTGTGATTAGTTATAAGAGTGACTTTCTTGGACAACAAGTAATGCCTCCACTACTTGATTGGTTCAAGAATAGTAGACAAATCCTTCACATATATGCTATATTTCTACCTTAACTCATTCAAATTTTCTAAAAAGAAAGCAAGAGGTCTACCTTCTTGTGAAAGTATCCCTCTAATTGTCAATCCACTTGCATCCATCTATATCTTTAAAAACTTTTAAAAATCAAAAATTGTAAGCACTGGTTCACTAGTTATTTTTGCCATCAACATGTCAAAGCTTCTTTAGGTTTTATTAATCCAATTGAAATCTTTATTCTTATTTAACAAATAAAACATAGGCTAAGAAATACCACTGAAATGTTTTATGAATCTTTGATAAAAGCCTACTAAACCAAGAAATGATCTTACCTCTCTAACATTCTTAGGAGTTTGAAAATCTCTAATAGTCCTCATTTTGGTAGCTTGCATCCAAATTTGATTTTTAGAAACCATATATCCTATGTGATTTCCCTTATGAAGAAATGGTTTTTCTTTACATTAATCACCAAATTTGCCTCTTCCAATTTAAGACACACTCATTCCAAGTGATTTAAGTATTCCTCCTCATCATAGTTCTATACCAAAATGTCATGAAAGAAGACAATACAATATTTAGCAATCAATTCTTTGAGTACAACATGCATTAACTTCATGAATGTAATAGGTGCATTCATTAGCCCAAATGATATCATCAACTACTTAAACAATCCATATGATATTTTGAAAGTTGTTTTTCATTAATCACTAGGCTTGATCCAAATTTGATGATAATCACTCTTCAAATCAAATTTTCTAAAAACTTTCACATTGGTAAGGACATCAAGGATATCATCCATCCTTGGAATAGAAAACTTGTACCTCACTATTATCCTTTTCACCACTCTAGAATCAATGCACATCCTCTATTCATTATTGTCCTTCTTTGGCACAAGTATTGCTAGAACTACACAAGGTAAAATGAATTTCCTCATGAAGCTATTTGCAAGTAACTTCTTTAGTTACCTTTGCAATTATGCCCACTTATTAAATATCATCTAATATGCTCTCACATTTGAAATGTTAGCACTAGTAATTTATTGGTATAATAATTAACCACAGGTATGAAATAGTTTAAAATTATAATTAAAAGCTCAATTCTTCTCATGACACCATTAAAGGAAAGTAAGTTCTATGATAAAGATAGAATAAATGGTCTAAGGAGTACTTAATGGAAGATTGCATTAAGTTTGAAACCTCTATTTAAAAGTGTAATCCATGGTAGCATTTCTAGAGAAAAGAATAATTTTAGTTTTTGATAACGTCTCATAATAAGAATGAGCCAAGTTTTAAGCTATCAAGTAATCATTAAGATGGTTTCAAATAAGAATTTCTAGAAAAAGATCCTAACAAAGACATAGCACATTTTAAATTTGTAGAACAAGAGTTTTGATGCAGAGCAACCCCTTTAGAGGATTTTCATATGTCTTTTACAAAATTGGAAAGCTAGGATTTTCAAGTTAAATAAGGTGTAGTGTAGATAAATTCAATTGGGCATTAGGAACAAAGCCTGTAGATTAGTTAAATACTTGAATTCATATTTCCCTACTTGCAAGTAAGTCAAGCACATCAAAAATAAAATCACAAAACTTAAGAATCAATTTCATGATGATGAGCATTAGAAAAAATAGTTAAGCGCTAAAGGAAATCCTCATTTTTGAAGAGAAAGAGCTCACTTAGAAAAATGGTTTTTTTTTTACATTAGCTAGTAGAGCAAAAGCTTTGGTTTGGTGAAGAATGAAGAAAATTGGCTTTACTAAATCAAGCTTTATGAATATAAAAGTGGATTATAGAATGGATAAGCAAATCTACAAAGAAAAGATTTGATAAGTTCTATGACATAAGCATGATGATGAGTTAGTAGAGCTAATTTTGAGACCTATAAGACAACATGAGAATAGCTTTGCCAAGTCAACCCATTGGTTTAAAGTGTTCTTTGTAGAAACTTTCTTATTCGATAGAAAAATAGCTTTACAAAGTGGTTCTATGGCCATGGCAATAGCCATGTAAAGTAGGCTCATAGAGTCAAGAAAAAAAACCCTAGAAAATGACTCTTCCATATAGACATCATTTAAGGAGCAATGAAAAGAACTTATAAAATGACCCTACTAGCCACATCATCATTTGATTATGAAGAATGAAAAGAGCTTGAACATAGAGTAAAAAAGACATACAAGCAAGATCTACCATGTCAACTTCATTGGTGTCGCTTAAAAGTTATGGTGAAATTCATTTTATTAGGAAGATGCTCATGGAGCTTTAAAAAATTTCTACTAAATAGCTCTACCATGTAAGCTCTCCAATTGATGCATGTTCATAGAGCTAAAATATTAATCTACAAGAAAAGATAAAATTGGTTCTACAAGACACACCAATCATGCATATCAACCCTTTCATGTCAACTCTTAAAAAGTCAGTAGGCTCATAGAATTGAGAAAACTAGTTCATGAAGATAGCTTTGAAATGACCTTGCCATATCAACATAAATAGGGAGCTTTTAGAATCACAAATTAGCTTTAGAAAATGGTTCTACCACATTAGCTTATTATGTTGTGTAAGACTCATAGAGCTAAAAAGAGGTTCTATAAAAAACACTCTTCCACATCAGTGTATGCCACATCATCATCTTTGTATGGAGGCAATTTAGTATAACTAGATTTCTATCCTATGAACAACCTCTTCCATGTTGACATCAACTACATAAACTTCCACCATGTTAGAAGGCCTAATTTGTAGAACCAAAAGGAGCTCCTATGAAAAATTTTTACAAGTAATAAGCTCAACCCAACATATTTTACCACATTAGCTACAACATGAGGTTCATAGAAGATAATTTGATTCTACAAGAAGAAGTGGAAGTAGTTCTACATACCATGTCACAACTCAAGAATGATGGTACTCATAGAGTAAAAATATGGTTCTACAAAGTAGTTGTAAAATGAGCTATACCATGTAAACATAGGTTGTAATAGCTAGCTTGTAGAGCTAGTTCATATAGTCAAGATTCCACGTTACAAGTGAGCTCTACCATGTTGGCATCTACCATGTCAACATTTGCCATGTCAACTTCTAATAAAATGCTAGTTGATAGAATCACATTTTTGCTCCACGAATAAGCTATTCCACATCAACACTTGCCACATCAACTTCTAACACATTAACTACTAAGAAGGCCTACTTTGTATAGCTAAAAAACATTTCTACAAAAATAGCTCTACGAGTAACAAGCTCGACCCACATTCTACAACCAAAAGCTAGAATAGGCCTATAAGCTATGACATCATTTGTCCACAACAACATGTAGAAGAAAGCTTGTAGAATCAAAATTAGCCTTATAAGATAATTCTACTTGAATAACTTCATGACACCAAAAGAGGAGAGAAAACGGTATTCACTTCATATATGATACATGGATTTCACTTAAAGAAAATTCGTAGAAAAAGAAATCAGCTCTACAAGGAAAGCTACAAGTGATTCTATACAACTAGATGGAAAGCCCATATTTAAGCCCTCATAGAGTCAAAATATGACTCTACAAAACAATTCTACTGCATCAAATTTATTCGTAAACGCAATAGAATGGATCTTAAAAGATACACTACCATCTATTCTACCATGTTAGCATAAAAGAATGGGCAATTCTTATAGAGTTAAAATGTATCTCTACATTATAAGCACAAAATAGCTCTACCATGTCATCATCAGACTAGGCAAGCCTTGTAGAGAAAGCATCACTTGAAGAGCTTAAAATGGTTCTACAAGTAAGAAAGCAAATGATTCTACCACAAAAAACTCTTCTTTCAAAGAACAAGCTTGTAGAACTAAAATTTTGCCTAAGAAGCAAGTTTATTTTTGGTCTTACCACATTAGCTTTCATGCATCTTAAAAGTGATTCTATAAAATCATTCTACTGTGTAAGCTCTAGAGTTAGCTAATGTTCGTAGAAATGAAATCCAATTCTATGGAGAAGCCCTAAGTGTCACATAGCATACCACCATGGCAGCTTAAAGATGAAGTTTGTGGAACCAAATTTCTATTCCATGAGCAAGCTCTACTACATCAACACCTTCCACATCATCTTGTAGATTCAACATATAAAGTCAAATTCAGCTCTACAAATAAACACAAAATAAAAACTCTTTCACATTAGCTTTTTGAAGAGCAAGTTTGTGAAGCACAAAAATGAATCTACAAGAGTGGTTCTAAAAGCCACATCAAACCTTGAGCCCATCAAAAATTACATTATTTTTAATCCAACTCGATGAAAGAGATAGCAAAAGTCACATCAGACTCTTTCATAAAATAAGCTTGAAGTTGGAAAGGATCCCTTTATACTAATAATCAAATCCCTTGAGCCTTAAATGAGGTAGCTCAAATCATATTAGAGCCTACAGAAAGTAAATCATGTAGCCAAATTCAAGTGAGAAAATTTAAGAGAGAAGCTCTAGATATTAAAGAGTAACATTTGGGCATATTTTAAACATACAACTATTAACATCCAGAGCTAAAGACTGAAGCAAAGTTAAGAGGTGGGACAAAGCAAAATGCAAGGCCACCATTAACAACATAGAGAAGCTTCAAGTTTTAGGAAAAAGCTAGGATGTCACATAAAATGAAGGAAGAAGCCCCTCTAAAATTTCATTATATTAACACTTTCATCTTCTCAAAATATTTACAAAAATATAATCTAAATATTTATCAGCTCCATCAATGGATTGATTTTGTGCACTTGGAACTAAATATAAACTTATTTGATTTTGATGAAGATCGTGAACTAATAGGGAAGTTCGGTTTGTAGTCAATGGAATCATTAGAACAATGGCACGAAATCTATTAGAAAACAAGGCTACATAAGCTCGATTTTAGGCCTAGGGAAAACTTAATCTAGGATGTCCTAAATCATCTTATAATGGAGACATTCTATGAGAAGGATAAGCCATGTCTTAGGCAAAACACTAAGCTCTTCATTGATATCAATGTTAAAAAGGCATATGAGCTCTATGGGTTAATTAAGCTAGACATTATAGAGATCAAGGCCAATACAATGAAGAAGTGCTTAGCGGAAGGTTTTGGAATCACCTAGAGAGAGGGAGAGCTATCTGGCTACCTTAAGCTAATCTGGTGAAGTCAGGAGGCTACAGAAATGTCATTCCAAAGGCCTCAAAGCTCATGTTTCCTCATCGCATTTTCATTTCAACCTTAAAAATTTTTACTCTAGTTGTGAAATAAATACTATTTAGATATACATGTTTAGGCATGGGTAGCTCTAAAGAACAATAAGCCTTTCTTCCTTGTCTAATTCATGAAGGGTCCTATAAAAGAGTTTATAGATTATTCTCACCTTAAGAGGAGGTTATCAATGAATTTATTAATCTCAAATTGTGATGTCCCTGTAATAGAAGTCTACAAATGGATGCAGAGTAGAGAGCATCTTCTAGTTATAGATTTCTCAAAAGAGTGCCTAACAATAATGGAGGAAAATTGTTTCTCATGGAAGTTGCTTAAGCTAGAAAATGTTATGCCATATGAGAGGTTTTCTTTTAATGGAGAAGAATATGTTAGGGTAAAAGTAATAAGAAAGGCCATAATTGATTAAGTATAGGCAAAGAAAGAACAGTAGTAGCAGTTGGAACAACAAAGGCTAAAGGAGCTTAAATAGTAGCAAGAGAAGTGACAAGGGCTGAAAGAATAAGAGAAATTGAAGCTAATTGAATTATAGCAGCAATAGTAAAAATAAGAAGAAAGTTCATCTTCAATCCTTACTTTCTCCTCCAGCTACTTGATGAAAGGAGTAGCTCAATCATTCAAAATCAAAGAGAAAGAAGGTACGATTATTCAACTAGAAGCTCCATGCTACACCTAAAATAGAGGCTAATATCATCTTCTAGTACAAAGAAGATGATCCACAAATAGAAAAACAAAAGCTTGCAGTGTTTCATGGACAGATGTCAGATACTATAGCTATTTTAATTAAAGAAATGGAATGGATAGCAGATAATCGAATAGCTAAGTTACAAGAGTTTTTGTTATGAAATAAGGAAGAAATGTCCAAGTTGTGAGGGTAGATGAAGAGCCTAATAGATGAGAATGAACATCTAAGAGTAATGATAACTATTAAGGAATCATTTCTAGAGAATAAACAACAAGTAATAGATCAATTAGAACAAAGAATAGCGACAATAAGCTTAAAGCTAGAAAAAGCCTGAAAAGGTAAGTTTATAGATTATTCTCACCTTGCGCTCATGAGTTTTAAGGAACTAATTACTAAGATGGACTATGGCAAGGAATGGATGAAGGAAATATGAGAGGAGGTTACAAGAATAAGGGAGAAGAAATCCATGTCCACACAAATAGAGAAAGGGATTCAAGAATTATATGAACTAGCTATAAGTAAAAGAGAATAACTATGCCAATATAAGAAAAGCTTATTGGACTTAATGATGATGGAAGTTATAGGTATCATGTGTGAAACCACTCAAAAGAAGCTAGAGTTTGAACATGTTTATTTTGATGTGGAGTTGCTTTAGTGAAAATAAATGATTCAATAATAGAATCACACTTAGGGGGAAGTAGTGTAGAAGAAGTTATTAAGGAGCTTGATAGCTTTGAGCCAAATTCAATGAGTCAAACTATCAAGGCTCTAATTAATCATGGAAAACTATCCCAACAATTGGCTATGGAGGAGCTCCAAGTGCAACGAATGGAGAAGATCTACCAAGAAGTCAAACAATCAACCAACAAATTACAATTATATGAAGAAAACATGAGGAGATTATAGCTTAAATTCTATAACCATTTTAATTATGTAAGGCTACTATATAAATCTTAGAGTAGAATTATAAAGGGGGATCTTTTGGGGACTTTTCAGCTACAACTTTTGAAGGAATTAGCTTGCAAATATTTTTTAATGACATTTTCATCAGGTTACATCTATCTCTTTTGGGTTTTACCTCTTAGCTCATTATTTTTAATTGGTTAGCTTTTTCTTATTTCATCTAGCATTAGCATTGCATAGTTACATATGAATGGATTACTAGTTTTGGAATAGGCTATTTTCTCTATGAAGCAAAGTTTTAGCTTATTTTTGTTATTATGATTAGACGAGATAGCTCCAGCAAGTGTTAGTCCTTAATCAATTTAGCAAAGAAACATTGTCATCTTTATTTAGTTCTGAGCTTTACGAATAATTCTATTTTCCTTGATATCTCACTCTATTTAGCATAGATTTTGTGCTCTTACTTTAGAATGTTAGCTAGTAGATAGCTGAAAATTTAAGATTGGCTTTTTCTATAAAACTATTCATTTACTATATGTGTATGTTGAAATATTCAATGATGGATTAATAAGGAAGTTTTTACTTAATCTTGGAAGCAATGTATTTTAAAATACTTACAATGAGGATTAGCTACCAAACCCAATCTATCAACTACTATAGATGAAATAACATTTTCTTGGGCTCCCTCATCAATCAAAATGTGAATCCATTCCCCACTAAGAAAACATCTAGCCCTAATCTGAAATAATAATTTTCTAGTAGGATGGTCTCCTTTATTCACATTTCCCATGAATGCACAAGAATTTAGTTTAAAAACCTCCTTAATCTTGGGAGTATTAAGATTACCTCACTAAAGAGCTTGGCTAGTTGTCTCCTTCGCTTTCATGAGTTGCACATCCTTGACCTTGGCTTTCTTTAGAAGTAGATATTTCCATAACTTGTGTTCCCATTTTCCACACTTGAAACACTAAATCTTGAATGATTTTTTGTTGTAACCCTTGCCTTCCTTACCTTGGTTCTTCTTGGCTTTGCCTTTCTCATCATCCTTCTTTGTCTTCTTGTCATGACTATCATTTTTTCCTTTAGATTTGAACTTGGATCCCTTGTTCTTCCCCTTTAAAGCTTATTTGCTTTTGTTTTCATTATATTATATTTTTTTCTCTACTTTAAGGGCCAAATTATAAGCCTCATCAAGAGTTTGTGACTCATAGAATGACAACTCTTGCTAATATGTCATTTTAAGACCTCCAAGAAATATTGAAGCTTATTCATACTCCTCCCAATTTACCTTAGCTTGATGGAATAGTTCACAAAATTTGATGTAAAAATACTTGACATCTTTGTCACCTTGCTTTAGGAATTTAACCTTCATGATCATCTCTTACATTTGTCAAGAATATTTAAATTTTCTCTTTAACATGTATTTCACTAGATTCTAATCTTTGGTAGGTTGAAAATTTTTCCTTTCATGAATTTAAGATTCCCTTTTCCATCAAGTAGAAGTCATATATTCTTATATGGATTTAGCAATTGGTACCTTTAATTGATTTGGTACCTCTTCCAACTCAAAATGCTTGTCAAGTGTCTTCACCCAAATTACAAAAAGTGTTACTACCATCTACACTATTAAAAGTATTTAGT
This sequence comes from Gnetum montanum, assembly GCA_015680685.1. Classification (NCBI taxonomy): domain Eukaryota; kingdom Viridiplantae; phylum Streptophyta; class Gnetopsida; order Gnetales; family Gnetaceae; genus Gnetum; species Gnetum montanum. The sequence continues at coordinate 391,898 of MNCI01007569.1, forward strand.
TATATGTATAACCCTTTTCCATTAGTAGAAGTCATATATTCTTAGATGGATTTAGCAATTGGTACCTTTAATTGATTTGGTACCTCTTTCAACTCAAAACTCTTGTCAAGTATCTTCAACCAAATTACAAAAGTATTACTACTACACTATTGAAAGTCTTTAGTTATATGTATAGAAGTCTAGCAGCATTTTTAAATACTCTAGCAAGCCTTCCTTCATGCTCATCATCAAGCTTGCCATAAGAAGAAGTTGATGCTATTGATGAAGCTCTCAAAAATTTGATCTAAGGAAGTGGATACCCTTCGATTGGAATCTTTGGCTGATGGATTCCAACACTATCATAGTTAGAATGTCCTTTCTCATAATCTTCTCCCCCTCCACTAGGTTGAGAAACTTCTTCATCATTGTTTGAACATGAATGCTCATCATCTCCATGAGTTTGAATATGGATAGGGCCTACATTCCTATCTACCTTGGCACTAATCTCATCCAATCAATCAACCATTAATTGAAAGGTATATTTTATGCTCTCAATGTCTTGGTCTAGGGTTTGAACTCTTTTCTTCTTAGGTGCCATCTAAAATTTAAAAAAAGTTACAACCAAATTCCAAGCAATAACCAACATAACTCTCTAATACCAATAACACTAGATCATGTTCATTCCAATTTTCTTCAACCTTTCAAATCCCACTAAATCAAAATATTATGAAAGATAATTTGAATTTGCTAGAAAACAAGAAAACTATATATCCTAAATTAATGTAAAGAATATTACAAATCAATGGTTCCACACCTTGCAACAACACCATAGACCACTTATAAAGACTCAAAAATATTACAGAGCATGAGGCTCTACAACAACACAATTATTATTCTTAATGCAAGATAATCAAATAAGACCTCTCCCAAAAACACAACATTGAGATCAAAACAAACATAAGCACCTAAGAGACATAAGGCTAAACATACATCCAATTGACCACCGAGCTACATACACAATCATGCACTCTCACAATGTGATCTCATGACACTCTTCCATCTACTCATACATGAAACAACAATAATATTTATTGAAAATTAATAACAAGAAACCTAGAAACCTTTCTTCAAGATCAACTTGAAGATTCCTAGCTATTTCTATCTTTTCTCATCTTATTTTGGCTATCTCCTAACTTGGAATTGCTAACTCAAAATCTTTCCTAGTTGTACAAGTCATCTTTAGGCTTTTTCATGATGTCTCATTATCATCTTCAACTTACAAGAGAGACATCTCATCAACTTGGAAGACATCTCTAATGCAATTGGGACATCTCCACTTGGATGAGATGTCTTACCTAAGCCATCTCCAATTAGGAAGAGATGTCTTCTCATCATCTCAGACATCTACTTCACTTCCCAAACATCTACTATGAAGGCTCAAGTCTCAACCAAATTGTTCCTTGATCTTACAAGATGTCTCCAAAGCCTACAAAACCTATAAAAATTACCTATAAGGAGGAAAAAGATGATTAAAATAGGTGTCCCTACACCACAATACAGTCACTACACATCATGCTACAGGTACTCACTAACTAATACTAAGTTTTACAACTACAAACTGATAAAGATTTTTTTTCCTAAATGACCAAATGGTGTCATAAATATAATAGATGGCACATTTATATAGGAATTTATTGACATTATATCAACATTGATATGTAGACATAGTAGTGTCAACATAGTAAATGAAATTATTATTCATCAAATATATTTAATTTTTAAGCATAGTTGTTGACTAGTTGGTTAGCTCACATTGCTTTATACTTGAACTTACTAGGTTTAAAGCTTGCCTAGAGACATTTTTTTAAACATATTTCTAATTATGGTTAATTATTAAGAAAATTATAAGATTATTTCAACTAGCTAATAGATATATATTATAAATATATAACTAAACTAGTTTGGAAATGCCAAGTTATAGGTTCAATTTTGGTAAGTAATTATAAGTTATAAAGTTTTAATTGGATCATTTGTCTTAGGCATAAAAATTGTTAAAAAAAATATTTCAGGTTTTAACTAATCCCTCCCTTTGCACATCCTCCTATAAGCTAGGTACATAGCCATTGTCTAAATAAAATACAATACATATATTACAATAAAGCAAGTCCACAATGTGGTACTCAAGTTACTCTTTCATTAAACATTTTCTTAGTTAGGGCTTGAGACTAACCCTTCATGTAAGTGACTATCACCTATCCTTTTTTAACTCTCCTAAGTTCTTACTATCAAGCTCATGCATATTTTGCAATATAATTTCTTATTGTAAGTGCCCCTTAAATTCATGGATAGTATTAAGTTATTTGATCTTTTTTATTATAGCTCTTTTATGTTATTTTTTCAAGGCATGATAATAGATGAAGGTGCTTTCCCTATTGTAAATCCTAGATGTCACATTATCTTTCATGCCATATAATAGTTCTCATTGAAATGTTTTCTTTCACTTGGTTTTTTTCTCTAGTGCTAGGGTTTTGTTAATAAAATTATTTTCTCCTAAATTTTCTTTTCCTAATAGAAGATTCTAAATTACTCTTAGCTTCTTTTTTCAATGTAGAAATTATTAACAAGATGCCTACTTTTGTTATGTCTAATGAACTATATACTTCATTGGTTGCAAATTTACATCATGATATATGTTTATTCAAATTTTGGATTACCTATCTCGAAATTAGGGTTATTCTAATGTTCTATATTTTGTCAATTTATATAATCTTCTATTAAATTTTTACAAATACAAATATCAAAGTACTAGTCTTATCAATCCTATCAACCATATGGAATCTATTTCCAAACCATATATTTCATATAATTATTTTTTATTGAAATTAATATTCTTAATCATGAAAATGAATTAGTATTCCAAACAGACCAAAAGACTTATGTTTAGCCAAGTACATATTATACTCTTCCTAACTCATGCAACTTTTTATCTTTATCAAGAAAATTTATTAAATACATATCCACTTTATTTAGAAAATAGAGGAGAGAATATGTTAAAGTTGTGAAAAGGGGAAAACAAGATGATGTAGAGAATTAAAGAAATCAAGTTTAAGCTTAGTAGAGAAAAATATGTTAAAGTCGAAGATAAAAAAGACAATAGATAGAAAGATATTAGTAGTAGAAAAACCAAAGAAGATAGAAACCTCCATGAATGTTTTTACTACTATTGTAGGGTGTGTTGATATGACATATTCATCTTCATTTAACAACAATAATGTTAACTCAAAGAAATCATAAATAATGTTAATAAGTAACCTATAGTTGATCATAGTAGTTTTTAACCTAGTTATTTTTTCAAATGACAAAGAAATGATGAAAGCACGTCATTCAATACAAATAAGGTTACTACTTCATCATAATTCCTACCTCAAATCCTTTTGTCATTTTTATATTTAGAGATAGATTTTAAAAGGGATGTAAATGTTCTTAACTTTGTTACTAAAAATTAATCATTAACAATGAGCTATTAGCCTACTAGTAAGACTCTTCATTTTAAAGCTAAGTGAGTGAATAAGAGCATTACTTAGTTATTGAAACATGCATTACTTTGTGAAAGAAGTATGCATGAAGAGCACCCCCTAATTGTTCATTGTGTCTAGTGTGTGGAGGGATCCCTTACATCATAAATTGGAAGTAGGGCTAGTGGAGATGAGTCTATCTCTTATATCCTAGTAACCCATCAACTAGCGATGCATGCGCCTTATTTTAACTGAGCCAAGGATCAATTTCCTACTCTATGTTATGTGTTTTATTTTAGTGCACAACACTAAAAAATGGTGCACAATGATGATGACACTCACTAGTAATTTGATTTTAATTAGATACATCATGACTCATCTATCAAGTTGCTCTTTAACAATGACTACTTTAGAGCGAATCAAGTATTTGACAATGTATTCAAGCCTAGCATCAACAATAGCAATGCACTACATTTATTACAAATGATTAGTGGGCATTCACCACTAACAGTTATTTTGGTCACCTTGGTGGGTTGCTTATGTTTCCATTGTATTAAGTGGCAAGTAGCTTTCTCTTCTTTTCTTTATTTTTTAACATCAATTATGAGGTTGTATAGTTAAATAAACATATTTATAATTGATAATATTTGCTTTTATTTTTTTGTATTTTTTAGTAGATTTGATGTTTCTTTAGTGAATCCAATTTTTTAATGGATCTAATTTTTTTATCTTCAATTTTTCATTAATAGATCTAATTTCTCTAAAATTCCCATATGGGGGATTCTATATTACTCCTAATTTTATCAAAGAAACTTAAAATTTCTACTTCTTTTATCAATGTATAAATTTCTATTGATTCTAAAAATGCATATTTACAAGCTAGAAAGAAGTTATGATTTCTTATTCTCCTAATATTATTGCAACTAAGTGTTGGCAACTGTTTGGGATCACCAACATTAGGGACCTTCGTGTCTCAAGATTGGGGTCATGGAATGCGAAAGTATTCTTCAAATAGGATTTAAGTGCTTGTTGGTCTCTAGCAACACCAAGGCCCAAATACATCCATATAGACTTAGTGGTTATGAAATGAACTAAACGTGAGTATGTGTTTACTATTGTGATTTTCAAAATGGTTAAGTTATTTATAATACTATAATTGGATGCCATAAAAGAAATTCTACTAACTTTGTCAAATACTATGAGTTGTTGAATATTCCTATTTTGTCCAGTCACTTAGTCTATATAGTCCCTATAGTATGTTACTTGTAATAATTAAAATTTTGCAAAAACATTTGAGCACAATTTTTTCAATCTACTCCTAATTTTCCCTAGAGAGAAAATTTCATAAGAAAATTAGAAATAGAGCAAGATTCAATGGACTTATAAAGAAAAAGAAAAGAAAAAAAATTTGTGTAAAATCTCAAATATTTAAGTAACATAAATTGACACCAGGAAATACTTCACAATAAAGCTATTTCAATTCAATCTAACTACAAACCCTCCAAGCTCAACAAGAAATTTCATAAAAAATAATCTTATTATACTACCAAGAATGTTGTGTAAATAATAAAGTACGAGCTTCTATTTTGACTAGTTAATAGTTGTTGAGAATTACATTCAACAAAGCCTTCAAAAAAATTTGACAATTTTGGGATTGAAATACCAAGGTAATACACTTTAAAATAATGAAGCTATTTCAGTCATCTCAAAATACCAAAGATTTTCTTGGATCCCCTATGCTTAAAATAGGCAATTTCATTAAGACATTACTAGTAAATTTATTTAAAGGTTTTTCAACAACGTAATCTCTTCTATGAAAAACCTTAATAGAAGTATAATATTGCGCAAAAATAGAGCTATAAAAGCAACCTAGAAAAATCCCAAAATTAAATGCCAAGCACAATACTATCTAAACTATTAGCTAAGTAACTAAAATAAAATGAAAAGGAATAAACTCATACGATTAAAACAAAGAAGCTGAATTGATGCCTTTAGCAAGCCATGCTTTACAAGAAATCATTAATATCCTTCAAAGTTGCTTCTTCCCAATTCCTCTCTGCCCCTCCTTCCCTTCCTTATTTTCAATGCTACCCTTGAAGCCTTTTTATAGTGGTTTTGGGTAGTTACAATAATCATGAGAAGTTAAGGGTATTACAAATATCTAAGGAAATTAATTTATAACCACCCTAGAAGTTATAACTTCCATAGGAACTTATTAGAAATTTGAGCTATGGTTGCCAAGTGTTTTCTTAGCAACAAATATCATGGTGATTACCATATGAAATTACAAAAATTAGAGAAATACATGCCATAGTTGGAAAGTGTCTCATTACAAAAAATAGTTATTTGTGGAAAATTTTAATTCCCAAAAAAAATTAAATTTACCAAATATTTATAAATCCGTTATTTCTTGAACTATAAATCTTACCCTCTTTTTATATTTAAAAGTTTGGCAAATGTATTTTTTAGAAGAAATATTTTATGATGAAGGTCATATATCTTTGATGCCATGTGCATTTACACATCCATGTTTGATGTATTATTGTTTGAAAGAGTACACAGGTCTTGTAGCCATTGTGCCATGGACCACGTGGCCTTCATTCCACATCAAGAGGTGGTTTTGCCATGTGCCTCGCATTGCTTCACATTTGTTGTCATTTCTCCCAACAACAATAGATGCTCTCGATTCCTTTGCCAATGGAGTCTTAAAATCATGCCTTTGGCATCCATGGTTGATTTTGCACTTGATCTCCCATCAACAGTGGCATAGGAGTAGTAGCATTATTATTGCCCACCTATGCCATCGATGGATAAGCTACTTCTATAAAAATGTCGACTATACACTTCCATTGCCTTTGTGGTTGTCTTCCCACTACATCTTATGCCCTATTTCATTTCCACAACAAGCCCTACATTCCACGTTAATCTTTGGGTTCATCATGAAGCATTTTCATTCTACCATCTAGGACACTGGTTCTAAAAGGGTTTCTTGTCTATGCTATCTTCAACATCATCATGGTAGTAGTGGCCCTCCAAACCCTAGTCACAGTTTGATTGCCGTAAAAGATATAATATTCTACATAAATCTAGGTTCATTAAAACTAAGATTTATTAATGTTTACTGCCTTCACATGTTGCTTGTCTTGGAATTTTTTTCTCTTATGATTTTGCTATGGTTCTATAACTACCTCATTGATATAATTTCATCTGCTTTTTCCTTTACTTTATTTCATGAATCAACTGTCAACACAGAAGCTTAATTTTTCAGAGCATTTTCTTCCAAGTTGCAAAACCTATGCATATTTTCTTCCAAGCAACCTTGCTAACTGTAGTAATAATCTATCATTTATAAAACAACTCCTAAGTGGAAGAACTTTCAACATTATCTCTATTTCTTGAAGGCTGAAATATCACCAAACACTTGATAGGCCTATGCAAAACCATTTTGTATAGGGAATAAAATACCTTGTTCATTCCACCGGTTTGATGATGTTCATAGACATGAATTCCACTATGAAAGCTCATAACGTTTACACAAGAAAAAATACCAATTTTACAACCTTTGGCTTGCCATTAATCTTTCATAAATTTCATAATCTAAACCTTTGTTTTCTCTACCTTGAAATTATAAATACTTAAGACTAAAATGTGCAACCTTGAAGATACTTCCCATTCATTTTCTCCTCAACATTGTTCATGATTTAATCATGCTTCATATTATTGCTCTTAAGTAAATAATCTAACTCTTTGTGTGCTAGCATGTTATCTTCCAATAACTAGTAGAAATTAAATTGTGCAACTTAATCTTCATCATGATCTTAAGGAAAAATTGCTCCATTAAATGGTGTAAATGTGACAACATTTCTCACCCCTCTCTTTGCACATTAGAAAAGAAACATAAATTTTATTGGAAACTAATTTCATGCCTTTTTTACATAGAAAAAAAGAAATATTTTTTGAGGAAAACTTCCATCAAACTTAAGGTTTGATGAAATAAAAACCTCACTCCTAATAAAACTAGGAAATTGTACAAACAAAGCTTTATACAAACTAATTTGTAAGTGGGAAGAGAATAACTAAAGTAACTCTTTTAGGGATTCTCATATTGTGAATCCTCTCATATGTAATTTTAGTAGTGATGAATGCTCTTCTTTTCTCTTCTTTCCTAGTTGAAGCCTCAACTTGGTCTTCACCCTTTTCTTCAACAACTATCTTTGTCTCTTTTTGATCCAACTCTTTGGCTACTAATTTTTGAGGTTCTTCACAACTAGTTGCTTTTGTGTCTTGGGACATGAAAGCCTCTTCCCAAGAATCATCTTTATTGGACTCTCCTTGTTATTGCACTTGGGTGGTGCATTCATGAAAGCTTCCCCAAACATTGGAATTTATAGAGAGTTCCGCACTGAGAAATCTAAACTCATCTAAAAGCCAAAGTAAGATAAGACTTTCACTAGATGCTCCATGAGCAATTGCCTTAAAATAGGCTCTCAAGACATGCTCTAGGTGGCATCCTGTAACATATGGGATAAAAGGCCTTCTTGCTACCATCTCTCCAAGAACCATCATTCTACCTCACACTTAAACACTTTACTTCTTGTTCTCACTCAAGCATTGAATTGAGAAATGATGTATTTTCAAGCAATTCACATCTCTTTATATAGTGTAAGGTAAATTTAAAATTCTCACCAATTCCACTAACCAATTTTGCCACTTAGCCAAACTTATTTAATTTCCATCATCATATGGTTGGCTAATTTAAATTCCATTATCTAGTTGTTGAAATTAATTCATCATTATGTAGTTATCTAAACCATCACTTCTACTTACACACATCACAAATAATGATTACTTTGAGATAATATAAATTTAATATTTAAATTAAAATTTTATATTTAATATTTAAAATAATACTCTAACATATACATATTTTATTATACCATATATACTAACCTAATCATATGTATAGGATACATATATGTTATAGTTATATATGTATATATATTAAATTCTGCATATGTAAAAGTTTATTACTTACTACTATATATACTAAATACTATATAGTTACATACATACATACATACATACATATATACATATTACTATATATGTAAGTTGTGGGTATTTGCTCAAAATAATGTTTTATATGTAAAACATTGTACAAAAACTACAATTCCAACCTACTTCACATCGATAACTTGTATGAATCTTCTGATAATTACTTCTTGATTTGAAATGGACCAATCCATATTGCTGAAAACTTATTTAACTTCTTCATATTCTATAATAATACCAAATCACCAACCTCTAAAGTTCTTTTCAAGGCCTTTCTATCAAACGACCTTTTGAGTTGAAAAGCATTCTTTAATAAATTATTCTTATCTCTATCCATTTTAGCTTCTCTTTTGATGAAAAAGGTCATAAAACTTCTATCTTTATCAATTTTCTCACTATTTTTTTGCACAAAATCTAAGGCCAAACTTATAATCTTGTTTGTAATTCTAGTGGGCAAACCATAGACCAAGTTATAAGCTGACATTCTAATAGCTTTCTCAAATTTGATATGATCAGTCCATAATGTAGATTGTAAATAATCAAATTTTTTGGATTCCCATCCACTAACTTTTTAATGTAGGAAATAAGCTTTTTATTTGTAGATTTAGCTAAGCCATTCCCTTGAGGATAATAATTTAAGGAAGAAAATAGAAAAATGGATTTTTCCAATGCCTATGTTATAAATTCTTTAGATTGAAAAGTAGGTCCATTATTACATATCAACACTTTAGGTAGACCAAAATGACTTAGAATCTGATCTTCTAAGAATTTAATCATGTCTTATGCTAAAATTTTTCTTAGAGCCTTTACTTTAGACCATTTAGTAAAGTAATTAGTAGCCATGCAAATAAACTTATGTCTTGCTCTCAAATGAGTAATTATGCTAATAAAATCTAAGCCCCATTGCTAAAATGGTCTATCTACAATTACCAGTTTTAGGGAATCTCTAGCGTTTTTGATTTTCAGTCCATGAATTTGACATTCGTAACATCTTTGAATTTTCAAGCTAATATCTTGGTACATAGTAGGCCAATAAAAATCATAGCAAAGCATATGTTGCATAGTAGACTTAGGAAACTCATAAAACAAATTAGAATGATCATGGAACTATTTTAAAATGGACTTGACATTATCATTGTGAACACATTTCAACAAAACCCCTCTAAAGTCCTTTCTATATAAGATTCGATCTTTAATCATAAATTTATTTGCCTTTTTGAAGAAAGCTCTCTTTTGATTGCAATTATGTTTTTTGGAACCTTTCATGCATCAAGGAATTCTAGAATTTCATCATACCAATTTTCTTCATGAGTCTTAAGCATGCATACTTCATTTTCTCTAATCATTAACTTAGCTAATCCCATTCCTTTAATAGTTTTGCATATTTCCNGCTTAGCTAATCCCATTCCTTTAATAGTTTTGCATATTTCCAATGTAAATCTGAAACCTTGAAGCTTTATAAGACACTTTCCTCTTTTTAATCCAATTTCATTTTGGACTAAGAATTGTTTGACTGCATGTTCTATTAGCATAATATGAACTAAGGAGCTTTCCAAGTGATATATGAAATGCTGAAGTCCCTTAATGACTACAAATGCTTGTTTCTCTAAGTCTAAATACTTTAATTTTGAACCTTTCAATTGATAGCTAAAAAATCCAATTAGTTCATCTAGACCTTCATCTTTTTGAGTTAAAATAGCAACAACTAAATCATTTAAAGCAAAAGCATATAACTAGAAATCTTTTTCCAATTTTAGTTTTACCAAGTATGGAGTTTCTTGAATAGCATTTTTAATTTTTGCTGAGACTCTTTTTGATTCTAGTGTTTTCTCTACGAGGGCATCTTTCTTTAACATATGCATCAAAGTTTAATAATTTCAGTGAATCCAAGGATAAATTTGTTAACAAAATTTATCTTTCCAAAGAAAGATCTAAGATACTTTTTACTTGTAGGATGCTTGATATTCTGTACCTCTTGAATTTGGGAGTTATCTATAGCAATTCCTTCTTGATAGATCACATGACCTAGCAAACTTCTAGCCTGAACCCCAAATATACATTTTTTTGGATTTAATGAAATACCATACTCACGACATCTATTAAACACTTGTTAAAGATGACCAATGTGATCTTCCTTCCTTTTTTTAAAAGATAGTGATATCATCTAAATAAACAACAACAAACTCACCTATTAAACCTTCAATGGCTAAATCCATTGCTTTTTGAAAAGTAGCTTTAGCATTTGACAATCCAAATGGCATTCTTCAGTAAGCAAAAGTTCTCCACTTGGTGATAAATGTTGTTTTATATTTATCACCCTTATCTACAATGATCTGACTATAGCTTTAAAAACCATCTAAGAAAGAATATACTTGACAACTTGATACTTTGATCAACATTTCATCAATTCTAAGAAGTGGGCATTTATCTTTTTCAAAGGCATCATTAAAATTTCTAAAATCTACATAAAGCCTAATATCTTCATTCTTCTTCCTTACTAGAATAAGGTTAGCAAGCCATGTAAAATATCGGATTGGATATATAATTCGAGCTTGTAATAACTTCTTGATCTCAGCTTCCATATCTAGCTCAAATGATGGATTAAATTTCCTTTTTTTGTTTATCTTACAATCTTTTATCAAAGGAATTTTATGTGTCATCACATCTGGTCTAAAATCATCGTAAGTCCAAGAAAAATTTTCCAAATTATTTTTAGAAGTAATAATAAATTTTGCTTGAAGACTAAATGCTTTTCCTTTATGACATTTAACATCTTTAGTATTTCACTACATCCAAGATTTACTACTTCAAAAGCTTAATCATCTAGATTCTATATATCCTTTCCGATAAGCTAATTTTTGCTAAACTCATGTTCATGATCAATCACCCTTTTTGCAATGAAATTTTTCTTAAACCTTGGCATTATTTTATGTATGATTTTAATTTTTAATTCTTATTTATTTCTTAACTATCTAAGTAATTGATCATCATCTTCGAATACTTGTTAATGAGTCCCAATATTGAACCCCCGATATCGGACCCTCAATATCAAATACACAATATCAGGGTCGACCAAGTGACATCGGATACGCGATGTCGGAACCTGTCTCGTTGGCTATAAATAATAGGCAGGTGCGCTTGGTCTAGGAGTTTCTTCTTTCAGTCCTTAGCTAAAATCTTGTAGTTTTTCCTTTTTAGAGTTGGAATTATTTCTAGGTGCCCACAGTAGAAGTCATAAAGTGAATGAATCTTTATTCAAGCATTGTGTACCTGAGCACACCTTGTGTCTGGAAATAAAGATGAACTTTGTGATAAACCTTGCAACATTCGGAATAGCTTAACTATTGCATTTAATGTTATTTATCATTGCATTTAATGTTATTTACTATTATTTGATGCTTTCCTTAATTAATCAATGTTATTTTTATAGAATTGTTAATTATCAATGAATTAACACACTCAGCATGACCACTTTGAGCATATGTAGAACACTTGGTAACCCAGTAACGACTACCGTTTGGTAATCCCAATAGTGTTACACTGGTTTAGGATGTGTCCGAAGAGTGGGAACGAATGTTGGTGTTAGGACTAGTTAGAGAATAGTTAATTAGTTAAATCAAATTACTTATTCAGTTTTCCCATTTCTTTATTTTAATCACCAAGAACATAAAACATAAAAATAATAAAAATCATATACCTTGAGTTTACTTAACCATACAATTGTGCCTTACGAGTAAGCTTGGGAAGACAACGATTGCATAACCCATCCTTGTTCTATGTAGGTGCATAAGCACTTAATCCTTGGAGTTTAACCGGATTGCACATGAATGCTCGTATTCATATGGTTGGGTGTAGGGGTACCTCGCCACTCATCATTGGCACCGTTGCTAGGGATTTTGTTGTCTGTGCATTGATTAGAACTTAGAAAATCCTTCTATCATTGGAACAAACCCTTAGGGTTAATCATCTTACAATCATTGAAAAGAGTATTGCACATTGAGTAATCAATCATGTCTCCTCCTTCTTATGAGAGTGCTTCACTAACTAGGTCTAACACCATGAACAATTAGAGGTGAGGTGCACATGATGATCTGCTAGTGCCCCAATAGTTTTGCTTGGTATACACTCATCTTGATGAGTATACACTAGACTTTACCTTTATCCTCCACCAAGATGAACAGTTGTGATGGCATGATTTAGAAGGTAACATAGTACTACCTCCTAACCACTTGATCCTGAGCATGCTTCTTCGTGCTCTCACATGAATTGGTATGCAACACTTACAGTTGGAGTACGTTGTGCATGAATAAGATTCAAGAGATTATCGATCCATGGAGGCATAATGCCAAAGGGATCTACAACAGGAGAGACATTACAAATCCATGAAGGGAAAGTTGTCTTAAGATGTCCCATATTCCCTAAGTGAAAACGAGGGTGGTGAACCTTTCTCGGGAGGTTTTCCACAAAACGATGTTCCTCTCATTGACTTCGGTCAAGGAGTTGTATACCAAAATCTTCACTCAACTATTCATAATCTAGGTTCTGGTACCAACAAACACAAAGGGTTTGGAAAAGAAACACAAGCACATGATCATGACAAACATTCCGATCGTAACCATGACTGAGGTTGTGACCACCGAAGAGAAGGTGATAGGCGATGTCATGATGCTAGTCCTCCTTCCTCTTTACCTTCATCATCTTCTTCTCTCTCTCTCCTTCAAAAGTAGAACATAGTCGCAAGGGGAAAGACCATGAGGACAAGGGTAGGAAAGATAGAAATCACAAACAAAATAGTAGAGAAAGGGGGTGAGAGCATTTTAGAGAGATACGTCATGAAAGAAGGGAGAGTAGGGAACAACATAGGCATCATAGACACCATAGGCAGCATGATCACGATGAACCCCTACTCACCACCCGAAGTATGTTAGATATAATAGAGGTTGTTAGGATCCTAACAAGGCACCAAAGAGACAGTAGGATCAAAATATTAGACATGAATAACATCCCATGATTTGAAGGAGGATACAATGCTAATCCTCAAAACCATTTGCAAGCATTCCATGATGCATGTGCCTTACAAAATATAGAAAACTAGTGGCAAAAACTAAAGTTATTTCTACAGACATTGATCAAGGAAGCAGAAAGCTGGTACCGGTCCTTAGAACTAGAATCCATTCATCGATGGAGTACCATGTTGGAGTTATTCAATGATAAATATTAAATGTACTCCTGAGTGTCCAACCTACATAAGCAAATCCAAGGATGGAAACAAGGAGGACATGAATCCTTGGATGCTACCATGGGTTGATATTATTCACTATTACATCATTGCCCTGGCCATGGTTACTCACAAAAGGAACAACTATGTCATCTTGTGGATGGGCTTAAGTATGAAACACAATGAACCCTTGGGACTTATGCCCAAGGCTATCCGATCTTAGAGCCCATAAAATACAAATATTGTTGGAGCAAGTTGCCAAGGAGGAAGGAAAGTTGAGGAAAAGAGAAAGTGTAGAGGATTACAATAGAGATCCTTCCCTCCGAAAGCAGGAAATTAGGTTTTACAAAGATGAAGAAAAGTCACCATTTGAAGGGATGGTGAATAAGAAGACTTTGCCCATTCAGAAATTTGCATTAGAAATATTGGTAAAGGTGGATCAAATATGGAACTCTTTAGATGAAAAATTTCAAACTATCTTAAAAATAGTAGAGGAGTCTAGAGAACAAAGTAGTGACCAAGAGAGAAGGAAAAAGAAAGAAGCTGAGTATGCATGTAACAAGGGTAAGGGAAATATTTCCATCACTAAAGAGGTTGTGGACTCAAACATAGGCAGTGATGGTAGATGTGAGATTTGCTAATATGACCATCCTAAGGGATGTTTCCTAGTAGTGTCACATCTACAAGAGTCTGGGATGTATGCACTAAACCCATGGTTAAATAGATGACAAACACCCAGAAGGTTACCTTATCCTCAAGGTAACCCAAGGCAGTTCCACCAAACCTTGACATATTATCCGAGTGGAGTCCCACCAAAACCAAATGAACAGTATCAACAGTGGCAACACCCATAATCATGGGGAATGCCACCACCACATCAACAATACCCTTACCATCAACTTGACCCATACAGGTATTACATTCAGCAACCAATCTCTCCATGTGACTTTACTAGTCACGTTACTTTTCAACCTTACTACTAGACCCTTGAGTATTATAGAACTTCTCCTTCTTCTAGGGGTGATACTCCACATATGTACTATCCTTCTCATATGTCTACATCTCTTCCACCCTCAGCTCCATTACCACATGCTTCAACTATGCAGGTTGAGCTTCTTACCCGGCCACAGCAATGAAACACCACTAAGGCTATTAATCTTCAACCTATTGTTGGTTCAGAAAACCGATCAAAGAAGAGATCCTTCTTTAGAACCAACAGTTCAACCAAGCCCTTACGACCATAAGTGGCTAATGATCTAAATGTCTCATCATCTTTTGAATCTTTGGAACTTCCTTTAAACCAAAAATCGCACCCAACACACATGATCATGTTAACTCATGCCATCACTAATTGGATAAAAGTTGGCCATCTTCCTAGGAAATTCTCTGATCCTAGAAGTCCTCTAATTTACTTACAGATTGCTGGAAATGAGCCTTATAAAGCTCTTTTAGATTCAAGTTCTGGTGTTTAGAGTTGGCTGACCAGTCTATCACTATCCCATTGGGACTAGTGGAGGAAATTGTCACCACTGTTTGTGGCTGGTCATATCCAGTTGATTTCCTAGTGATCCAAGTTAACAACTATAAGAAAGACTTTCCAATTATAATGGAAAGAGCATGGTAAAGTACGATTGATGTGTGCCTAGGAATACGTGATCTTTCCCTAGAGATATCCAAAGAAAATGTGTTTGGGAAGATCGAGAAGAAGAAAGTTCCATGCATCACATATAGTAACACAGGGTGCAACTACGTGCAGAAGTCTTGGTTTGTACAACACTTAACATTGCCTACATGCAACTAGTGTGTACAAGTAACTGATATACAAAGATGCCTATATGTAGTAGCCACAAGACAGGAAGACACCTAGTGGTTGATAACTAACCTAGAAAGAAATTTAACTTTATGCATGGAACCAACTGAGAGTTGACTTGTGCTTATATCAATAGCATAGATGCATTAGAGCAAGTCCATCGCCAACTCCCAAGTATTGACACCAAAAATATCAACTGGGGGAAGTTGGAAATACCTGATGAGTTTAAGCAAGATCCCCTCAAATTAAAACCATCGCCCATTGGTATGGAGTATACATTTCTCAAGAATAGAAAATCGGTAATCATTAACGCTAAGCTCGGTCCTCAACAAAAATAAAAACTACTAAAGATGGTAAAAAATGATCAAAAGACTTTGCTTGCTCATATCCCAAATTAATTAGAATAGATCCTAGGATATGCCAACATAGGATTTACACTAACCCCTCTATGAAGCCTCGACGACAATCGTAGAGACAATTGAACCCAAAGCTTAAGCAAGTGGTTAAAGAAGAAATTGATCAAGTTCTAAAGGCTAGGTTCATCTACCCCATTGCTAACAATGAATGGGTTAGTCCATTAGTCATGGTGCCTAAAAAAGGTGGTAAATAGAGGGTGTGTATAGAATTTAGTCTATTAAACATGGCAACAATTAAGGACCATTTCCCATTTTCATTCATTGACCAAGTTTTAGATACGATTGCAAGGCATTGTTATTATAGTTTTCTAGATGGTTACAGTGGGTACAATCAAATTCAAATAGCACCAGAAGACCAATCCAAGACTACATTCACAAGTCCTTGGGGGACATTTGCATATAGGCATATGTTGTTTGGCTTGTGCAATGCTCCAACAACATTTCAACTTTTGGTTCTCAGTATATTTCAGCAAAAAATAGGGAATGGTGTGGAGGTTTTTATGCATAATTTCTCCACCTATGGGACAAACGTTGAACAAGCATTGGACTGATTAGAGCAAGTACTAAAACAATGTGTTGAAATCAACCTAAGGCTCAATTGGCAAAAAATCCACTTAATGGTCCAAGAGGGCATTGTATTAGGGCACAAAATTTCACAAACAGGGATGGAGGTAGATCCTAGAAAAGTTAACGTCATCCAAGGAATCACTTATCAACCTAAAACTATAAAAGATGTCTGATCATTCCTTGGACATACAGGCTATTATAGATGCTTCATCGAGAACTTTTCAAAGATTACAAAACCATTGGTAGAATTAACGAAGAAGGATGTATTCTTTGAATGGACTAAGGAATGTGAGTTAGCCTTCCAAACCTTGAAATTGAAGCTTGTAGAAATACCCATTCTACAAGCCCCTGACTGGTCCAAACTGTTCCATATAATGACTGATGCATCACATTTCATGTTAGGGGTCATACTTAGATAGTTAGATGACCAAAAAAATCCCTATTACATTCACTATGCTAGTCAAAGTATTATTGGTGCACAACTCAACTATACTACAACAGAAAAAGAATTGATGGTTGTGGTGTTTACACTAGAAAAATTCAGGCACTATGTATTAGGCTATAAAATATTTGTAGACATGGATCATAGTGCAATTTGATTCCTTATGAATAAACCAATAGTAAGCCCTCACATCATATGATGGCTCATAATCTTACAAGAGTTTGATCTTACCATGGTGGATCGTAAAGGCACTGAGAATGTTGTTGCTGATCATTTATCTCAGTTGTGATGGGACAACAAAGAGGATGAATACCGAATTTCTATTCACTTCCTTGATGAACTCCTCTTTGTAGGTGTAATAAACAATCCATCACCCACAAATACAAATTGGTATAGTAGCATTCTTACTTATCTTCTCACATGAGAAACACCACAAGGGCTAGACATTAGAAAGAAACACTAGTTTCTCCACCAAGTCAACACTTCATGGAAATCAATGGATACCTTTACAAGGTATGTCCCAATGGCTTGGTCCAATAGTGTGTTCTCGTCATGGATTAATTGTGAGTTCTCCAAGATGCTCATGAGGGCCCTTGTGGGGGTCATTATGCTAGAAGACAAACAGCCATTAAAATCTTACTTGTAGGATATTATTGGCCTACCTTATTTTAGGACACCCATCAATTTGTCCAATCTTCTAAGTGCTACCAGCACGATGGGGGAATGACTGCTAGAATGGAGGATCCACAACAATGGATTTAACCCTTAAAACCCTTTGACATATGGGGTATTGATTTTATGGGACCTATTACACCGATGTCCAATGGAAAAGCATACATTATTGTTGTTGTTGATTATTTTACAAAATGGGTAGAAGCAGCTACCGTTACTGACTGTACATCATCTACTGCTGCATGATTTGTTCAACAACAAATTGTAAATAGGTTTGGCATGCCTCGTGCACTTATTTCTGACAATGGTACACACTTTACAGGTGCAACTTTTCAAAAGTTGATGTAATGCTTAGGATTTGAGCATAAACTAACTACACCCTATCATCCTTAAGCGAATGGTCAAGCCAAAGTTACCAATAGGGAAATTACAAAAATTTTGACATGAACCATTAGCAAATTTAGGCAAGACTAGAGAACCAAATTGAATGATGCTCTTTGGGCCTACTGCTCCACATGAAAACTCCCTATAAGCTATTCTCCCTATGAGTTAGTGTATGGTAAACTTCCAACACTTCCTATCCAAGATGAGCTCCATACACTATCTACAACATGTGATCTTAACCTTGACCTTAGTCTAGCATAGAAAGAGAGGTTAATGAATCTTAACTTGCTAGATGAAAATGGATTAGCTGACCTATCATCCAATTAAATGCACAAGGCCTTCAACAAGCAATGTCATGACCTAAGAATTAGAAAAGTCAAGTACTAACTAGGAGATAGGATTCTTTATTGAAATCCCGCACACGTGCCACCATGAACTAAATTTCAAATGCTATGGGAAGGAACTTATATCATTCATGAAACTTTTCATTCAGGGGCCATGATGATCTATAAACTTGGAAGCTCAAATAAGAAATTATTGGTCAATGTCCAACAAACCAAACCTTTCCATGAGCCCAAAATGACTAGCACTAACACTACCTCTATTGATGGACAACCCTGCTCCATATTTCGAATCTCTTCCTTCCAACTCAATCATGAGGGAGAGGGCCACCAATGCTAATTATTCTAAGCCCTCACTTTTGCATATTTTTGTTTTACATATTTTTACTTGTTTTTGTTTTACACCATCGTTGACATTTTTACTATTTTTACTATTTCTTTCTCTATTACATTTTGTTTGATTTATTCTCACTCATCACCTAATAAGTGCTCATAATGATGGGTTGTACTATAATAGTGTTGATTGCTAATGTTTGGTTTTTGCCTTTGACTTTTAATGTTAATGCTAAGATATGGTCTCTTTTGATAAAATAGGCAATAAGTCCATGTCATCCATTCATCCATTCAACTCTATGATCTTCCTTTGTTTTAGAAGTGTACTATCGCTTTTTTCTAATTAAACCTATTAATGAATTTGTAACTTGGTATTCTTCAAACCAAGGAAAGATTCAAATGGATTGAAATGGGTGTGACTTCAAGGGGATTCAATGCATTTATGCTAGCTATTCTCTTGGGTACTTGGATGTTTTTCATAGGATTTCCATCATTCCACTATCCACTAATATCAGGAAGTTGAATAGATCAAATAAGTCTTTGCACGGTGTGGTTCTCAAAAAAAAATGGTGGGAATTCAAAGCATACCCCTTAGACATAATCAAGGAAAATGGGCTACAAGAACTAGTTATGGCACTGGAAATACATGTTACCCATGCCTAAGGGTTCTCTCTCACTAAGGCCCTTTCTCACTTCCTGTTTCTCTATTCTTCCCTTTTTGTAATGGTGGTTGCCCTGTAGAAGCATTCTTGTTGCTTCAAGAGGATGGGTTGGTCAAGTGTGTTGATGCAAGATCACTGGATGTGGTTAGTTTTAATCTGGCTTTGGGCTGAATTTTACTAAGTCACCTTAACCACATAATACACAAGGGACTTTGCACAACCTTGATTTTGGGATTCCATTCCATTCTCTCTTCTCTTTCCGTATTGCCTCCCATATTCTACCTTATTGTCGATTTTATGATTAGTCTGTATCCTAGTCGACACATTGTTAGTCTTTAGTAAATTATTGTGGTTAAATTCTTAACTATTATTTCCATATGTCATTCCTAGAGCCTACGGACTCTTTGGTTGTGGGTTTGCCAAGGCATAAAGGGCATGAGCCTACTTTGCAGAGGACCTATTGGCATTCCTTTTTGGTGCAATTGTTAAGTTCTTTTCCTTAAAACATCTCTTGCAATTAACTACTTTTTATTTCACCCCATCCATGACATCCATTTTTGTTTATCTCTTCCCCTCTATGCATTTTTATTGGCTTTACCATTGTTATTCCTCTTATCTTCCTTATTCTTTCATTCTCCATCTTATTGTTACTAGAGGTTCGCTCTTAGTCATGGGGGCCTTGTTGCAAATTTTTTCAATCCATTACTTATCTCACCCCTACACCTTGGGTAGTTATCACTTACAAACCCCTAACCCAGTATCTGCCATACCCACAACCTAGCCAATGTGCTTCATATTGAGGCAAGGTATCAACTGCATTATATCTTATCTATCCTTTCTAATTCATGATTGTGTTGTGTGTATAGATGGTGATCACATGAACAATAGATTGGGATAGGAGAGAGCACTAAATATGGACCAAAGCAAGAGCATTTACACAAGGAACAAGCTTGGTCATGAGGCCATGGATGAACAACGGTGTGCACATTCTTGACAACGGCAACAACACGCCTCATTTTCTTGTCTCTCTCTCTCTCTTCAAGCTATCGAATGAGGGTCTGGATTTTATCTATGTATAGTGTTCACCACAATGGTTATGAACACCAATGTTGTAATACATTTTTCGATTCATTCACCGGGCACTTTGAGTCTGTCATTCCATGTCACCATTAGTTATCCTTCAGTCAATAATCCCATACCTTCCCAACAGTTTGTAAGGAACTCAAGGATGAGTTTTCATTTAGTCATGGGGGTATGATGAGTCCTAATATCAGACCCTCGATATTGGATATGTGATATCAGGGTCAACCAAGTGACATCAAATATGCAATGTCGGAATCTATCTCATTGGCTATAAATAAGAGGTGGGCACGCTTGGTCTAGGAGTTTTTTCTTTCAGTCCTTAGCCAAACTCTTGTAGTTTTTCCTTTCCAGAGTTAGAATTATTTTTGAGTGCTTGCAATAGAAGTCATAAAGTGAACAGATCTTTATTCAAGCATTGTGTACCTAAGCACACCTGGTGTTCGAAAATAAAGATGAACTTTGTAATAAACCTTGCAACATTTGGAATAAGTTAACTATTGCATTTAATGTTATTTACCATTGCATTTAATGTTATTTACTATTATTTGTTGTTGTCCTTAGTTAATCAATGTTATTTTTATAGAATTATTAATTACCAACGAATTAGCACACTCGNCTGTTGTCCTTAGTTAATCAATGTTATTTTTATAGAATTATTAATTACCAACGAATTAGCACACTCGACATGACCACTTCGAGCATACGTGGAACACTTGGTAACCTAGTAACGACTAGCGTTTGGTAATCCTAGTAGTGTTACACTGGTTCAGGATGTGTCCAAAGAGTGGGAATGGATGTTGGTATTAGGACTAGTTAGAGAATAGTTAATTATTTATATCAAATTAGTTATTCAGTTATCTCATTTCTTTATTTTAAGCACCAAGAATATAAAACATAAAAATAATAAAAATCATCTACCTGGAGTTTACTTAACCATACAACTATGCCTTACGAGTAATCTTGGGAAGACAACGATTGCATAACCCATCCTTGTTTTGTGTAGGTGCATAAGCACTTAATCCTTAGAGTTCGACCAACTCACATGTAAACATTCGTATTTCTATGGTTGGACATAGGGGTACCTCATCACTCATAACTTGTAAATGCTTTATGTTATCTGGTACTAATGGTTGATGTTCATTCTCAATCATTACACTTTCATAACTTTCTATCCCTTTCACATCTAATGATGAGACTACTTTGGCTAAGTCATCTACTATATAATTATCTTTCTAAATTATATGTTCTATGTGGTAGTGGTGAAACTGATCCAACATTTTGTAGAAAAGATGTTTATAGGGTCACAAGAATGAGCTTTTTACCATAAAATTACCTTTAATCTATTCACAAACTAATCTTGAGTCTCCTTTTATGGTGATTATCTTGATTCCTTTTTCCAATGTTATTTTAATTCCAATACTTAGAGCTTCATACTCAGCCCTATTATTAGTACAAGGAAAAGATAAATGAATTTCTTTGAATATTTTTGGAGAATCATCCTTTACTAGAACTACTCCAACTCCTACACCTTTGGGGTTACATGAACCATCAAAGTATAGTTCCCATTGTCTCTCATCTTGAGATTCTTCTTTCTCCAAGTTACAAACTTCTTGAAGTGTTTAGACTTTGGTTTTGAAGGTCTTTGTTTCAAAAACTTTGTTTTTCCCATTTGAAGTAATGTTCTCATTTATCAAAGGCTAACTGTAGATATATATTTGATTCAATTCCCCTTTTCAAGGTAGCCACATATGTGAGTAATATGTTGATATGTAACCTAAGAAATTTTTACTCCAACTTATACTGAGCAAAAGACTATGTGAATTTGAGATATCTACCACTTGAATAGTTACTCTACTTTTTACATGAGTTTTGAAAGTGATTTCTCATAGAACATTGGGTAACTAACCCATAATATTCACTCTACTTTTGTCCATTTGAATGATTTTATTGGATTTTTTAGGAATCAAACCAAGTTTTTTGCATATAGTCAATGGCATAATGGTAGAGGTAGCTTTAGAATCAACCAAACAATTGTGAAGATATTATCAAAAGAAAAGGAGGAGCTTCCTTGTCAGGAGTACAACTATAACTAGTTTTTGATATCTTATCAATGTTAGACACATAGGTTAATTCTGATTCTCCAACTCCTTTTACCTTCAATGAACTCTAAAGCCTTTCTTGGCTATTCTCCTATCTATAATAATTGATATATGCTAATATTAGCCCTGACATGTTTTAGGTCTTGAATCAAATCATATACTCCATCTCTATAAAAGCCTATTTTCTTCATCCATTTATTAAAAGACTGATTTTGAGTATTTTGCTCTACTTGATCTTCTTTACTTTTATTTTTCTCTCCTCTACTTGGTTCAAAAACCTTTCTCTTAGTAGATGGACTAGAGATGACATTTGGAGGCCTACTTAATATTTTCTTTGATCAAAGATTATATCCATTTTCTTCATTGTTATTATACTCTTCATCTAACAATATATCCTCTTCAGAACTTGACAGAGAAGTGGTATCACTAGATCCATGGTTAGAAGATTTACTTGCATAATGAACACTAGATAGCTCATTATCAAATTCAATATCAACGAGGTTAGACATAGCAAGATCATTTTCATCCTCATCTTCTATTAACATTGTATCTTGATGTTTATATTTTCTACTTTTCTTTTCCTCCTTGATTTTAACTTTTGCCAAAGCTTTTTCTAGTTTCACTATTTTGTTGGAAAAGTCTCTTATTAACTATATTTTTCAAATTCTTTGCTTTCTAACTCTTGCTCTATCTTAATACAAGATGTCCCTGGTAATGCTTTAAGTTGAGCAAAATCTAGCATAGGAATCATCATCTTCTCACCTCTTTTTTAAGTTGTTATAATTTCTTCATTATTCAAGTTCAACTATTTTTCTAATTGTATAGCTTCACTACAATAGTCATTTAGTGTTAACAAGTTTGGAGTTCTTCTTAACCAAATTGAAATGTTATGATTCATAGCCTTAAGATAAGTATCTTTAAGCATTTCATTTGATGGTCTATATTTTCTTTGAAAGAATTCACAAATTCATTAAAATTTAATTTTGAAATCTCTAATAGACTCCTTAACTTCTTGCTTAGCTTGTACTAGCCCATAGTATAGTTTTTTTTTATCCAATTAATTGCCAAATTAGGCCAAGAAAAGATATTTCATATCATCCCAACTTGTAATACTCTTGCTTAACAAGTTTGAATACCAAATTTGAGCCATAACTTTAAATTTGCTATGAACAACCTACAAGCTTGGTCTTGGTGTTGAATATTTGCATCAACTAAAATGTATTCTTTGACTAAGTAAGCTTTTCCATGAATAAAAGGTTCAAGCAAATATTTGTAAACTACCTTAGGAATATCATTGTAGTTTTGAAATCTTAATGGTGTAACTCTTTGCCAAGGATTCATTGGTTGTGGATTCACCATCTTACTAGAATTCCTTTTGATTGATGAACTCTTAAATTTCTTTGTTCTTCTATTATACAGTAACTAGATGTGATTTCTTTATCTTTCTGATCTTTACTCCACTACTTGTCCCAAAATTAAGGACCTTCTTCTATGCTTCTTCTAATGAATAATCAATCTTATAATCAAGAATTTCTTTGGAACCATTGAAATTTTCCAAACTATCAGTTTGTTTGATCATTAACTCAAAATAATACCTACTTTCTTAAGCCCTCCTAGCAACAAAAGAACTATTGGTGAGCTAGGACTATTGAACTGTGGGTGAGCTAGTTTTCTACCCTTCTTCTAGCATGAACAAAACTGTTGGCACACTAGGAATATTAGGCTTATGAACTTAGATGACAAATTGTCCTACTTCTAGCACCAAAAGAACTATTGGCGATCATTTGGGACCATCAATGTTGGGGGCCTCCATGTCTCATGACTAGGACCACGTGATGTGAAGGTCTTCAGGTGTTTGTTGGTCTCTAGCAAAATCAAGGTCCAAATACCTTCAAATAGACTCAGTGGTTATGAAATGAACTAAACATGAGTATGTGTTTGCTATTGTGAATGTTGAAATGGTTGGGTTTTGTATGAAACTGTAATTGGCTATCATAAAAGAAATGTAGCTATATTTGTCAAATACTATGAATTGTTCAAGATTCTTATTTTATCCAATCACTTAGTCTATATAGTCCCTATAGTATGTTACTTGTAACAATTAAATTTTGTAAAAACATTTTAGTACAATTCTACCAATCTACTCCTAATTTTCCTTAAAGAGAAAATTCCACAAGAAAACTAGAAATAGAGCAAGATTCAATAGACTTATAAAGAGAAAAAAGAAAGAAAGCATATTTGTGTAAAACCTCAAATATTTAAGCAAGATAAATTGACACGAGAAAACAATTCACAATAAATTTATTCCAATTCAATCTAACTATGAATTGTCCAAACCCTCTGAGCTCAATAAGTAATTTCATAAAAAATATTCTTATTACACCACCAAAAATGTTATGTAAACAACAAAGTACGAGCTTCTATTTTGACTAGTTAATAGTTGTTGAGAATTCCACTCTACAAAGCCTTTAAAAAATTTGAAAATTTCAAGATTGAAATACCAAGGCAATACACTTTAAAACAGTGAAGCTATTTCAATCGTCTCAATATACCAAAGATTTTTCTAGATCCTCTATGCTCAAAATAGGTAATTTCGTTAAGACATTACTATTAAATTTCTCTAGAGGCTTTTCAACAACATAAGATTTTTTATGAAAAACCTTAATAGAAGTCTAATATTGTGTAAAAATAGGGCTATAAAAGCAACCTAGAAAGATCCCAAAATTAAATGCCAAGCACAATACTATCTAAACTATTAGCTAAGTAACTAAAACAAAATGAAAAGGAATAAACTCACAAGATTAAAATAAAGAAGGTAAATTGATGCCTCTAGCAAATCATGCTTTACAAGAAATCTTTAATATCCTTCAAAGTTGCTTCTTCCCAATTCCACCCCATCCACATCCCCCACCCCCTTCTTTTTATAGTGGCTTTGGGTAGTTACAATAATCATGAGAAGTTAAGGATATTACAAATATCTAAGGGAATTAATTTATAGCCACCCTAGAAGTTATAACTCCCATAGGAAGCTATTAGAAATTTGAGCTATGGTTTCCATGTGTTTTCTTAGCAACAAATATAATGGTGATTACCATAGGAAATTTAAAAATTAGAGAAATACATGCCATAGTTGGCAAGTGTCTCATTACAGATATTGAGACATAGCTATCTATGGAAAATTTCAATTCCCTTAAAAAATTAAATTTACCAAATATTTATAAATCATTTCTTTCTTAAACTATAAACCCTACCCTCTTTTTATAATTAAAAGATTGGAAAATGCATTTTTTAGAAGAAATATTTGTTATGAAGGTCATATATCTTTGATGCCATGTGCATTTACACATCCACATTTGATGTATTATCATTTGGAATAGTACATAGGTTCCATGGCCATTGTGCCATGGACCACGTTGCCTTCATCTCATGTTGAGAGGTGGATTTGCCATTTGCCTTGCCTCACTTCACATTCATTGTCATTTCTGCCCAACAATCACAAATGCTCTCGAGACCTTTGCTGGTGGATTCTCAAAATCGTGCCTTTGGCAACCATGGTTGATTTCACACGTGAGTTCCTATCGATAGCAGCAGAGGAGGAGTGGCATTATTGTTGCCTACCTATGCCATTGGTGGATAAGTTGCTTCTGTAACAATGTCAATTATACACCTCTACCGCCTTTGTGGTTGCCTTCCTGTTGCACCTTGTACCCCATTTCATTACACAATAAGCCCTACATTTCGCAACAATTTTCAAGCTTATCATGAAGCATTTTCATTCAGCTATCTAGGACATTAGTTCTAAAATGATTTTTGTCTATGTCATCGTCAACATCATCATGGTAACAATGGCCCTTCAAACCCTAGTTGCAGTTTGATTTCCATAACAGATAAAATATTCTACATAAATCCATGATCATTGAAACAAAGATTTCTTAATTTTTGCTACCCTAAGGAACTGCTCGTCTTGGAATTTTTTTCTCTTTCAATTTTGCTATAGTTTTACAACTACCTCATTGATATAATTTCATCCACTTTTTCCTTTACTTTGTTCCATAAATCAACTATCAACATAGAACCTTTAGTTTTCAAAGATTTTTCTTCCAAGTTGCAAGGCCTATGCACAATTTTAGTCAAATACCAAGCTTTTGAATATTTTTATTTTTATATTTGTTTTATTTTTCTTTGATCATATTAGTTTGATCTTTCCCTAAGAATTGTTACTATTGCCTAAGCAACCTTCCTAGCTATAGTAATAATATGTCATTTATAAAATAGTTCCTAAGTGGAAGATTTTTCAACATTATCTCTATTTCTTGAAGGTTGAAATATCACCAAACACTTTATAGGCTTGTGCAAAACCATCCTATATATGGAATAAAATACCTTATACATTCAACTAGTTTGATGATGTTCACAAACATGAATTCTAGCGTGAAATATCATAATGTTTACACAAGAAAAAAATTACCAATTTTACAACCTTTGGCTTGCCATTTATCTTTCATAAATTTCATAATCTAAACCTTTGTTTTTTCTACCTTAAAATTATAAATACTTAAGCCCAAAATGTGTAACCTTGAAGATACTTCCCATTCATTTTCTCCTCAACATTGTTCATGATTTAATATGCTTCATATTATTGCCCTTAAGTAAATAATCTAACTCTTTGTGTGCTAGCATGTTATCTTCCAATCACTAGTAGAAATTAAATTGTGCAATTTAATCTTCATCATGATCTTAAAGAAAAATTGCTCCATTAAATTGTGTAAATGTGGCAACACTAAGATACCTAATTTTGTTCTTTTTGATTATGTATATGAGTCATTGCTTGCAAATATTTAATCATAATATGTGTTCATTTAAATTTTGGATTACCTACCTCATAATAAAAGTTTTGTTTCATAGTTAAATGATGTGATGAAAAAATATAACATTCAAGTTCTTTATGCTAGATATTATTCTCATTTTTTTTACTTGTTGAGTTAGAAAATGCTTCAATGGTATAGGATGCCCTTGATATAGGATCTTTTATACATAAGCATGAAGTGTTGATCATTTGTAAGTGGGCTCCAGGTTTTGATGTCCAATCTAAAGAATATGCTAAAGTTCCATGTTTTATCAAGTTATATGTTCTTTCATTGATTTTTCATAAAGCTGAGCAAAAAATTATTAGTCTTCTCAGTTGCATTAAGCATATGGAGTGTATTTATACAAATTTTTATTTTTGTAGATGTTTTTTTGTTGAAATCAACCTTCTCAATCATAAAAAGAAAGTAGTACTACAAGGAAGAGGAAAGACTTATATTTAGCTAATTACGTATTATAATCTTTCTAATTCTTACAACTTTTTCAATAATGAAAAACATTTGTTTAATGTTTTTCCTTTTCAACTCAAAGAAAAAGATTATGAAGAAGAGAAAAATGTGTTGAAGTTGAAGATGAGAAAAAACAATATGATTGAAATATGAAAAATCAAGTTAATGTTAATGATAAGAGTGATTAAATGGTAATAAAAAAACTAGAGATGATAGGTACTCCTATGTATATTTTTACTAGTACATCACAATGAGGGGTTAGCCCAGTGGTAAGACTCTTAATTTGAAAGCTTGAAGTCATGGGTTTGTGTTGGCGACCGTTTGGGATGCGACCGCCAACGAGTGTCCTCGAACAGGATTTAGGTGCTTGCTGGTCTCTGGCAACACCAAGGCCTAGATACCTCCAAATAGACTCAGTAGTTAATGTGAGTATGTATGTGTGTTGTTGCGGTGTGCGGTTGTGAAAAATGAAATGATTGCATTGTCTGTAAACTACAAATGACTTATCTTAAAGAGATTTAGCCAACTTTGCCAAGTACTGTGAGTTGTTGAGAGTTCCTATTTTGTTCAATTGCCTAGTCTATGCGGTCCTTATAATACCTACTTGTAACAAACAAAATTTTGTAAAAACATTTGAGCACAACTTTGTGAATCTACTTCTAATTTTCCCTAGAGAAAGAGATAGTTCCACAAGAAAACTAGAAATAGAGCAAGATTCAATGGAAATAGACAGAAAAGAAAGCAGATTTGTGTGGACCCCAAATATTTAAACAAGGTAAAATAACACGAGTAAACACTTCACAATAAAGCTGTCCCAAATTCAATAACTATGAACTGTTCAAACTTCCAAGGCTCAAATAAGCAATTTCTTCAAGACAATCCTACTATGCTACCAAAAAATTGCTGTGTAAACTACCACGTACGAGACTCCATTTTGGTTAGATAATGGATGTCAATAATTTGCATTCAACAGAACCTTCAAAAGTCTTGATAATTTTTTATTGAAATACCATGGAGATTCACTTTAAAGATAAAAAGAAGCTATTCTGGTCCCATCAAAATACCAAAGATTTTCTGAACCCTCTTGACTATTGAATCGTTCAACGACATGACTACAAGCAGAGGCTTTCTTACAACAATCTCAATAGCAGTTCTTATACATTGCACAATAATAAAATTTACTACTAAAATGCTCTTAAGGCTTTTAAACACAAGCGCTTCTATGGCAAAATTTTAACAGAAATTTTCTATCGGGCAATAAGAACAATAAGAACAATCTAAAAATCCCAAAATTACTTGCCAAGGATGATACTATCTAAACCACTAGCTAAACAATTTAAACAAAATAAAAAATAAAAAACATAACTCACAGGACTATGACAAAGAGGCTGAAATATTTTCCTTAGCAAGTCATCTTACAAGTAATCTTCTTTACAAATCTTCCAAAACCCCAAGTGTGTGATGTTGAGTCTCCAAGTGAGAGCTCAAGTGTGTGATGATCCCTCCTTGATCCCTGAAGCCTTTTTATAGGGTTCAAAGGTAGTTAGGTAAGTTACAACTATTTTGGGTGGTTATAGCCACCATAGAGATAAAAAAGCTATAGTTGACAAGTGTCCCATGTAGTTGTCAAGTGTCTTCATTCAGTTGCCAAGTGGTCACCATGGAGATAAAAAAGTTGTAGTTGACAAGTGGCCATTGTGGAGATAAAGAGGTTATAGTTGACAAGTGGCCTATGTATAAAAGCTATGGTGGCCAAGTGTCTATCCAATAAACTCCCTATTTCTCTTTAATGATAACCTTTCCCTTGTTCTTTATATACATATAGATTATTATTAAAAATTAAATTGTGACTTTATGCCCGTATTCATATTTTTTTATGTTATAACTTTGGACATAGCGTCGATTAATAAAAACTTTTTCTTTTTAAAATAAAATCAAGGTCAATACGAGGATGACGATTTGATATTGTGTCGCGTGCTTCTTCTCCCTCTTTTATCTCCAGCAACCACAGACGTTCCCGAATCCTTCGCTGCTACAGTCTTGCTGGCATGCTTCCAACAACCAGGATTGCTGTTGATATTGGGACTAGGATTGCTAATTTTTTTTTGCTTGATTTCCTCAAGTCGTTTTAGTCAGTCTGGCAGTTCTGTGTTCTGACCTGGTCCATGCTACTGCGAAAACAGGCCCAACAAATGATGTAGGCATAGGAATAGGAACCCTACCTTCTTCTTTTTGTTCCTCTGCAAGTAGAGGTGGTACTAGGGACGACCCAAGATGATGATTCCAGTGAGTGCTGTAGCAACGAAAATGGACCACATGGCCTTGTCCTCCCACCAACTTGCCAGTCACTATGAAAAACCAAAGCCCCAAGAGCAACCTTGAGCAAACTCAAAACAGTGACCCTTCAGGGTAGACCCTGGTGTCCCGCATGACTTCCAGAAATTCGAAAGCCTTGTCCACTGAGTTGAATGCCAATGTCAGCAGAGAAAATTACAACATCAATCATGGTGTCGGAGAATTGCTTCTCAGACGGATCACTGCCAACGATGATGTGCTGGCCCAGGAAAGAGTTGCTGATGAAGGTTTCATGGCCATCCTTCACTACAATTCCTATGCTGCTAAAATGAGATATGTAGTAGTTATTGGTTCTGGTGCGGACTGCATTCACCACAGCCATGGCACCTCCTTGGAAATTGCAATCCAACATCAAGTCTCGCAGTGTAACTGCCTCGTACGCATACCTGGACTGTGATTGCTGCAAATTCTGGTTCAGGGCTGTTGTCTCTATGAGATTCTGTGTGTGTTGATGCTGCTTCTTGTGTAGGCTCTTCTTACAAACGTGACCACTTTCCCTTGCGATTATTACACAATTTACCTGGAACATCATACATAAATCTGGATATTGCATCAAGGCCTTACCTAGTTCCTCAATCTCCCTAGATCTGCTTACCTCCTCCTCTTCTTTGTGTCTAGCTCTGAATATCAGTTCGTGTGAACCCAGTTGTTTGATCCTTTGCGTACTGGGAAAAAAAATTTGCTATAGTCTACGGGTTCATATTTCTAGCTACCCTCCATAGTGCTAGCACCAGCCCTAAGTGCTTGTGATGGTCTTTGGCTACCAGTTTTTGGAGAAAATAGTGTGGCAAATTCACAGGCTTGTTTAACTTCAAAGCTTTCATGAACACAAAATGCAGGCCACATAATTTGGATGCGTAGCTGGATTGAACAAAGTAGCAGTCTTACTGTTCCATGAAATGGCCAAAATGTGCTAACAGTTTGATTCTAGTGAGCAATGCTAAGTTATAGAGTTCTAATTGGACTTGAGCAACAAATCCTCACAATAAAAGATGAATGTTAAAAATGGATTTTTTTTCAATGTGTGTAGATTATATAAACAAATTTATGATTTCAAAAATCATTTTATGTTTTTTCTTTTTATTTATTCATTTTGTACTATTACCTCTAAAACTCATTAAGTCTTTTTTCATAAAGAGATAAATTACATTTTCCTTTCCTCTTTGTTTACTCAACATTATTGATAGAACCAATTTTTACATGGATGCGATATTGTATCAATGATATCATAGCTCATCCTACATCAATGTTGATGCGATGTCCCGAGATCTATGTAACCCTATAAATACTAGCACTTGGGCACACAAACAACAACTTCTCATTCTAGTCTTAGGAAATCTCTTGCAGTTTGTTTTCCTAGTCTTAGTAATAGTGTAAATGCCCACAGTGTGATGTTAAGAAGTTGACTAGCATCTTTATTTGAGTAAATTGTACTTGGACATAGTTTCTATGCAATAATAAAGATCAAAGTTGTTTCTCATCATTGAAGCATTCCTTAGTCTCTTTATGCTTTACTTAGAATAATTTTTTTGCTTTCCTAGTTAATCATTTACATTTCAAGAACTTTACTTTTCATGTTCACAAATTAAGCAAAATGGATATGACAAGTTTCAAGTGCTAAATATAATTGTCTAGTAACCTAATAATGGTGTTGCTTGATCTGCTCAGTAGTAATTCCACTTGGTAATTCAAGTAATAATTACATTAGTCTAAGGTGTGCATGGTAAACTAGGACCAGTGTTGGCGACCGCCAATGAGTGTCCTCGAACAGGATTTAGGTGCTTGCTAGTCTTCTGGCAACACCAAGNGACAAGTCCGTGAATCTACTTCTAATTTTCCCCAGAGAAAGAAATAGTTCCATAAGAAAACTAGAAATAGAGCAAGATTCAATGGAAATAGAAAGAAGAGAACTAGAAAGCAGATTTGTGTAAAGATCTGGAATGTTTAAATAAGGTAAAATGATACGAGTAAACACTTCACAATAAAGCTATCCCAAATTCAATAACTAGGAATTGTTCAAATTTCCAAGGCTCAAATAAGCAATTTCTTCAAGACAATCCTACTTTGCTACCCAAAAAATTGCTGCGTAAACTATCACGTACGAGACTCTATTCTGGCTAGATAATGGATCTCAACAATTGCATTCAACAGAGCCTTCAAAAGACTTGACAATTTCTGATTGAAATACCATGGAGATTCACTTTAAAGATAAAAGAAGCTATTCTGGTCCTATCAAAATACCAAAGATTTTCTGAACCCTCTTGACTATTGAATTGTTCAACGGCTTGACTACAAGCAGAGGCTCTCTTACAACAATCTCAATAATAGTTCTTATACATTGCACAATAATAAAATTTACTACTAAAATGCTCTTAAGGCTTTCAAACACAAGCTCTTCTATAGCAAAATTTTAATAGAAATTTTCTATCATGCAACAAGAACAATAAGAGCAATCTAAAAATCCCAAAATTACTTGCCAAGCATATATTATGTAAACCACTAGCTAAACAACTTAAACAAAATAAAAAATGAACATAACTCATAGGACTACAACAAAGAGGCTGAAATGTTGTCTTTAATAAGTCATCTTACAAGAAATCTTTCACAATGTCTTCTTTACAAATCTTCCTTCAAGACCCAAAGTGAGACCCAAAGTGTGTGATCCCTAGTCCTCCTAGTCCCCCTTTTCCTTCTAACCCCTAAAGCCTTTTTATAGGGTTCAAAAGGTAGTTAGATATTCCAAAATATCTTGGCTAACTTCTCTCCCAAGTAAGGAAGTTATAACTTGCCCAACAAGTTAGGAGATATTACTTGCCCAACAAGTTAGGAAGTTGTAACTTATACATGAAGTTAGGAGAAAATCATGCTAACATTGGCATGTGTCTTTACAAATATTTCTTTCATAAGAAGTCACAACCTATATAATAATTTTAGAAAATAAAGCCAAGATCTCCATACAATAAGNAAATTAATCCTTTTTACCATATATTTCTCCAGGCGTTAGGCATCATCGTGCAGGTGGGATAGGTGCCGAATCAAGGGTTTGTGAACTGTCACATTGCGAGGGATGAGGGTAATCAGGTGATGCATAGGCGTAGCAGGCTCCATCACTGTTGTTGTCATAATTAATGTTATGGATGGCCACCCACATGCTGCCACATCATCCACCTCATATGCCTATTATTGTTCCACTCCATCGGTGTTTTGCTATCTGAAAAGAACTGTAATGATCTGCCATCTTTGAACTTGGCTATTTTGCGGATTTCTGTTTGTGCTGGAAATGGTAAAAAGAGATCTCCATGGTTCGGATCCTGGGCATTATTTTCCATAATCTCCTCATAGGGATGGGCTTCGTTGATATTACTAAGATGTGAAAAAAAAATTTTATCTAAGTAACTGAAGATAGTGTTGCCAAAGCTGGTGTTTGCCATCCAGAATGTAGGGAAATTCGTTAAACGGTGGCACTTCGTTAGCCGGGGGAAAGGGGGTCACCTTGGGCATCGTGTATAGAAACCTTGGCCAAGAAACAAAGCTTGTGTTCATTCGACCTCCTCCTGGTCCTCTTGCTGCTTTGCCACCATTTCCAGAGATTGCCTTCACATTATTATTGTGACTCCTAGGCTTCCTATTAGCAGAATCATTGTCTTGCAAGGTAGCATTCGCATTCATGTTTCTTACCATGACCCTAGCGTTGGTGGAAAGTCCAGACACTGGGCGGCGTCTTCTGTGTTTGCCTGGGGCAAGCTAGTGAGCTGCTACTGTTGGTGACGTTCATGGTTTTGTTCTCCATCTAGACACAGGCCACCTATGGCACAGTGTTTGATGTGATCCCGTTCATCTCCAGGCGATCATTGGGTCTCATCTCTGGCATGACTGGCACCGATGGCAACTTCGGCTCGGGGCTGACACAGTTTCTATCTTCAACAACAGCTGTTATAATAAGGAAGATGGCCTGACTTACATGGGCATCATGATTATGACATGCACACTGCCTGTGACATTGGTCTATTTTCTATAGTGGGGTGGCATGATGTTTCCTGTGAGGGATTCCATGACAGAGGTGGGATATTACGAGTCTAAGTTGCTGCTGCATTCCTCTGTTGAGCAACAAATGTAGTGTTACCTCTCTGTTGTCTTTGACACCGTAGTCTACAACACTACATTTATCCTTTGCAAGAACATTGTTTCCTTAGAAAAGGTGTTGAAGCACCTACAGGATACCTATTCTAGAGAATATCTCCTATTTTAAATACGTCGTGGTCATCTATTCTAGTTTCAGTTCCCGAAATGCTAGGGCAACACTTCTGCTAGACTGATCTCCACTCCAACAAATTTGATTTGATCACCTTTTCTAACTGTATTTATTTATTTTTTTGGGTTGCCAGGGATGACCCAGCAGTATAAACTCCATTTTTGAAGCATCCCCACTTGAAACACTCTTTTGAAACTCTTTCAACTCATATGGATCCAATTTTTTTTGAGCTATAGCACCTGCTTTTGTATCAGTGATGCATCATCTATATCACTTCTCTTATTTTGATTCACTGTTTTCGCACTCTTCTTCATTGCTAGCATCATGTTCATCATCTACATTTGATTTTGATGAGCACTCTTCTCCAGTTTTACCCCGTGCATTTTCATAACCACCAACAACATCAACCTCAGATTTTTTTCTTTTTAATTTGGGACTTTTGCAGTGATTTTTTTTAGCATTATTCATATTTTTCTAGTGGTTTCAAAAAAGATTGGTTGTTTATGCAGTTTTTTTAAATATTGCCTTTTGCCAGTATCTACTTTTGCTGTTCCATGAAATGGCCAAATGTGCCAACATTTTTGCCCCCTTAAAAGCTTAAAGAAATTTATGTAGCCCCATTTTAAAATTGAAACGTACTGAAAATTTTATTAAATTTTTACAACTGAACAGAAATATTTTTGGAAGAAAATTTCCATCAAACATAAGGTTTGATGGTATAAAAACCTCATTCCTAAAAAAAACAACAAACTGTACATTAGTAAGTTCTTCATTCATGGACTATTCTTGAGATGGGAACAGAATTGTGAGGGTTACTCTGGTAGGAATCCTCATCTCTCTAACTATCTCATAAGTAATTTCTGATATGATGAAGGTTGTTCTATTGTTTTCTAGCTTGGTGGAGCTCTCAACTTGAGCTACTTGAACTTTTTCTTCAACAGTCTTCTTATCTTCTTTTTTAGATACACTCTTCTGTTTTTCCCAATTGGGTTCTTCATCTTCCTCTTGGGACATAAAGGCCTCTTCCCATGACTCTTCATTGGTTGGTTGCTCTTCTCCCCTTTCCTCTTCTTGGGTGTAATTTTGATATTGCCTCCAAACATTTGACTCTATCTCTAAACCTCTTGTGAGGAATGAGAATTCATCAGCCAACCAAGCCATGAAAGGACACTCTTTCGATGCTCCACATGCTCTAGCTTTCAAGTAAGCCTTCAACACATGTTCTGGGCAACATCCCATCACATAAGGAATGAAAGGCTTTTTCATTGTTCTCCCAAACTCCATCTTCTCTTTCAAATTAGCTCTCTCTTATTTTCTCTACTCAACTTGAATTGGAAAATGAGAAAATCCTAGGCAACCCAATCCTCTTTTTATAGTAGCTAGAAGTTTAAAATTCTCCCCAAGAGTCTTCAACCAATTTTCCCTCTTTTTAGGCATTCTAACCACCTATCAAAATCCTCACTAAGTGGTGGATGAGTCACCTCTTCCACTTGCCACACTTGTAGGCTTCCACTTGTTTGACTTATAGGCTTCCACTTGTCTCACTTGAAGGAAAACTATTTTCTAATTTAAATAAATTCATCCTAAATATATTTACTATTATAATATACTATCTACTAATCTAATTATATAACAATAGCATAATTAAACATAATAATTAATACTATATTCCTAGTAATATTATATCTAATAGTATATACATATATTACTTTGTGCAAGGATATCTTCAAGCTATATGCAATTGTCCAAAATAATGTTTTATATCCAAAACATTATATGGAAATTGCAATTCCATGCCATCTAAAGTTGATAATTTGTAATATCCTTTGACAATTGCTTTGTAATTTGAAATGGACCAATCCATGTCAGTGTAAATTTATTCGGTTTCTTCATATTCCATAACAAGACAAGGTCCCCTATCTTGAAAGTTCTTTTCAGAGCTTTCCTATCAAACCATATTTTAACTTGAGAGGTATTCTATAACAAATTATCCCTTACTTTATCTACTTCAGCTTCTCTTCTAATAAGCAAAGTCATGAAACTTCTATCTTTATCAATTTTTTCACTATATCTTACAATCTTATTTGTAATTCTTGCTGGCAAACCATAAACTAAGTTATATGGTGATGTCCCAATAGCTCTCTTGAATTTAATTCGATCTGACCATAACACGGATTATAGATAATTAATCCAATTTCCTAGATTTCCATCCATCGATTTCTTGATATAAGTGATAAGATTTTTATTGGTGGATTTTGGTAGGCCATTTCCTTGAGGATAATAATTTGATGAGGAAAATAAGAAAATAGATTTTTCTAATGCCCATTTGATAAACTCTTCGGATTTGAAGGCAGGTCCATTGTTTGACACTAACACTTTAGGTAGACCAAATCTACTTAGAATGTGGTCTTCTAAAAACTTAATCACATCTAATGCTGAACTTCCTCTTAGAGCCTTTGCTTTAGACCATTTAGTGAAATAATCAGTAGCTGTGAGAATAAACTTGTGTCCAGCTCTTGAAGGAGTAATTGTACCAATAAAATCCAAACCCCATTGCTGAAATGGTCTATCTGCAACTATTGGCTTTAAAGGGGCTCTAGCTCTTTTAATCTTGGGCCCATGAATTTGACATTTATGCATTTTTGAATCTTTGAACTAATGTCTTGATACATGGAAGGCCAATAATATCCATATCGGAGTATATGTTGCATAGTTGACTTAGGGGATTCATAAAATAAATTCAAATGATCATGAAATTGTTCCAAAATGAAACTAATTTGATCACTATGAACACATTCCAATAAAACCCCTCAAAAATCCTTTCTATATACTATACCATCTCTAACAACGAATCTTCGTGCTCTTTTGAAGAAAGCTCTCTTTTACCTTGCAGTTAAATTATTTGGGATTTTCCTTGTATTAAAAAATTTGAGAATTTCATCATACCAATTCTCTTCATCGATGTCAGGTGTACATACTTCACTTTCTCTGGTCATTAACTTGGCTAATCCCATTCCCTTAATTGTTTTGCATATTTCCAATGAAAATATGAAACTTTGCAACTTTATAAGCCATTTTCCCTTTTTTAATCTAATATCATTTTGGGCTAGGAATCACTTGACTGCAAGTTCAATTAGCATAATGTGGACTAATGAACTTTCCAACTAATACTTAAAATGCTGAAGTGCTTTAATGACTGCAAAAGCTTATTTCTCTAAGTTTGAATAATTTATTTCTGAACCTTTTAACTGATACCCAAAAAATCCAATTGGTTCATCTTGACCTTCATCATCTTTTAGTGTTAAAACAGCGGTGACAGAATCATTCGAAGCAAAAGAATATAACCAAAAATCTTCTTTAAGCCTAGGCTTCACCAAATATGGAGCCTCTTGTATAGCATTTTTAATTTCTGATAAAGCTCTCTCTGATTCTGGTGGTTTCTCTTCTTGGACATCCTTTTTTAGCATATGCATCAAAGGCTTGGTAATTTCAGTAAACCCAGGGATGAACTTTTTCACAAAGTTTATCTTCCCAAAGAAAGATCTAACAGATTTCTTACTTGTGGATGCTCAATATTTTGTACTGCTTGGATTTGGAAA
This sequence comes from Gnetum montanum, assembly GCA_015680685.1. Classification (NCBI taxonomy): domain Eukaryota; kingdom Viridiplantae; phylum Streptophyta; class Gnetopsida; order Gnetales; family Gnetaceae; genus Gnetum; species Gnetum montanum. Next base: position 429,992 of record MNCI01007569.1, read on the forward strand.
TTGTCTATGGCAATTCCTTCTTAACATATCACATGGCCTAATAAGTTTCCGAATTTGACCTCGAAGATACACTTCCTAGGATTTAATGAAA
>MNCI01007578.1:0-19073 GCA_015680685.1 Gnetum montanum
CTATTTTTCTAACTGTATAGCTTCACTAAAGTAGTCATTTAGCATTGTTAAGTTTGGAGTTCTCCTTAACCAAATTGAAATGTTGGGGTTGACAGCCTTAAGATAAGTTTCTTTAAGCATCTCTTCTGATGGCCTATATTNTGAGGAAAATGTATATAGTCTCCTATCAAAAGAGAGATTAACTACTTCTAGACCCCCAAATGTTATTACTAATCCATCTACTAAGAGAAAAGCTTTTGAGCCAAATAGAAGAGATAAGAATAAAGGTAAAGACAATCAAGTAGAGCAAAGCACTCCAAATCAGTCTTTTAATAAATGGATAAAGAAACCAAGCTTTATTGGTGATGGAGAGTATGATTTGATTGAAGACCTTAAACATGTCAAGGCCAATATTAGCTTTTATCAGTTGCTTCAAATAGGAGATCAGCAAAGAAAGGCTTTAGAGTTCATTAAAGGTAAAAGGAGAGTTAGAGAATCAGAGTTAAGTTATGTGTCTAATAATGATGAGAAATTAAATACCTCGTATGATAAGGAAGCTCCTCATTTCCTTTTGACAATGAAATTAAAGGATAAATACTTACAAAATTGTTTGGTTGATTCTGGAGCTACGTATACTATAATGCCATTGTCTATATGTAAGAAACTTGGTTTGATTCCTAAAAAATCAAATAAGAAGATTGTTCAAGTGGATAAAAGTAGAGTGAAGATTGTGAGTCAATTACCAAATGTCCCATTGGAAATTGCTTCTGAACCCCACGTCAGAAGTAGAGTAACTATTCAAGTGGCAGATATACCAGATTCACATAGTCTCTTATTGAGTAGAAGTTGGAGCAAGAATTTCTTAGGTTACATATCAACAGATTATTCTCACATGTGGCTACCTTGGAAAGGAGAACCAAATCACATAGACATCTATAGTGAACCTTTCATAATTGATAACAATACTTCAAATGGAAAAATTAAGATGGTTGAAAAAGGAGGTGTTGAAAATAAAATTTGTACACTCCAAGAAAATGAAAATTCATTTGAGAAAGAAGAGAAGAGGATTGCTGAAGAAAAAGCTCAAGAAGATCAAGTTGAAAGCTCCAGCAAGTAAAAAAATAGTAGAGAGATTGCTTATGAGAAGGTTAGAGATATGAGGATTCCTACCAGAGTAATCCTCATCATTCTCTTCTCATCTCAAGAATAGTCCATGAAAAAAGGACTTGATAATGTCCAATTTTTTTGCTTTTTAGGAATGAGGTTTTTATACCACGAAACCTTATGTTTGATGAGAATTTTCCTTCAAAAATATTTTTATTCAGTTGTAAAAATTAAATGGAAGTTTCAGTATGTTTCAGTTTTAAAATGAGGCTGCATAAATTTCTTTATGCTTTTAAGGGGGCAGAAATGTTGGCACATTTGGCCATTCCATGGAATAGTTGGAATATTTTATTAAAAATTGGAACAATCTATGGTTGTATATTTAGAAGTAAATTTACAGCTTTAATGTTGTGGGTTGATGTGTGTTTTTGGAGAAGTAATCCACTGGTAAATAAAATGATGTTGAGGCCTTCTTGGAATACGAAATTGAAGTGCCAAATTATTCCTTTATTGGAGATTGGAAGATAGTACAATAGCAAACAAAGAATTAGATTATTTACCTCAAAAAGCATACTTCTTGTTAATGTTCTTTCTGAGAAACCCCAAACCACCGTTTATGTTAGAAAAATAGCCACTGCCATGGATCAAGGGTTTTTACATTCTATGCTTAAGCTTTGTGGTCCAGTTAAGAGTTGGAAGCGTGCAGAAGATCCAATGAATGGACTGCCAACAGGTTTTTTATTTTGTGAATTTAAATCAACGAAGGATGAGAAGGTTTCTATTGCAGATGAACCTAAATTTCCTCAAGTTGAGAAGCCCATTGATAAAGTTGTTGAAATGCAGAAGTTCTTCACCATAAGTGATTCTGAAATTTTTAAAACCACAGAAGCAAAATCTATCACTAATTTTCTGAGTAGCGTAATAAATCAAAATGCAGAAACCGAGAAAAACCATGAGGATACATCTTTAAATCCAGGATCTCTTAAAAAAAATGGAGTCTGAAGCATCAGAACAAGTAGCGAAGTACTTTATGAAGGATCATCTTCTTGTTGCATTTCTTGGCAATGGCACTTTCGGTTGGTGTGAAGAATCTCGACTGGTACCTTTCTATTTTCATTTTTCTAAAAATTCAAAGCAAACAAATGCAACAGGATTTCGAAAGGATGTTTCTTATGCTTTGGATGAAGTAGCAAGGAGAGTCGAATTGGGGTTAATGTGTGCTTGTTATCCTAAAGATGACCACAAAGAAATAGAAAGTGGAATTATGATAAATCACAGAATTAGGGATGGATTCTACTGGTTTTTGATTTGGAGCTTTTCATGTTGCACCACCAGAAAAAGAAGAAGTAAAAAACTCAGCATCGCACCCCGACCCCCAGGCAATTTCGTTTTCCAAAAACCCTTGGTTAGGTGCTCGCACCGATCTTGCAGAAACAGATGTTTCAAACGCATTTGAACCTAGTTAAAGTAGTGTGATATGGTATGTCTATTGAAGTGACATTTAATAGAAACTAGCTCATGAGGAATGTGGTTCATTAAAGCCTCAATCCCCGGGGGGCTAGCATTCTTCAGTTTCTATGAACGTGATGCTAAAGAAGACGGTGGTAGTAGATCTGTATCGGCCACTAAAGCAATACATCATGCTTCACTACTCAAAGCAGAAGTGATGATTTGCAAGCCGTGAAGCAGATGAACAATAAGGTTGAGAAGGGAGCCTCTTTAGATTCGCTTATCGCATGCTCTGTGTCATGGAAACGTGGTTTCTAATTTCCGCAGAGAAGGAGCACATCCACACCTTGACATTCACGTGGCACAACGCCTTTAATCCATGAAAGTAGGCCTCTCAGCAGAACATTCATCTTGAGAAAGCCGTAATCATTTTTAACCTAGGGCACTCTGAGAAATAACACTGGTGTGTAGACCTGCGGTGATGGCAGCTACTTTGTGGGCCAGTTTAAGACAGGCAAACAATTGTAGTCTTCTAAGAATAATGCAGAGATCATGAACCAAATATATGACGACGATGACAGAAACTGCTGGAACAGGAACAACTAGCAAAATCAGTGTGGCCAACTAAATAGGTAATAAAGGCAAAAAAAGCACTGCAACTGCGGCGAACATTTCATGGAAACACTGGCTCCATGTCCATGGCAACTCTTGTAGTTGCGGTTTCAGCAGAGCCGTTGCCGGAGACAGAGATGGCACTTCACGGCTGCTGCCAATGACGACGATTATGGTGGTGGTAGTTCATGGCCGTTATAGCCCTTGAAAGATGGATACTACCAAATCTTTGATTACAAAAGCATTGAAAAGGAATTTCTAAGTTTTACAAAAACATATCTCTTTTGCACCGGACATGATGAAAATATTAACCAAGTGCCAAAGACTCTAGTCAAGATCGAGCCTTACACAGGATGACAAAGACAGAGCATCTATCATCTCAAATTTAGCAAAAATTGAACTTGTTATTACAAGTAGTTCCTTTTTTTATTTATGCATTTTTTTGGAAGCCTATGGGATTCTTGTCTACTACTTTGTCAAATATATATATATATTATTACCATTTATAAAAGGAAAATTTGTGCAACAATTGTTAAAGTACCATGTGAATTGAACACTTGTCAATTGAAAAGGTGGTTATAACCACCACTAAGGCCACTTGTCAACTATAGCCTTTTTGTCTCCATGGTGACCACCTGGCAACTAAATGGGCCACTTGGCAACTACATGGGACACTTGTCCACTGTAGCTTTTTTATCTCTATGGTGGTTATAGCCACCCAAAATAGTTACAACCACCTACCTTGTTGGGCAAGTTAGCTAAGATATTTTGGAATGTAACGACCTTTGGAAACCTATAAAAAGGCTTTAGAGGACAAGGGGAAGACATTGGGTATCACATATCACAAGGGGGGGACAATACAACACACTTTGAGAAGAAATTGGGATCACACTTTGGAATACTTGGGCTCTCACTTGGAGACACACTTTGAGTCTTGGGAGAAGAGCATTGTAAAGAAGAAATTGTGATCGATTGCTTGTAAGATGGCTTGCTAAAGAAAATATTTCAGCCTCTTTGTCATAGTCCTATGAGTTATGTTTTATTTTTATTTTGTTTAAATTGTCCAGCTAGTGGTTTAGATAGTATCATCCTTAGCAAGTAATTTTGGGATTTTTAGATTGCTCTTATTGTTTTTTTTGTACGATGGAAAATTTCTATTAAAATGTTCCATAGAAGCACTTGTGTTTAAAAGCCTTAAGAGAATTTTAGTAGTAAATTTTATTATTGTGCAATGTATAAGAACTGCTATTGAGATTGTTGTAAGAGAGCCTCTACTTGTAGTCATGCCGTTGAACGATTCAATAGTCAAAAGGGTTCAGAAAATATTTGGTATTTTGATGGGACTAGAATAGCTTCTTTTTATCTTAAAAGTGAATCTCTGTGGTATTTCAATCAGAAATTGTCAAGTATTTTGAAGGTTCTGTCGAATGCAATTGTTGACATCCATTATCTAGCCAAAATGGAGTCTCGTACGTGATAGTTTATGTAGCAATTTTTTGGTAGCATAGTAGGATTGTATTGAAGAAATTGCTTATTTAAGCCTTGGAAGTTGAACAATTCGTAGTTATTGAATTTGGGATAGCTTTATTGTGAAGTGTTTACTCGTGTCATTTTACCTTGTTGAAATATTTGAGGTCCACACAATTTTGCTTTCTTTTCTGTCTATTTCCATTGAATCTTACTCTATTTCTAGTTTTCTTGTGGAACTATCTCTTTCTCTAGGGAAAATTAGAAGTAGATTCGTAGAGTTGTGCTCAAATGTTTCTGCAAAATTTTATTTGTTACAAGTAGGTATTATAAGGACCGCGTAGACTAGGCAATTGAACGAAATAGGAACTCTCAACAACTCACAGTACTTGGTAAAGTTGGCTGAATCTCTTTAAGATAAGTCATTTGTAGTTTACGCACAACACAATCATTTCATTTTTCACAACCGCATGCTGCAACAGCACACACACATACTCACATTAACTACTAAGTCTATTTGGTGGTATTTGGGCCTTGGTGTTGCTAGAGACTTGCAAGCACCTAAATCCTGTTCGAGGACACTCGTTGGCGGTCGCGTTCCAAACGGTGGCCAACAGTTGTCTTCATTTATGTTTATAGAAAACCCCTACATCAGATTGGGTATTCCAAACTTCATGTTCATGATGATATAGTTTGTTGGTTCTCCAAAGAATTGCCTTACTGATTGTTGCATTATCATAGTCTTGTGAGATAGACAAGGTGTGTGAATTTGTTTGTGACTTAATTGAAATTAATTTTCTTTCCTAAAAGATGTATTGTGAATACTTTGTTGCAGTGATCTTGTATGATGTAACTAATCTAAATAACTAGCACCATCCCCGGCAATGGAGCCAATGATAAGTGACGAGGTACCCCTACACTCAACCATAAGAATACGAGCGTTTCACACAAGATCCGGTTGAACTCCGCGGATGGGCTAGTTGTGGTACGTAGATAGTTACTTGTTGATCGCAGTTCGTTGTCTTCCCACCTAGACTAGTATATGCTTTGTCACTTATGGTTTAGTCCAGAGTGAGGTGTATGATATGTTCCTAAACTAATGCTACTCTTGGAGGTGATGGAAAATAATCTTAGCTAAACTAGGAGGAAAAGGGAGAGAGAGAGGGTTATACTAAGAGGAGATAGAGATAGAGAGTCTAAGCTAGCCTAAGTGCAATGAGCATTTATTTCTTAATCATCCATACACATCTTGGACCTCGTGCATGACTACTATTAGGATTACCAAGCACATATTCTAGGTACACTACTAGGTTACCAAGTAGTCACACTTAAATGATCATGATTAATTTGTACTCATTTCACATTTAAGGAGTTTAGGGTGAAGAGATGTTAACTATGGAAGCAATAAATAAAAGTAATAATTAAATAATTAAACTAAATGAATGCTGCAATGATGAAGTAATCTCAATCTTTATTTTCGGTCATGTGCATGTCCAAGTAAGTCACACTCGAATAAAGGATGTCGTATAATTACAATCATCACATTGCGGGCATGCACTAGGAGAAAGGGTTGAGAGGAAAAAAATTGACAAAAAGATCCTACTCTAATACTAAATTTACTATTGAAAAACTAACCAAAAGAAAAGACTCCCTTACCATGTTCCTACATGTGTCTTTATAGGCCCATGTAGGAACCATGATATCGTAGATCCAATATCATTGTTGGGTGCGATATCGTAGATCCAATATCACATATTTGATATTATGGATCCGATATCGCAACCAGATGAATCACAATTTATCAATGAGCCTAAAAACATTACACAAGAGATGCAAATCTATTGGATCTAGGGGAGACTCCTCCCCTATCTCCATTTCAATCCAAAAAGTCATTAATGATGCTAACAATACCTCCTTTATGACCCCTATTTTTTGAATGGAGGTTTTCCTTCCTATGTCCTCTCTCAAAGGTGTAAGAGCCCCTAGCCTTGATGGTTGGTCCATCAAATTATTTTGGGAGTTTTTTGATGTTTTAGGACTAAACATGTTGGACACCTTCAATATGATGTTAAAATGAAGGCAAGTTCATTAGGAGATCAACTACTCCTAGATTGTCTTACTACCTGAAGTTCTGAATCCAACCCTATCAGCCCATTACAAATCGATTGGTGTATGTAATTCCTTGCTCAAAATTTTCACAAAGATTCTAGTTTGTTGTTTGCAACCTCTGATGCCAACCTTGGTGGGTCCTCACAAGGTGGGATTTGTGAAGGGCAAGTTTATTCAAGATCAAATTATCTTATTACAAGAAGTCATGCACTTCATCCAACAGGTCAAGTTCCCAAATATGTGCATTAAGTTGGATATTACCAAAGATTAGTATACCATCCAATGGAATACCCTTAGAGATGTCATGCTTAGGAAAAGGGTTCACATGCATTTTGTAGATCTTTGCATCAACCTTCAAGAAATGAATGCCAACTTTGATCTGTTTGGCCATCTATGGGGGTTTTCTTTCTCCCACCAGTGGGTTACTCCTTTATCTCCTTATCATTTTATTATTATCATGGACACCATGAAATCTTACTATAGGGAAGAGGGGGTCAAAGGAATTAATGTGAAAGGAAATACCTTCATCATAGAACATTACGTTAACAATATGATCCTTATGAATTGGGTTGTTGTGCTCAAGTTCTAGCAATCAATCGAGCCCTAGATCGTATGGCTTAGGAAATTGGCCTACAACCAAATTGAGGGAAGTTAGTTGTGCATTTCTTCTACATTGAAGAACCAATTTGGCAATATATGTATCAGTCCTTGTGGATCTTGCTAGGTACAAGGAATAATTCCTATCTAGGCATTCCTATGTTTTCCTAGAACATATTGTCAACTTGGACCTGCTTGATCCAATGTTTCCAGTCTTGGGTGAGGCATTGGATTGCTAGATTTCTAACACAAAAAGGTAAGATCCTTATGGCTACCTCTCTATTCTATTAGCAATCTCTCACTATGTGGCTTCAGTTGCTACCCCACACATGGGGGTGATCAATAGAGTCAACCAGATCATCAAAAATTTTGTTTGGTCCAAGGGCAAAGAAGGTAATCAGCTACACTTGGTTTGTTGTTGAGACATGATGGCTAGGCCCAAGCTTGCAAGGGGTTTGGGTGTTTTAAAATTTGAAGATGTCCCTCCTTATAAGACATCAAAACATAATTAATCCACTTGCATAGGACTAGGGAATTAGACCACAATGGGCACACATTATGAGTCCCAAATATATGCCTTGGATGGCAATGTCTAGGGATTCCTACATCTGGAAAAACATTTGTGACCATGCTCATAAACTAGTACAAGGAGGGATGATTGGACTACAACCCAAAGAAATGATCAAATTTAAATATCCTTCTTAGGGCAACTAGTAGTGCTTCTGGAAAAGGCGGTTACCTAAAAATCTTAAAGGTTTTGCATAGCTCTTAATTCATGGTGCATTTCTGGTTTGGAAAGGGTTCAAGGTGCAAGGGGTAATTAATATTAATATCTATCTCATCTATGGGACATGTATGGAGTTTGCATCACACCTCTTCCTACACTTTTCGTATGCCCTTGCTATGTGGGTGATTGCAGGTACTCATCCTTCTTTGTTGGCTTCTAGGTACTTGCTTTTTTTTCTGTTTTGAGAAACTTTTGGGTAATGTATTAAAAGAAGCTATGTGAACTATACAAATGAGCTACACAACCAAGGGAGTCTTTGCCAGTGACCAATGTCCGAAAATCGGGCTAAACCATTTGAGCCCCAAACATGCCTATAAATATTTTTGGTATATATGCCTAATACTTCTAAGTAGTATGAATAATGTTGTTTGGATGACATAAAAAAGCTCACGATTTGTTTCCAATTTCTTTTTATTTATCTATTATTTCAAGTAATATATACATAGATACTTGTTAATGAGGATTTCAAGGTTTAGCATTATTTTAGAATACATGGTTTATTTTGACATTTAGTACTCATTTTAAAATAGAAAGGAATTAATGCATATTGATGATTTTTGGTGTCTTTGTGAAGTGTACATGTACTATTTTGTTGAGCATTTTTGGGTCATTTTTTGAAGGATTTCTAAGAAGATTGTCATGTCCCATTCCATTATTGAATGATCCTTTGTCCAAGCCTACATTTCTCTCAATGTGAAAACATGAGAGGCTGGAAAAATGTACTAATGAAGATCACAAAAGTTTGACACCATGTTAATCCATCATGGTTGTTAAGCTGGGTTGAAAAGAAGCAATGGCACATTGCAGATTTTATTTGCTAATTTCTTCTTTATTTGATATTTAAGGATATGAAGTTTACTTTTCTATTTTCCAAAAATCAAATGTTATGTCTTTGGTATGCATGATTCATGATAAGAATAATGTTACTAGTAGCAAGGACATTGTGTTTGTTTTATATTTTTGAAGGAAAAAAAAAGCGTAAATATTAGAATATATATCTCTTTCCTCATTTGCAAATTATTTGCTGTTAATATGAAAAAAATTCAGAAATCCATTTCTCTATTTGTTATTGGAATCTAGTTGCTCAAGGAAATTATAATTTAGAGTTGCTTTGGGCAAGTTCTATTTTCTTAGAAAATAATTTTGAGTTCATAAATTTTACTTATTCTTTCTTTTTACTTAAAATCAGAATTTAATTTCATAAATATGATGGACATTACTATTCTTTCATTGTTGCTAACCTCTGGGTTTCATATTTCAATCACTCGACAGTCACCTTTAGAATCTAACCTTTGTTTTAGAAAAAATATAGAGAGAGAGTGAGTTTATTCTCTGTTCTAGGATGAAAACTAGATTGATATTATTTTTTTTATTGCTATGTCTCCCTTTCATCATCAGCAACACCTTTAAGTCTGTACTTTGTTTAAAGTATGTACATACACAAAAATTTGGTAACTCATTTAGATTATAAAGTTTTCTTAACTTGTACTATTGTGCTAGGATCTGTATGCATGTGAAAAGAAGAAAAATAAAAGAAAAAGCCAACACTTGATCTCTCATGCTAAAATTTTAGAGGCTGAAGGTGACTAAGAATAGGAAAAACAAATAGCATGTGAAACATCCCAAATTTCCAAAGCATCCTTGCTTCATCATGCCGTTGCCATTTAGGCAGCATCATGGCAGTCCTTCAGGAGATGGATGCTCTAAAATTCAAGTTGTCCAGTCTGGTAAGTTTTCTACTCTTAGTGTTGGTAGGTTCAATGGATCTTCCTACCTGCTTGCCTGAGTAGTTCACTCAGCCGACAGCCTGCTCAGAAACAATGCATGGCATTGTAGGTAGTGCTTAGGACGCACAAAGCAGTTTGACAAGTTTTCTAAGTTAAGAAGTTTGCTATGCTATGCAACGCTATGCCATGTAGCGTAGCAAGCTTCAGAAAATAGTTGCAGAACAAAGTCCTCTAAGTCATGGAGTTTGCTACCCTACGTCATGCTATGCCATGTAGCGTAGGGAGCTTCAAAAGACTATTGCAGAACAAAGTGCCATGCTACATAGCGCAGCCAGGAAGATAGTCCCTTCACCTGACTCCAAGTCCTTTGGTGATAGCTCCTTCCACCGGAAAGTATCAAAGTTAGCAAAAAGCAGGCCATGTTGGATGCTACGCTACACTACACTACATAGCATTGCAACTTGGTGGAAACAACAAAGGAATCTTAGGGTGCAAGATTAGCAAGTTTGCAAGCTTCGCAATGCAAAAGGAAAAGTTTACACATTTTCAGCTTTTTCACAACTAAGGCCAGCTGCTACGCTACGTAGCGTAGCAAATAAGCCAAAAGCAATAAGCGTGCTTCAAAGGTTTGCACATGCAGCAGGATGCAACGCAAGTTTTGCTTTAAACGGGTGGTTACGCTATACGATGCTATGTAGCGTAGCATGTCGTAATAAGATGTTGCACTACACCAGGCATGTTATGCTACCGCACATAGCCAAGCATAGAAAGACAGCACGCCACATCAATGCACTTCACCTAATTGCACCATTGGCGCACACTTCCAAATTCTGATAACGTAATTATGGCATGGCAGGCTCACAATTACAGCATGGTAGGCTCATCCAACGAACATGCACGTCCAATGGTTATGCATGCCCATGCAGCATAGACAAGTCAACATAAGCCTAGAACACATGGCGTCCAAACCACATCTTTTGCGTGTCCTTAGCCCTATAAATACCCTGATGAGCAACACTCGAAGGGTAGGCCAAAAAACAATAAAAAGCAATTTTGCAAGAAAGCAAGTTAGCACTGTAACCTTGAGCATTGAAAGCTCTTTTTTGGGCATTTTAAGTAGTTAGCACTCCCGTTTGACATTTTGTTATGCTTTTCCCTACCATCTTGGTAGCACTTTGCATTGTTGACTCCCGAGTCCATATTCAAGTGTACAGCCGTCTTGCTTTGGACTTCTTGGTTACCTTTGGGATCTCTGTGCTTCTCAATGTCACGCAACCAATTGTATCCACCTTGATAGTGTAAATTCATAATCTCGAAGTGGTGCACTTCCCTAACTGCATTCTACTTTGCTTTCTTGTTTATCGTCGCATTTTACATTATTGACTGCATTGTTTATGTTTAAGACACCATTTTTATGCTATAAACCTTGCTTTCAAATCACACGTTGCAAAAGGCTATATTAACATCGACTAAGTCCTTGTCTGATCGACCAAACCATTTAGGGTGCCCTGTTTCCATTTATCCAGCATGGCCCTCTCGTGGATTTGGGGTTAAGACTGTCAATGGCGATGACCCATTGGTGTTTTCTAGTCGTCGACATTTTCGATCGCTACAGTTTTTCTGGTGCTAGAAGGAGGTCCTTTTGGTGCCTTTTCTATATGTCACGGTAGTCCTATAAACATTCTGCATCTTGATATGCATCAGCATAAACTTGACACCCCTCTATGGTTATTTACGCGTTCTGCAGTGCAGGTCGGTCACCTCGATGGTTCCTCGGGGACCCTACAGGACATAAAGCCTTCAATTGCTAGTCGACTTGCACATTTTACAATAGTCTTGCATGTTTTCGGGATCCTATTGTGCACTAGCATCAACGTGACATCCTTTTGTGGTTGTTTACGCATCGTGTGGTACAGATCGGTTGCTTCAATGGTTCCTTGGGAACCCTGCAAGACACAAAGCCTTTTTTGATTACTTTCCAATTTCTTTGTTGCTCTCGTTCGCAAAATTGTTTAGCTTTCCAACTTTTTCACTTTTTCTCATTTGCAAAACTGTTTAGCTTAACAATGGCTTCCCCTAGCACTGTTGCCAACACTTTCAACATTGAGGTTCCCATCACGGTTCAAGGCACCACTGGTGCTGAACAACCGCTGAACCCAATACTGGAAACATGTCGATCCCTCAGGATCCAAAACCGAGGACTTGAGGGCTTGGCCCAGTAACATGTGTTGGTGACCGTTTGGGATGCGACCGCCAACAAGTGTCCTCGAACAGGATTTAGGTGCCTGCTGGTCTCTGGTAACACCAAGGCCCAGATACCTCCAAATAAACTTAGTAGTTAATGTGAGTATGTGTGTGTGCTGTTGCGGCATGTGGTTGTGAGAAATGGAATGATTGTGTTGTATGTAAACTACAAATGACTTACTTTAAAGAGATTCAGCCAACTTTGCCAAGTATTGTGAGTTGTTGAAAATTTCCTATTTTGTTCAACTACCTAATCTACGCGGTCCTTATAATACATACTTGTAACAAATAAAATTTTGCAAAAACATTTGAGCACAACTCCGCAATCTACTCCTAATTTTCCCCAGAGAAAGAGATAGTTCCACAAGAAAACTAGAAATAGAGCAAGATTCGATGGAAATAAGCAGAAAAGAAAAGAAAGCAGATTTGTGTAGACCTCAAATATTTAAACAAGGTAAAATGACACGAGTAAACACTTCGCAATAAAGCTATCCCAAATTCAATATCTACGAATTGTTCAAACTTCCAAGGCTCAAACAAGCAATATCTTCAAGACAATCCTATTATGCTACCAAAAATTGCTGCGTAAACTACCACGTACGAGACTCCATTTTGACTAGATAATAGATGTCAACGATTGCATTCAAACAGAACCTTTAAAAGACTTGACAATTTCTGATTGAAAAACCATGAGAATTCACTTTAAAGATAAAAAGAAGCTATTCTGGTCCCATCAAAATACCAAAGATTTTCTGAACCCTCTCGACTACTGAATTGTTCAACGGCGTGACTACAAACAGAGGCTCTCTTACAACAATCCCAATAGCAGTTCCCACACATTGCACAATAATGAAATTTACTACTAAAATGCTCTTAAGGCTTTTAAACACAAGCGCTTCTATGGAAAAATTTTAATAAAAATTTCTATTGGGCAACAAGAACAATAAGAGCAATCTAAAAATCCCAAAATTACTTGCCAAGGATGATACTATCTAAACCACTAGTAAACAATTTAAACAAAACAAAAAATGAAATGCATAACTCACAGGACCATGAAAAAGAGGCTGAAATCTTTATTCTAGCAAGCCATCTTCCAAGTAATCGTCACAACTTCTTCTTTACAAAATTACTTGCCCAACAAGCTAGGAGGTTACTTGTCCAACAAGCTAGTTAAGTTACAACAATTTTGGGTGGTTGCAACCACCAAAGAGATAAAAAAAAGGCTACAATTTAGTTATAAATGTTATAGTTATAAATAAAAGGGATAATAGCCAAATATCTCCTTTTATAGGATGTTACACAAATATCCCATCATTGTCCTTTCCTTTTTAATTCCCTTGTAGTGATAGAGATAGTAACCATGGATTTGATGCATGGGTTGATGTGTAAATATACGTATATGTATTTAACCGAATGCATAAGTGGAGTTGTAGTTTCACATTTTAATTTGTGGCACCCCTAATGTAATTCCAGGGCCGATTCTACCTTTATCTTCTCTACACTTTATTTTATTTCTAAACCCATGTATTGGTAATTGCTGTTCGGATAATAACGGTTTCAAGAACAACGGGAATAATCAGCTGGTTCGTTTCCTCCTCTGCGCGAAACCCGTAGAAACAAACACATATGCAAACTACCACCGTGAGAGGAGGTTCTACTGCAACTGATGGTTTCAGTGGAGGGTTTTGGAGCTGTTGAGAACATGAGGAATGTGCTGGGCCCTTCTTCTTTCTGCCCGTCGCTACCCATCCGTCTTTCTTAGGCACGCAGTCTTCCCCTGCTGATTCTGCAGCATCCTCAGGCACCCACGCTGATGGTCGCAGCTCAACAGCCAGCACTCAAGGTGGCACTCCGGCTGGTGTGCAAGACAATGGCAACGACAGAGGCCAAAACAACTCCTGTAACAGCACTCACGACAGTAGCAGTGGCGGCAAAGGGATGATTTTCAACGTAGGTGCTCTTCAGCAGCAACAAGGGTTTCAGTGTGAACAGGCCAGACCGACCAGAGCCTCCCAGTGATTGCTTTGAAGGTCACGTCCACGGAGAATATCAACGACATTGGCAGCGATGAAGAAATAGACCCGCTAGTTGCATTCACGATAGGGAGAAAGAAAAAAAAATAAACGAATGCCTTGAAATGCTGGACGCTGCCACCAAGACCATCGATGTCGTCCAGAGCCATTTAGGGCCATTGTAAGAACGACTGGTAATAATCTAGTTATGCTCGATATTTGCAGATTTGAGAAGAACACTTCTATTGCCGCGCCCTGACTATTTTTGAAAATGACGCTTTCTGGCAGAGTATTTTTGGTCTTGCAAGACAGGACCAAAAACGTGAACTAAATAATGATTAATCAAGGATTTTATTATTTTTCTTTTCTAATTTCAGTTTCCTTCTTTTATTCTTTGCTAGTACCCAAATGATTAATTCCTGAACATATCTCTGGCAATGAAAAATTCCTTGCTTGTCAATTTATTCATTATTGGCACATTATCTCTTGCAATCTTTATTCCTTGTCTTTCATATGTGCATCATTTTTTTTACCAATAATTTTATGGTCTCCCTTAGATCTTATACCAATGGTATGAAATGACACACTTACACTTTCCCATAATAATAATAATATTCACAATGAGTCTTACTATTCCATGAAATGGCCAAATGTGTCAACATTTCTGCCCCCTTAAAATCTTAAAGAAACTTGTGTAATTCTACTTCAAAACTAAAACATCTTGAAATTTTCATTGCATTTTTACATTCAAGAAGAAATCTTTTTTGAGGAAAATTCCCATTTAACATAAGGTGTGATGGGACAAAAACCTCATTCCTAAGAAAAAAATAATAAACTGTACATCATCAAGTCCTTCATGGACTATTCTTGGGATGGAAACTGAATTGTGAGGGTTACCCTAGTGGGAATCCTCATCTCTCTCACTGTTTCATAGGAGATTTCTGATGTGATGAAGGCGGTCTTGTTGTTCTCTTGCTTGGTAGAGCTCTTACCTTGATCTACTGGAGCTTTCTCTTCAACATTTTCCTCATTTTCTTTTTGGGAAGAGCTCTTTTGTCCTTCTCCATTGAATCCTTCATTTTCCTCTTGAGAGGCCAAAGCTTCTCCCCATCCCCATGATGACTCTCCATAAGTTGGTGGCTCTTCTTCTTTTTCTTCTTCTTTGGAGCAATCTTGATATCGCCCCCAAACATTGGACTCTATATCCAAACCCCAAGTGAGAAAAGAAAATTCATCGGATAGCCAAGCCATAAAAGGGCATTCCTTTGGAGCTCCACAAGATCTAGCCTTTAGATAAGCCTTCAATACATGCTCAGGGCAACATCCCATCACATATGGAATAAAAGGCATTCTCATTGCTCTCTTAAACTCCATTAGCTCTCTCTAACCTTCACTACCAAACTTGAAATGAAAGATGATGAAATATTAAGCAATCTAACCCTCTTTTATAGGTTCTAAAAATTTTAACTTCCATCCAAGTGTCTTCAACCAAGCTTCCTTCTTTTTAGGCATTTAAACCATTTGTCACAATCCTCACCAAGTGGTGGATGAGTCACCCTCCCCACTTGTCAAACTTGTAGAATTTCACTTGTTTCACTTGTAGGCTTCCACTTGCCCCATGTGAAGGAAAGATAATGTTTTAAATATAAATAAAGCATAATTGAATATAATAATGGGACACTATAATCCTAGTAATATTTACATAATACTATGTACATATATTATTTTGTGTAATAACACCTTCAAGTTGTATGCAATTGTCCCAAATAATGTTTTATATGCAAAACATTATATGGAAATTGCAATTCTGTGCCATCGAAGGTTGATAATTTGTAGGTATCCTCTAACAATTGTTTTGTAATTTGAAAGGGACCAATCCATGTCAGTGTACACTTATTTGGTTTCTTCATATTCCATAATAGGACAAGGTCTCCTATCTTGAAATTCCTTTTTAGAGCTTTCCTATCAAACCATCTTTTGACTTTAACAAATTATCCCTTGCTTTATCTACTTCAGCTTTCCTTTTAATAAGCAAAGTCATGAAACTTCTATCTTTATCAATCCTTTCACTATATCTTTGTACAAATTCAGAAGCTGAGCTTATAATCTTGTTTGTAATTCATGCTGGCAAACCATAGACTAAGTTATATGGTGATGTCCCAATAGCTTTCTTGAATCTAATTCGATCTGACCATAATGCGGATTGTAGATAATCAATCCAGTTTCCAAGATTCCCATCCATCGATTTCTTGATATAAGCGATAAGCTTCTTATTGGTGGATTCTGCTAGGCCATTTCCTTGAGGATAATAATTTGATGAGGAAAATAAGAAAATGGATTTTGCAGACACCCATCTGATAAACTCTTCAGATTTGAAGGTGGGTCCATTGTCTAACACTAATACTTCGGGTAGACCGAATCTACTTAGAATGTGGTCTTCTAGGAACTTAATCATGTCTGATGTTGAACTTCCTCTTAGAGCCTTTGCTTCAGACCATTTAGTGAAATAAACAATAGCGGTGAGAAGAAACTTGTGTCCAGCTCTTGAAGGATTAATTGTACCAATAAAATCCAAACCCCATTGCTGAAATGGTCTATCTGCAACTATTGGTTTTAAAGGGGCTCTAGCCATTTTAATATTAGGCCCATGAACTTGACATTTATAACATTTTTGAATCTTTGAACTAATGTTTTGATACATGGAAGGCCAGTAATATCTGTATCGAAGTATATGTTGCATAGTTGATTTAGGGGATTCATAAAATAGATTCAAATGATCATGAAATTGTTCCAAGATGAAACTAATTTGGTCATTATGAACACATTCCAATAAAACTCCTCGAAAATTATTTCTGTATAATATACCATCTTTAACAACAAATCTTCGTGCTCTTTTGAAGAAAGCTCTATTTTGACTTACAGTTAAATTATTTAGGATTTTCCTGTTAGTAAGAAATTTGAGAATATCATCATACCAATTCTCTTCATGTGTGTCAAGTGTATAAACTTCACTTTCTTTAGTCATTAACTTGGCTAGTCCCATTCCCTTAATTGTCTTGCATATTTCCAATGAAAATCTGAAACTTTGCAACTTAATAAGCCATTTTCCTCTTTTCAATCCAATCTCATTTTGGGATAGGAATCGCTTGACTGCAGGTTCAATTAGCATAATGTGTACTAATGAACTTTCCAAATAATACTTAAAATGCTGAAGTGCTTTGATGACTGCGAAAGCTTGTTTCTCTAAGTCTGAATAATTTAACTCTGAACCTTTCAACTGATACCCAAAAAATCCAATTGGTTCATCTTGACCTTCACTATCCTTTTGTGTTAAAACAGCAGTGATAGAATCATTTGAAGCAAATGAGTATAACCAAAAATCTTCTTTAAGTCTAGGCTTTACCAAATATGGAGCCTCTTGTATAGCTGTTTTAATTTTTGATAACGCTCTTTCTGACTCTGATGTTTTCTCTACTTGGACATCCTTTTTAAGCATATGCATCAAAGGTTTAGTAATTTCGGTAAATCCAGGGATGAACTTTTTCACAAAGTTTATCTTCCCAAAGAATGATCTAAGAGATTTCTTACTTGTGGGATGCTCAATATTCTGTACTGCTTGAATTCAGGAATTGTCTATGGCAATCCCTTCTTGACATATCACGTGTCCTAATAAACTTCTGTATTTAACCCCGAAGATACACTTCTTACGATTTAATGAAATACCAAACTCACGACATCTGTTGAAAACTTGCTGGAGATGATTAATATGATCTTCTTTCTTCTTTGAGAATATCGTAATATCATCCAAATAAAACACCACAAATTTTCCTAATAAATCCTTAAATGCTAAATCCATTGCTCTTTGAAACGTAGCTCCGGCATTTGACAATCCGAATGGTATTCTTTGGTAGGAAAAAGTTCCCCATTTGGTGATAAATGATGTTTTGTATCTATCATTCTTATCTACCACAATTTGATTATAACCTGAGAAACCGTCTAAGAAAGAATATGTTTGACAACCTGAGACTTTAATCAGCATCTCATCAATTCTTGAAAGTGGATACTTATCTTTCTTTGAAGCATCATTTAGATTTCTAAAGTCTACACAAAGTATTATATCACCATTTTTCTTTCTTACTAGGACAAGGTTAGCAAGCCATGTCGAATATCGTATTGGATATATGATTTGTGCTTGCAAAAACTTCTTGATTTTGGCTTCCATAGTTGGTTCAAATGATGGATTAAACTTCCTTTATTTTTGCTTGACTGTTTTGTAACCTTCTATTAAAGGAATCTTATGTGTTATCACATCTTGCCTAAAAGCTTTAAGATCATCATAAGACCAAGCAAAATTTTCCAAATTATTTCTTAGACATGTTAACAAGTCTTGCTTGAAACTCGAATCTCTTTCCTTTATAACATTTAACATTTTTGGCATCTTGTCTAATCCAAAATTCACCACCTCGAAAGCTTGACTATCTGGGTTTTGTATATCCTTTCCAGTAAGTAAATTTTTCTTGAACTCATGCTCCAAGTCAATCATCCTTTTTGGAATGAAATTAGCTTTGGAATTTCATGACGTTTCAGGTATCACTTGACCCTCAAATTCTTGTTTATTTTTCATAAATCTTAGTACTTGATCGTCATCTTTGAATACTTGTAAATGTCTTATATTATCAGGTACTGATGGCTGATGTTCTCCTTCAATCTCGACATCTTTGTAATTTTCTAATATTCGCATATCCAATATCGAAGCTGCCTTTGCCAAATCGTCTGTTATAAGATTCCCTGTTCTATTTACATGCTTTATTTGGCAATGTTGAAACTGGTCTAACATCTTACAAGCAAGTTTCTTATAAGGTCTTAAGAATGAGCTCTTTACGACATAGTTACCATTTACTTGTTCGCAGACTAATCTTGAGTCTCCCTTAATAGTGATTTCTTTGATATTTTTGTCTAGAGCTATTCTCATACCAATGCATAAAG
>MNCI01007578.1:21488-33630 GCA_015680685.1 Gnetum montanum
AACACTTTGCAATAAAGCTATGCCAAATTCAATATCTACGAATTGTTCAAACTTCCAAGGCTCAAACAAGCAATATCTTCAAGACAATCCTATTATGCTACCAAAAATTGCTGCATAAACTATCATGTACGAGACTCTATTTTGGCTAGATAATAGATGTCAACGATTGCATTTAAACAGAACCTTTAAAAGACTTTACAATTTCTGATTCAAATACAACAGAAATTCACTTTAAAGATAAAAAGAAGCTATTCTGGTCCCATCAAAATACCAAAGATTTTTTGAACCCTCTCGACTACTGAATTGTTCAACGACGTGACTACAAACAAAGGCTCTCTTCCAACAATCCCAATAGCAGGTCCCACACGTTGCACAATAATGAAATTTACTACTAAAATGCTCTTAAGGGTTTTAAACACAAGTGCTTCTATGGCAAAATTTTAATAAAAATTTCTATTGGGCAACAAGAACAATAAGAGCAATCTAATAATCCCAAAATTACTTACCAAGGATGATACTATCTAAACCACTAGCTATACAATTTAAACAAAACAAAAAATGAAATACATAACTCACAGGACCATGAAAAAGAGGCTGAAATCTTTATTCTAGCAAGCCATCTTGCAAGCAATCGTCACAACTGAAACACCACAAAAATATTTGAGTTTAGCATCTGTCTGACAAGAAGCAGATCCCCATGACCCACGGGCGACTTCGGCTACATTTGAAGTCACACAAGACAATTTTAAAAATCAAAACATCTGGTTCTTACCAAAGTGTTGTGCCAGCGTATAAGCCCAGCGTATACGCCCAGTTTTAAACCGAGCTGTGCTAGCGTCTATGCCCGGCGTCTATGCCCAGTGTATACGCCCGGCTCTCCGGCGTACACGCCCAAGTACGGCAGATGCACACGCTCGACGACAAGATCTCCAATGGCAACATGAAGATTACACCAAAGAGCAAGGATTGAAACAAGTGAACATCCTTCGGCATATACGCCCGGCGTATACGCTCAACATTCACCAGCGTATACACCCAGCATATACGCCCGACGCTCAGCATACATGCTTCACACGCACACGCAGCAGGTGCAACAGAAGCAAGAATTGGAGCAAGTGGACGTCCAGCATCCATCAGCGTATACGCCCCAGCGTATACACCAACATCTATCCAAGTCTACGCCCGGCGTATACGCTGGCCTGTTGTAACGTATACGCCCAGTGTATACCATGTTTCTAAATTGTAACGCCCGGTCTATACGCCACGTGTCTCCCAGTCCGATTTTCCTGGTAACCCTACCCCTATAAATGGCCCAGTGTTCCGCATTTACCAGGTCGGCAAAAATTTACCAAAGCAAACCCAGAGCAATTACGCTGCAGAAACCCCCTTACGCTTACTCTTACGCTGGAAGTCCTGTACGTCGAGCAAAATCCGCGCTCCGCCTACCGTGTCAGCCGACTGCATCCCTCCGTCCACTGGGGCTTTACGTCTGCCTTGTGTCCCTACACAACTACGTTTGACCGGCACACAACATTTTAACTCTATAATCCACTGTTCATGCTTATTGCAAGTTCTTTTACAATTTTACGTTAATTTGACCCACGCTTCGTTTACGCCTGCTTACGTTTACGCTCCGTCTGCGTCCGTGTACGCTCACTGTTTACACCGTTTGCATTTGTTTACGCCTTTTGTACTTGCTTACGCTGTTTATGCTGTTCATGCCTGTATACACTTACGCTAGGCCTATCTTTTTTTACGCTGTTCATGCTCGGCCTTGTTTACGCCCCTCTATGCTTACGCTGTCGGCTCCTGTTTCACCGTTTATGCTCTGTTTTACACAACCCAGCGTATAACACTTCAGTGGCATTCGGGGAAGTCCTTGTTTGATCCGCGTGTGGACCATTCAAGGCACTCTGCCTTTGTCCACTCCAGCTTGCCCTCAAGCGGAGGCAGGGTTGACTGTGCTTGTCCGTGGATCTTTCGGTGCCCATAACGTTCCAGCCTTGCACCGACGATTTCGGTGGGCACAGTTTTTGGCGCTAGAAGGAGGGCCTCTTCGCTAAACAGACTTCATGTTCCTCAGCGTCTACGCTCATCAGCATCTTCGCTGCCGTGTTAAACCCCCGACTCAGCGTCTACGCTGTCGATTCTTCAGCGTCTATGCTGCACAAACCCTAGCGTATACGCTGCATGCTTACGCCAGTGTTTACGCTGCATACCCTAGCGTATACGCTGCATGCTTACGCCAGTGTTTACGCTGCATACTTACCCTAGCGTATACGATGCATGCTTACGCCAGTGTTTACGCTGCATACCCTAGCGTATACGATGCATGCTTACGCCAGCGTTTACGCTGCAGTCTTACCTAGTAGATTCGTCTACGCCAGTCGCATATACTACGTTATCTGCATCAATCCCGCACACTCGAACTGTCTATCATCATGAATCCCATCAACATCACCGCTGCTACTACCCAGAACATTAACATCTCGGACACAACGGCTGCCTAGCAACCTATCACACAACATATGGGAGGGCAATCCACAATGGGGCCCCATCGGTCGTTGAGGTTGCAAGGGAGAGACCCTGCCGCTAACATTATAAGCCAAGACGAGTATAACTTCATCTGCATTAAGATGCAAGCAGGCATGGTGGTAGATTAGGCTGAAATGGAGGTAAAAAGGCAATTTGAAATCTTTTACAGAGGGGGATATGAATTCATCCCTTCCCCATACGACGTAATCCCCATTCCAGAACAATTCTGGGAACTCTTTACGCAACTCCTTCTGCACAGGAGCCAATCGCTAGACCAAATTACGGCAGACCCACAACGGGATGAGAAGGACAAATTCGCTGCGCAATCTGAGCATGAAGACTCTTATCATACTCTTAGTCCACATAACCACATGAACCCCATATTTAACCCGGACATAGGGGAGACCATACCCCTCCAACCCTTTAACTCTGCTCACACCCCAGCACTGTTACAAGAAACATCCGCGTCAGCCCAGATCCCTCCCCAGGGCAACCCTTTGCCCAACGCCTTCCCTTTTACAGCTACAAGTTCATCCTCACAAGCACCGCCCCCTCACAGTAACGTGGGGGTGACGTTCCAGTCCCAAGTGGTAAGAATGCCACACGTTATACCCGTGTCCACATCTACCCACTACATCCCGCATGTCCAAACGCATACACCCCCTTTCACTACCGTAACCCAACAAGGGGCCTCCTCATACAACATGGCCAGACAATGGCTGATGATGGGCACAATGTTGCACCAAATTTCCCACCA
Organism: Gnetum montanum; assembly: GCA_015680685.1. Taxonomy (NCBI): domain Eukaryota; kingdom Viridiplantae; phylum Streptophyta; class Gnetopsida; order Gnetales; family Gnetaceae; genus Gnetum; species Gnetum montanum. The sequence goes on from MNCI01007578.1 coordinate 24,781, forward strand.
CTATGTACCACCCCACACGTTGCCACCAGCTCATGTGCCTCAGGCACAGCCACGACCACAACAGCAACAACCTCCTCTCTATAATGTAGTGCCCCTAGTGCCATCTACTGTACACTTCCCACAAACGCTACCACCAACAACGCAACTTTTAGCCTTCCAATCCACCGTTCAATAGTCTAACCCATACAGCCTGTCACAAGGCCAAACCGCCATGCTCCCAAGCGCTCAGGATTGGGCAGATGCCAAAAGAATGATGCAAGAATTAACTGATGAGGTAAAATGCCTCAAGACAACTGCTGACGGGGAATTGAAGGTAGTAGACTTCTATAACGATGACCCCATCAGCTCTTCCATCCCGCCTTTAACTCTACCCAAGGGCGTCTCCCTACCAACACTAACCAAGTATAATGGGGAGACAGATCCTAACGCGCATTTAATAATGTTTAAGTTAGAGTGTGCACTGCTACAAGCATGGCCCCATGCAATTCTTCGCGTGTTTCCCATGTCCCTCTTGGGGAGAGCACTCGATTGGTATAGGGTGCTCCCAAGAAACTCTGTTTCCTCCTTGGAAAACCTACTACACCAGTTTGTGACCAGGTTCAAATATAACCTGAAACCTGAGGCCACCCTAGATAGCCTCATGCAGGTCAAGCAGACACCGCTTGAACTGGTCTAGAAATTTATTCAGAGATGGAGCGTAGCCCTCAATGAGCTGCACGAGGAAATCTCCCAGACATACCTGCTCACTATTTTGAAAGGAGCCGTCAACGATTTGTTTAAATCCAAGCTGTACTACCTAAATGCATGCAATCTCAACCAAGCCTTTGAGCAAATTAAAAACATAGAAGAAGCAGCCCAAAACAGCAATGACCCGGCTTACATAGCCTTCAAAAATCAACATGCTAAAAAAGATAAAGAAAAGGCTAAAACAACTATAGCATCGATAGCAGGGGCACAACAACAAACTAGGCCGCCGCAAACCCCTGCTAATTACAACAAACCAACTCCAATGACTACGCAAGAACCATCGTCACAACATAATCCAGCGAACCGCACACGCAACTTTGAGAGGAAAGAACCCTTTCAATATACACCCCTGCCCATGAAGCCATCCCTACTTTTTGACCAGCTCCTAAAGGCCGGTTTAATGCAGCATAAGCAGTTATCTCTCGCGGCCATCCAAAGACATGACCGGTTCTGTCAACTCATTCAGAACCCAAGCCTAGCAATGCCAGATGAGCCCCCTGTACCTAAAGGCTTCAGGATGGATCACTTTTGCAATTACCATCAACGAAATGGGCACGGAACAGATTACTGTTTCACCTTGAAGCATGACCTGTAGCGAATGATCGATGAAGGCCAAATCACCTTCGACGAAGTAAACCAGATTCAACCGCAAAATCAAGCTATGGGAGTCTATAAAGACCCTTTAAACACTAAAGAGGCACCATACACCATCAGTACAATCTTCCTTGACGATGATTCTGAGCCATCTTACGTTAACAGCATATCTCCCAAATATACCCTGCCAACATCCAACAAACCTTTTGTAGTTCGCACGCCTGTCCCTGCCTCTACACCTACACCCCGGCCGTCCCATCCTTTACAATGGTCGTATGTCGTTCAAATACCCCTGGCAGTGGCAACACCTAACACCACGACACGCGACAAGCCATATGTGGTGCGTGTCCCTCCTGTCACTCCCCTAAACGCACAAACTCCAAATAACCGGCCTACTCCTTTTATGGTCTGAGTACCCTCAGCAACCGCAATAGTGGAGGCCCAACCTTCACCCAAACCAACCCCATTTGTCATTAGAATACCCAAAGGTCCCCAGGACTACCAACCTTTGTGTCACAAACACAACGCCAACCTAAGCCCTATGTTGTTAGGGTGCCTGTCCAACCCTCTAACCAAGCACATCCAACAGCACAAGAGTCACCCTGTCCAACCCCATATGTGGTAAAACTACCAGCACAAATCGAAATGCCAAAACCAACGGCACCCCCACGCCGCACGCGAGAACGTCCCGGAGATAGACTTACACGTGAACGTATGGAGAATGAGTGCCAAAGGTTAGCTCTGGGGCCACCTAAGCCCACTCCCCTCAACTCTGTGCCCATGTCATCATCTACCGATCAACCAAGCACAGGCAATGAAGGCGAGCCATCTGAAAAGCATGAATCATCCGAAATGACAACTCTGAAAATTGACAAACCAACCAGACGGGAGATAAAATTGTTGGGTCCAATGGATCCAATCAGCACCGATAGAAATACCCCAAACAGTGAAAAATTCGCAACCGCCTTGACACAAGTCACGCAAGCATTAAAGCAAAAAAACACTTCACTAAGCTTGTATGACTTAATTCTGACATCTCAAACCCATCGGGAAGCTCTAGTGCGCATGTTAACATCAATCCCGGTGAGTGAGGATTTACCCCCAAATGAACCCTCCATCCAGGCGGTGATGTTCTCACCACATGGGACTACTCCCAAACCTCTAAACTTCCACGATGACAACATCAAGGTTGATAAAAGAACGAAGGAGGTGACAATAGCTCCCATGTTCATAACAATCTGCATAAACCGATTTAAAATACATAGGGTCCATGTAGACGATGGAGCTGCCACAAACGTCGTGCCATACCACATTATCGAGCAGCTGGGGCTTACTGAACTACTAAAACCAGCCACAACTACATGTTTAAAGTCGTTCAGTGGGTCATGTGTAATGGTGAAAGGCTCAATAACTTTAGACTTTATAGCGGGAGATCAATTCCTGACATCTGCTGAATTCCTCGTGGTGGACGAGATGCCAGGGTTCAACCTGATATTGGAAAGACCCTGGTTAGCCCAACTGAGAGCCGTCTCTTCCCCTATCCATCAGGAAATCCATCTGCCTTATGAAGGCAGAGAAATCATCATACATGGTGAAGCCGTTGCTCCTATTATCTTATCGCATGTGGACATGGACCAAGGCTCGAAAGTCGAACTTGAAAAGCCTACTCAAAATAACAAAAGTCTGCGATCATCAGTGAGCAGTCAATCTTCCGACACAGAGCAAAAACCTCCTCAAACAGAAACGTCTGTGCCCCCTCGGGTAGAAACTGATATAGAGTTACTTGGGGACACTGAAATATCTGAAAGCGCTAACACAGAAAACACTCCATCAGAGGTCCCTTGGGCCGAATTGCCATTTAATGTAATCAGCGAAGGTGACGCTGAATACCGGATCATACCGGTTGAAAAATCGTCTAACATTAAAATGAAAAAGATCAAAAAATTGTTGAAGTGATCTTATCACTCTCAGTCCGAAACGACGTTAAACTATAAAAAGTCCAAAATGACACTAAACTACAATAAAACAAGAAAAATAATTAAAGGCTGCCCCCGGTCCGAAATGACACTAAACTATCATATCCGCAATGACATAAAACTAGCCACGATCAGCGATGATCGGTCAGCCGAGAAATTTATTCGCGTCCTCCAAAACATCACTGAACTACGCATGGGGCCCGAAATGGCCATAAACTATGCATGGGGCCCAAAATGGCCATAAACTACGCATGTGGCCCAAAAAGGCCATAAACTACGCATGGGGCCCAAAATGGCCATAAACTAGCACTTTCTTTTCGTACTACGTTTATAATCGCTTCTTATATTGCACTTAAAACAGAAAATAGACCAAAATATTTTACGTTTCTATGGCATATTAAACCCAAAATCAACAAAAATATATATATATATATATGCATGTTATTACATACAATTAACCATCTCTGTTCATTTCATAATGCTCAAGTTACAGTTTTAGTATAAGTTTGAATCGAAAAAAAAGAGAAATCCTAAAATGCTAAGCGTTTGGGGCATGAGGGTCGTCCTCCTCAGGCCCACCAGCATCAGAGGCCCCTGCTCCACTAGGGCTAGCTTCTCCAGTCTCATCTCCACCTTCATCCTGAAAAGAACAAAGAGGAAATAATCAACACAAAAAAAATGAGCGAATGTCAAAAGTTCAAACATTAGTTAATCAATTAACTCCGAAAAGAGACAAAATGCTTACCATAGGAGGTTCCCCCAAGCCAAATTCAAGCCGCCGTAGGATCTCCTCTTCAGGAACACTTACCCAGTCCATCCCATCGAGACCCAAGTCGATATCAGCCAGAGCCTTTGCTTTGTCAACGTCTGACCAGGTGGGACGTTTCAAAGGGAATTCGCCCACCGACACCTCCCCAGAGGCTGTCGTTATCCGTCGTTTAGGAGACTCCATCTCTACAATTGTGTTCTGGGCGAAGGTGTCAAAGGCGGAGCGTAGACCAAGACCCTCCTCAAACATCTCTAACAATCGCTTCTCAATAGAAACCTCTTTTAACGACTTCTTGTATTGGTGCTTGTGGTTCTTTTCATCTTGCCCCCATTTGCGAACTTTGCAGGCGAAAGCCTTCCAATCTTGACATTTGGTGTTCAGCAAATCAATTTGGGCTCTGTGCTCCCCTAGCCTCCGTATCAGCCCTGCATGGCGATTGAGAAGGATTCAATACCTTGTATACGTGACCTCGGAGGTCTACCAAGCGCGATCATTGTTTAATCTAGCTACGGCAAACTCATATCGGGCCTTCAGATCGTCACGTTCCATTGACAATGTAGAATTCTCCTTCTCTTTCACCTAGATTTGGAGCCACAATTTTTCAATGGATCTCCTACACGTCCATACCATTTTGGCATTGTGAACGAAGCCCTCTGCTACCTCTTCATAAACAGGTCTAGGCACTTGTTCAATTTCAGGGGATAGTGTAGGCAAACTCTCCATATCGATGGGTTCGGACGGGTCCCACCTCAGTTGGGCACCTGTCCATAGGAAAAGACAAACGTTAGAACAAACAGAATTGGGCATCAAACTCTAACATAGTAAAAATCTTTGGATGCATCCATACTTATGTTAGGATTGATCCGTTCGATTCGCTCGACAAAGCCACCCCAGCTACGAAATCCCTTTTACTTGGCATTTCCATTCAAGTAAAAGGTCCATCAGTGCGTGAGCCGCTCACCTTTGGAGGCACTTCGGGGGGGGTCTCTGACTCCTTCTCTGGGATGGTCTCACTCTCCTCTGAGTCAAACAAAAAATTCACAATAAGGTAATCCAGGAATATATTAGGCTGCATAACTAAGTAAAGAGACATACCGTTCCCTCTGATCTCATCCTGTGTCGGGGGGTCTCCAAGATCAAGGTCTCCTGTAAGAAAGCTGTTGAACATTTCTTCAGTTTCCGCTTGATCATTTAGGGGTTCGGTACCTCCCGTTCCGCCAGTTCCCTCCCCCAGCAATTCAGTTCCTCCTGTCAGGTTGGTTAACTCCTCGTCTTCTGGTATAGTCCGCAGATCGTGTCGCTTGACTACTCAATTCAAAACAAATGAAGTCAGTTGCATACAACCGGTAATCGTTACAACTATTGAAATAAAAATAAAAAGTTTACCAGGAATTTTAAATCGAATCCGCTTCACTCTGGGCTGCTCAATCTCACTGGTGCCTTCAGCCGTGATGTTACGCTTCCCCAACTTGGATTTCGCTTTGCCTATTGTTTCCTTGACCACTCACTCCACCTTCCTTGCAGTAGGGGGTACTTCATCGAGATCCACCCCTAGGTTGTCGCGTGTGTGGAGCGAGGGGCCAGACGATCCACCCGTGGTAATCGTAAGGGATTTATCAATCCCCTCGGGGGCGTCTTGGGACTTGGCTGTGTCAAATAAGTGATTCACCCAGGGGCGAGATAACTGGTACCTATCACGCAAAACAAATTTGTTTTCCCCACGAACCACCAAAAATTCAGCCAAGCAGCGAATATATCCGGTGAAGAAAGCGAAGGTAAAATGAGACTGTGCCTCTATGTTCGAATGCAGCCGCTCTATCTCTTTGGTCATTCCTGACAATAAAAACTCTGCCCAGTTGTAACGCACGCCAGCCTCTAGAACGGTGCGCATGACTCGCACTGCCTCAACACCGAGACTCTTGACTTGTGATAGAGTCTTCCGAAACAAACACGCTCTAAATAGGGGATAAAGTTCGTTGACTTCCTCAACCTTCGTTCTCCCCTGCATTGGGAACCCTTTGGCACCCTTCCTCACCCCTAGCCAATCCTCTAAATCACGGATCATGTCAATTTCTTTATGCGTCCTGTCCATAACGACTTTTACNTGTCAAATGAATCTACAATCCCGATCATCTCCGCTATGGACACATTTGGGCTAGGGGCTACAAAGAGTGCCATGAGGCCGGCATGCTCCAAACAGGCAACAATTGAGGGCGAAGCCTTTTTCCGTAACCACTTCTGGGCGGCACTAGTTTCACTGAATTTCATTGAAAGAGTAGTTTCAGTCCTCCCGGTCACAACAGAATCCCCGCCGGAGGTGGTGCCAGCTACAAAGGCAAACCCAAAACCTTCATATTAGCTTGACACTTGGCAATTGACCAAACCAAACACGACATCTAGGAAACTTGCAACTTACTTTCAGTGTTGGACTTTGAGGTTTCGCCCAGATCAGAAGCAGAGGGGAAAATCGGCCCATTAGGGGCCCAGTCTGCATGCAACCAGCCACACGCAGTACACTATGCAAACGCCTTTGAAAATCTCTTGGGGAAGTTCTTCATGGCGTCCCTAGTGTGGGCCAAAATGGTCCCGCGAAGGGTGGGACCCACCATGAACACTTCCACAGCCGTACGCGCCAATCCAATCCCATCATCTGGCGTTACTTTTGGCCTGTGGGAAGGCAAAAATGTGTGGCGAAACAAAAGTAAGTATTTGAATGTGAGAAAGAGAGGAATAACTAGAGCTAAAACGAAATTACCTTTCCACCCGGTATACTGTGCCGAGGGGATTCTGAAATAAAGTATGCGCACGGCCAGCTAAGAACAAAGTGTTTTTGACGTAGTTGGGTCCCTGCAGCAGCAGGTCCCACATGCGTGTCAATGGACGGGCCGATCTCGGACCACCGGGGGGAACCCCCTCAGCGACAAGCGGCCCTTCATCAATGTCCTTCATAAACATCCTGACGCCTTCCGCTGCACTGGGTAACATGGCCTCAATAATACTCCGTGCCACATCTTCGCCTAGATGAGACCAAACCACGACATAGAAATGGTCCAGCAAGAAGGCCAAAAATCCACAAGCCCCGTCCCGGAACCAGACCCCATTGTGCTCAACGACCAAATTCGGGGTCGGGTCACCACCCTCCAAAGGACCAAACCATGTCAACACCCCAACTAACTCAATCACTAGAAGGGGAGGCTCGATGTCTCTGCAAGCCATTAAAACAAAACCAAAGATCAATATGGGAAACTTCACTTTGGAAATTAGACAATCACAGAAAATTTTTCTAAGTTACGCTCGGCATATACGCTGGGCATACAAAAATAGTTACGCTTGGCGTATATGCTGAGCGTGTGAAAAAAACAGTTACGCTCGGTGTATACGTTGGGCATACAAAAAATAGTTACGCTCGGCGTATACGCTGGGCGTACGAAAACAGTTACGCTCGGCGTATACGCTGGGCACACGAAAACAGTTATGCTCGGCGTATACGCCGGGCGCACGAAAACAGTTACGCTCAGCGTATATGCTGGGTGTACAAAAAACAGTTATGCTCGGCGTATACGCTGGGTGTACGAAAAACAGTTACACTCGGCGTGTACACTGGGCGTACGAAAACAGTTACACTCGGCGTGTATGCTAGGCGTACGAAAACAGTTACGCTGGGCGTGTACGCTGGGCGTACGAAGAACAGTTACACTCGGCGTATACGCTGGGCGTACGAAAATAGTTATGAAAACTATCTAAGCCGTGCATAATGCAAAAATTTATGCCGAATGCACTTACGCCCGGCGTATACGCTGTGGAAACCCTCGGCGTATACAACGAGCATAGACCATCTATGCTAGACCGTCTACGCTACAAAACAGACGCTAGAAATCAACAAAAATAGTGTCAAAGGCCTACCTGCCAGAAAATCTGGGCCATGCGGGGACTCTCGAGCGGGGTAGGCACTGCAGCATCACCTCACTCTCCTCCGCGAACATCAGTTCAGGTCCTTTCTGTCCTCGGCCCTCTAGTTCTTTGCCTCTGCCCATCTCGGCGTCTACGCTGTGGCTTACGTGCGGCGTAAACAGTTCCCAGCGTCTATGCTGGGGTTTTCTCTTGGCGTCTACGCTGGGGTTTTCTCTCGGCGTCTACGCTGGGGTTTTCGCTCGGCGTCTATGCTGGGGTTTCTCTCGGCGTCTACGCTGGGGTTACGCTCGCAGTTTACGCTCACGCTCCAAAAGCCAAATGACAAAATGACGCCCCTGCTCCCCTTTTATAGTGCGTCGACGCTGACGCTGACGCCGCCACCGCCGCCGCCGCTTTTCCGTTTTTCTTGCTTTTTGCCTCGTTTTTCGTGCTTTTTTGAACTCGCTTTGAATTTTTTTCAAAAAAATATACAAAATTTACACACAAACTATGTAAAACATAAATTTTGGCATTAAACTGCCGATCATTGCCCGGTAAGGCATTAAACTGCCGATCATTGCCCGGTAAGGCAGTAACCTGCCGTTCCACTGTCACGTTAATCCATTTTCATACATGCACACTAAAGATTGCCAGAAGACCTAAAACGACCTCCGATATCTTACCAGGCTCTCCATTTATTGACAGGAACTTGCCTAATGGATTACAAGCGCTTAACCAAGCCGTTGGTCATGGATGGACCATACGGCGCGGTTGAAAGGAATATCGATGTGAATCTCGTCTATGCGAGCTCATCAGCAAACAACACAACAATAGCTTCAACGCAGCAAACGATTGACGAATATGAGGGAATGA
>MNCI01007578.1:33738-81916 GCA_015680685.1 Gnetum montanum
AAGGTCAAACCCGAGGTGGCGTTAGCAGTTCGTAGTGAGATAACCAAGCTCTACCAAGCTGGTTTCATTAGGGCTATTGATTACGCCGAATGGGTATCGAACATGGTTATAGTCCCAAAGAAGAATAGAAGTATCTGCCTGTGCATTGACTTCCGGGACCTTAACATAGCAACCATAAAGGATGACTTCCCCTTACATAACATTGATCAACTAGTTGACTCAACTTCTGGGCACGCCCTATTATCCTTTATGGATGGGTTCTCGGGATATAACCAGATACGTATTAATCCAGAACACCAACTCTGAACCACTTTCATGACACCTTGGGGAACCTTCTGTTACACAATGATGCCTTTTGGTCTCAAGAACGCTGGGGCCACATATCAAAGGGCGATGACATATATTTTCAGCGATTACATCTTACACTTGCTCAATGATTATGTGGATGACATAGTGGTTAAATCAAAATCATCAGAACAACACGTATAGGATCTTGACTTAGTATTAAAATGTTGTCTAAAATACGAACTAAGGCTTAACCCAAAGAAATGCATCTTCGACGTCAAAACAGGTAAAATGCTTAGATTTGTAGCCTCAGAGGTAGGGATATGGGTAGACCCCGATAAGGTTAAGGCCATTACAAACCTAAAACCACCTAGCAATCTAACCGAACTTCGAGGGCTACAAGGTCGGTTATAGTTCATTAGGAGATTCATAGAAAATTTGACAGGAAAACTCACACCTATGAACCACCTACTACGCAAAAATGTCCACTTTGAATGGACCCCGCAGTGCCAAGAAGCATTTGACAGCGTTAAAACAGCACTCACTCAGTTACCCACCGTATTCCCACCCAAAAACGATAGGCCGTTTTACATCTACCTGGCAACATCAGAATCATTAATCGCATCCATGTTGTGCCAGAAACGAGATGACAGAATTGAGGTCCCCGTATACTACCTGAATCATGTAATGGTTTCCCATGAAAAGAGATACAACGATGTAGAAAAGTCATGTTTAGCTTTAGTTTTCTCTTTAAAGAAATGGCGACATTATCTTTTCCAAAATCAAGTTAACATAATTTGCAAAGATAATGTGCTCAGAGCTATAACTGGAAACATCTACGAATCAAGCAGGATAGCCCGTTGGAAGGCAATCATAGCTGAGTTTGACCTGCACTATGTGGCACAATCATCAGTAAAAGGGCAAGCCATAGCAAATCAAATGACCATGTCGCCTACGCATGATCCAGGTACAATAGAACCTAAATTCCCAGACGAAAATGTAAATACAATAGACATGGTGCCAGATGACTACGATGTGATTCTAAACTTCGATGGAGCATACACCTCTCGAGGAGGAAGTGCTGCCGCCGTAATCACGTACCCCTCTGGAGAAATTAAACCTTTCGCCTATCGCTTCAACTTTCATTGTACTAACAACGTAGCAGAGTATGAAGGTCTCCTCAGAGGTCTCGCGGCCGCACTAGCTTCGGACGTTACACGGCTTGTAGTCAGAGGGGACTCACAACTAGTCGTAAACCAAGTCACAGATGTCTATACGTGTAAAGCACAACACTTACAACCATACTGTGATTTGGCTAAGCACCTACTCAAACAATTCGAAAATGTTGATGTCCAACATATCTCTAGGAATGACAATACCATTGTAGACGCCTTAGCAACCTTGGCTTTAAACATATCCCCTGACATGTTTCATGCACTACCAAGCTCCGTGATCAGTTGTGCCAAGCCCATAACCAACACTCTCGACATGCTACCAATTGCATCTGTCAGTACAACACATGCTAATGAATGGTACGATGACGTAAAAGAATACCTTCTGCGCGGTGAAACGCCACAACATTTAACCAACGCGCAAAAGGATGCAGTACGCAAGCGTTCTAAATAGTACACATTAATAGGGGATACATTGTGTCGCCGATCCTACGAGGGCATACTACTGATATGCGTCAATAGTACCGAAGCCCAAAAAATTGTTGAACAAGTGCACGACGGAATATGCGGGGGACACATCACACCGAAGGCAATGGCAACCAAAATAAGACGCCTAGGCTACTATTGGCCACACATGGAATATGACTGTCAGTCCAAGGTCAAAACATGTAGTATATGTCAAAAACACGGTAATCTCATCCACATTCCACCAAATGAGTTGCATACAACACAAATCCCATGGCCCTTCCAGAAGTGGGGACTAGACCTCATTGGCCCGATAACACCCACATCTTTTGCCGGGCATAGCTTTATTATAACAGCAACTGAATACTTTACGAAATGGGTAGAGGCGGCACCCCTTCGCAAAACTACTTCTAAACAGGTGTGCAACTTCATCCTCGAGAACATTATAACCTGTTTTGGCATTCCCATGACAATCATCACTGACAACAGGTCACAATTGCTTGCCCAGAGCAAACGAAGATGGCACGAACAACTGGTGTATGCGTTATGGGCATACCGTACCATGCACCGGACCTCGACAGGTAAAACTCCATATAGTATTGTTTACAGTTTAGAAGTTGTTTTACCTTTAGAATTGCAGGTACTGTCTCTAAGGATCACGCTTTCCGGACTCCTCGACGACGAGCAAAACAATGATTTACGCATCATTGACCTAGACTCGGTGGAGGAGGAACGCGTGTGTGCACTCGATCAGATCGAATGGTACCAAAAACAACAACGGCAATGACATCGACATGACATTCATAAGCGCCCCATCAAAGAAGGAGATCTCGTACTTAAAGCTTTTCGGGAACACCCAGATAAATTCTCAATCAACTGGGAAGGGCCTTATTTGGTCATCAAAGCATTCGACAATGGGGCATTCAAACTAGCTGACATGGACGGAAAAGAGTTTGCAAATCCAACCAATCACTTATTCCTAAAACCGTTCTATACATGAATTCGAACTCAGGTACAGACTAGTCCTGGAATCACGACTATAAACTGATACCACAGACTAGTCCTGGAATCATGACTATAAACTGATACCACAGACTAGTCCTGGAATCACGACTATAAACTGATACCACAGACTAGTCCTAGAATCACGACTATAAACTGATACCACAGACTAGTCTTGGAATCATGACTATAAACTGATACCATAGATCAATCCTAGATTATGACTTTAAACTGATACCACAGAACAGTCCTGGGTTATGACTATAAACTAACACCACGAAGTCCGCTAAGACTATAAACTAGCTCGCCTCTTCATGCTCCGCTAAGACTCAAAACTGGCAATGCAACGTCTGCCACGACGCTAAACGGGCAATGTCCGACGGGTTCATCTTCGACTCCTCATTCCACAGCCATATTTATTCATCAGAATCATTGCATCCCTCATCAGCATCGTCGACATTCACATTCCATACTCAGAATCGCCCCAATATTTTTGTTCACCTGTAGCTGTTTAAATCTAAACTCATTAATTCACTCATGGTTTTCTTGTCTCTTTGGAGTTGTGTTTGCAGGATGACACTCGGAAGTTCTTGTACGAGAGTGCGTCTCATCATGGGCAGCAAGATGAGGTAATGTCCATTTGTCCACCTGGCAAGACTAAATCGAACCGTTAACCTGCACATTCCCATTCCCCGAAAACCCACTATCTGTTTACCAAACTATTGCACACCGTGAAACGTTACAACAGTCGCAACACACAGAACACAATATTCGCACATGAGTACAAGGACAAGCTTCAAAAAAATAAAAACCTGGTCATGAACAGGACCCTTGGCACTTCCCATATAAGCCCCAGGCAGGAAGGTATCGGTCTTCAAAATACGTACTCATGTCAAAAGCAGTCAAGAAACATCCTATCGCATGGCTTTGGCTCTTCGTTAATAGTTTCCCCAAAGAAGGGAGCTGTTCCTCCAAAGAATGCAAAACATCACCCTGTGGCTTTGGTAGTGACAACTGTTTCTCTTGAAAAATCACCAAGAGCACTGTTCCGCCAAAGGACACACATCACATGCTTGAGTTCCGAGTCTGCCGAAAGATGGCTATCGACAAGGACCGACATGCCGCACACTTGAGCATCCCATTTTCCCAGCATGATCCCTCGGGCAGCCACCGATCCCCACGATCCCTTCCCTCCTTCCAGTTACCAATCTTGCCTTTTCAATACCATTCACCACTGAACATGGTACGATGATGTCTGGTCAAGTGACAAAGGACAGAGCTTTTGTCAAGTGCTTGTGGTGTTTTGCGCTTCTTTGTCGATGCTTCTCGGGTCGATTCCTCCAAGTGTCAACAAAGAGGGGCCAATGAAACATCACAAAAATATTTGAGTTTAGCATCTGTCTGACAAGAAGCAGATCCCCATGACCCACGGGCGACTTCGGCTACATTTGAAGTCACACAGGACAATTTTGAAAATCGAAACATCTGGTTCTTACCAAAGTGTTGTGCCAGCGTATACGCCCAGTTTTAAACCGAGCTATGCTAGCGTCTACGCCCAGCGTATACGCTCGGCTCTCCAGCGTACACGCCCAAGTACGGCAGATGCACACGCTCGACGACAAGATCTCCAATGGCAACATGAAGATTACACCGAAGAGCAAGGATTGAAGCAAGTGGACATCCTTCGGCATATACGCCCGGCGTATACGTCCAACATTCACCAGTGTATACGCCCAGCGTATACGCCCGACGCTCAGCATATACGCTTCACATGCACACGCAGCAGGTGCAACAGAAGCAAGAATTGGAGCAAGTCGACGTCCAGCATCCATCAGCGTATACGCCCCAGCATATACGCCAGCATCTATTCAAGTCTACGCCCGGCGTATACGCCCAACGTATACACCGACCTGTTGTAACGTATACGCCCAGCGTATACCATGTTTCTAAATTGTAACACCCGGTCTATACGCCACGTGTCTCCCAGTCTGATTTTCCCAGTAACCCTACCCCTATAAATGGCTCAATTTTCCGCATTTACCAGGTCGGCAAAAATTTACCAGAGCAGACCCAGAGCAATTACGTTGCGGAAACCCCCTTACGCTTACGCTTACGCTGGAAGTCCTGTACGCCGAGCATAATCCGCGCTCCGCCTACCGTGTCAACCGACTGCATCCCTCCGTCCACCGGGGCTTTACGTCCGCCTTGTGTCCCTACACAACTGCGTTAGACCGGTGCACAACATTTTAACTCTATAATCCACTGTTCACGCTTATTGCAAGTTCTTTTACAGTTTTACGTTAATTTGGCCCACGCTTCATTTACGCCTGCTTACGTTTATGCTCCGTCTGCGTCCATGTACGCTCACTGTTTACGCCTTTTGTACTTGCTTACGCTGTTTACGTTGTTCACACCTGTATACGCTTATGCTGGGCCTATCTTTGTTTACGCTGTTCACGCTCGACCTTGTTTACGCCCCTCTATGCTTACGCTGTCGGTACCTGTTTCACCGTTTACGCTCTGTTTTACACAACCCAGCGTATAACACTTCGGTGGCATTCGGGGAAGTCCTTGTTTGATCCGCGTGCGGACCATTCAAGGCACTCTGCCTTCGTCCACTCCAGCTTGCCCTCAAGTGGAGGCAGGGTCGACTGTGCTTGTCCATGGATCTTTCGGTGCCCGTAACGTTCCAGCCTCGCACCGACGATTTCGGTCGGCACAACAACTTCTTCTTTACAAAATGCTCTTCTCCCCAAGACTCAAAGTGTCTCCAAGTAAGAGCCCAAATGCTAACTAGTAGCCTTCAAAATGTGATGTATGAGACCCCAAGTGTGATGTGAGAAGTCCTTAATTATTGATGATATGATCCCCCTGATCCTTGACCCCTGAAGCCTTTTTATAGGGTTCAAAGGTAGGTAGGGAAGTTACAATTTTCAAAAATATCCCAAAAATATCTCAAAAATATCTCACCTAACTTTTCTCCCAAGTAATTGGACTATCCAATCAGAAAATTACTTGCCCAACAAGCTAGGAGGTTACTTGTNAATAGCCAAATATCTCCTTTTATAGGATGTTACACAAATATCCCATCATTGTCCTTTCCTTTTTAATTCCCTTGTAGTGATAGAGATAGTAACCATGGATTTGATGCATGGGTTGATATGTAAATATACGTATATGTATATAACCAAATGCATAAGTGGAGTTGTAGTTTCACATTTTAATTTGTGGCACCCCTAATGTAATTCCAGGGCCGATTCTACCTTTATCTTCTCTACACTTTATTTTATTTCTGAACCCATGTATTGGTAATTGCTGTTTGGATAATAACGGTTTCAAGAATGATGGAAATACTCAGCTGGTTCGTTTCCTCCTCTGCACGAAACCCGTAGAAACAAACACATATGCAAACTGCCACCGTGAGAGAAGGTTCTACTACAACCGATGGTTTCAGTGGAGGGTTTCGGAGCTGTTGAGAACGTGAGGAACGTGCTGGGCCCTTCTTCTCTCTGCCCATCACTACCCATCCGTCTTTCTCAGGCGCGCAGTCTTCCCCTGCTGATTCTGCAGCATCCTCAGGCACCTGCGCTAATGGTCGCGACTCAACAGCCAGCACTCAAGGTGCTGCTCCAGCTGGAGTGCAAGACAATGGCAACGATAGAGGCCAAAAAAACTCCTGTAACAGCGCTTGCGGCAGTAGCAGTGGCGGCAAAGGGATGATTTTCAACGTAGGTGCTCTTCAGTAGCAACAAGGGTTTCAGTGTGAACAGGCCAGACCGACCAGAGCCTCCCAGCGACCGCTTTGAAGGTCATGTCCACCGAGAATATCAACGACATTAGCAGCGATGAAGAAATAGACCTGCTATCTGCATTTACGACAGGGAGAAAGAAAAAAAATAAACGAATGCCTTGAAATGCTAGATGCTGCCACCAAGACCGTCGACGCCGTCCAGAGCCATTTAGGGCCATTGCAAGAATGACTGGTAATAATCCAGTTATGCTCGATATTTGCAGATTTGAGAAGAACACTTCTATTGCCGCGCCCTGACTATTTTTGAAAATGACGCTTTCTGGCAGAGTATTTTTGGTCTTGCAAGACAAGGCCAAAAACGTGAACTAAATAATGATTAATCAAGGATTTTATTATTTTTCTTTTCTAATTCCAGTTTCCTTCTTTTATTCTTTGCCAGTACCCAAATGATCAATTCCTGAACATATCTCTGGCAATGAAAAATTCCTTGCTTGTCAATTTATTCATTATTGGCACATTATCTCTTGCAATCTTTATTCCTTGTCTTTCATATGTGCATCATTTTTTTTTACCAATAATTTTATGGTCTCCCTTAGATCTTATACCAATGGTATGAAATGGCACACTTACACTCTCCCATAATAATAATAATATTCACAATGAGTCTTACTGTTCCATGAAATGGCCAAATGTGCCAACAACATGAACGTTACAATTTCCTTTGCACAAAGGTGTAGGCAGACCTACTTTTGAATGTGCATGAACTCAAAGACAAACATAGCTTCGAGTTGACTTACTGCAACAGGAAGGAATTTGTTCCTACTCTTGGTGCTACCATTCTTTTGACATAGACAAACCAATGGCTTCTAGACCAGCTCATCGAGTTGGTGAGACTTAGGGGACAAGAAGACATGGTGTCCAACCATGAGGACACTTTCCAGGATGGAAAGGAGGAACTTGATTGCCAATCAGACGAGGGAGGTCAAATTGACCCCGCTACCATCCCTTCTAACTAGTCCTTCTGGACCAACCCGTTGTCTGTCGCTGCTCCCTTTGTAATCACGCCTACATTCTTGCAGCCCATGATCACATCTGTGATGGGTAGCCATGTTAATCCCTCAGCATATCAATGTCGTCTTTCACCGGTTTCACCTATTTCATTTGCAGCCACTATTCCTTTGCAAACCATCCATCAATCCATTGTTGTAGCGCATCACATGCTAATCACGGCTACCCTACCACATTTTCACACCATACTGGCTTCGCAACCGTATGTAGCTTATACTTCCATTCCTGCATCTGTGTCTGTCCCACCATCAGCGATGAGCCCAGGACCATCAACGTGATGGGATCCATTTACTGTTTCCCCTACTACGCTACCATTGTAGATATCGCACCACATTCAACAACAGACCTACCAAGTGCCATAAATAATACCACCTAGTGTGGGGGTCTGGTCTGCTCTACCAACCATGCAAATAGTCTATCCTATGGCATGACCCTTGGCAGTTGCTTCGACAACACCACCTATCAATTGGTGGGTGCCACAAGCAACACAAGTCACTAGGGCCACCCCAATGGTACCGTCGGTGGATCACGTTGCTGCCCCTGCCATTCCATAGATGGGAGCTACCCCGATAGTTCCCCAACCACCCGCATCTCCTTAAGGTCTGGACTAAGTGTTTCAGCTTATCCAGACCCTTACTAAGGAAATAAAATGCCTCAAGGCTATCGGGTCTGACATGGTACAAGTCATGGACTTCTACCAAGATGATCCCACTAGCCCAACAATCCCTCCATTGATGTTGCCCTAAGGATGTTCCTCCCACACTTCACAAAATACAACGGGGAGGGGGATCCCAACGCACACCTTGTTACCTTTAGGTCTGAATCCCTTCTATTGCAACAATGGCTACACATAATTATATGTGTCTTTGCTATGTCCCTAGCTGGGAGAGCTTTAGATTAATACCGTGTGCTGCCATGCTCATCTATTTCAACCCTAGAGGAGCTTCTGACCTAGTTCGTGATGGGCTTGAAGTATAACTTGAAGCTAGAAACCACACTGGATCAGTTGATGAGCATGAAGCAGGATCCTCTGGAGCTGGTCCAAAAGTTCATTCAATGTTGGAGTGCAACCCCTAACGAAATCCGCAAGCCCATCATGGAGGCCCACTTTATGGCTGTCTTTAAGGATGTAGTAAACGACTTTATCAAGTCTAAACTGTACTACCTCATTCCTCGCACTCTTAGTCAGGCCTTCGCTCAAACTAAGAGCATACAAGCCGCAACCAAGGCTAGCAAAGACCCAGCCTACGTTGCATATAAGAACACCTTCACAAAGAAGGACAAAGGTAAGGCCCCAATAACCACATTTGCTACTATGGTGACTGAAGCCAAGGCTAGGCCTCATAACAATAGTAACAAGAACAACAAGAAACCAGCCGCACCCGTAGCCAATCCCATGCCCAAGCAGGGCCACACACCATAACCTATCTTACCAGTGCCAGAGAGATCTGCACAACCCAAACCAAACTTTGAGCGTAAAGATTGCTCAAAGTATACCTCGCTTCTTCTCAGGCCTTTAAAACTTCTAAAATAGTTACTGGTAGTGGGACACATCCAACACAAGCCAATGTTGGAAGAAAAAATCAGAAGACATTAGCGTTACTGCAAGCTCCTTAGGAACCCCTTCTTGGCCTTGCCCAATGAGCCTCCTATTCCCAAGGGTTTCAAGCTAGACCGGTTTTGTGAGTACCACCAATAGTGTGGTCACAATACAAATTAGTGTTTGGCGTTGCAGGACAAAATCCAAAGGTTGATTAATCAGGGGAAATTGGTGTTGGACAAAGGCAACCCAGTACGTCCCGAAAATCAATCCTTGCAAGTCTACACTGACCCCCTTCATGCCAACAATGTAGATTATGTTATCAACACCATAAGCATTGATAGTGATCCTAGGCTACCCCAATAGCTGTTTGTGATTTTCATACCTCGACGTAGTGCACCAGTATCGCAAGCAGTTGACCAAAGCTTGCAGCAACCATTTATCTTAAGGGTTCCCCCTTGGGCATCCACACCCATGTCACCCATTTGCAGGACCATGCCACCCTACCCATTAACACCGTTAGCTCCTTTTGTCATCAATGGGCCAACTACTTCAACAACCCCTGCCCTACGCAATGTGGCCACAAAGTCTTCTCATCCTACAAAATGAGAAGCATGTTTCATAGGTGAGATGTCAAAGGGGAGTACTGCCCCAAGTACTTCCAAGCTTATGTCTTTACCCCTTGCATCTACGCCCTCGTCACCAAAGAGGGACATTAACACAACCACATAGTTTGTGATGCCCAGTCAAAAAGGGTTTCCTCCTCGGGAAATCTGTCTCCTAAGACGAATAGAAAGGAGGAAGGTGGTAAACAGGGGGGTGATCAAGACCTCCTAGATGCCCTCACTTAGGTCAAACAAGCTCTAAAATAGAAAAACACTACACTGAGCTTGTACAACCTAATAATAACATCTATTCCACATTATGAGGCTCTGATTCACATGTTGACAATGATTCCAGTCAATGAAGACATGCCAGCAGAAGAGGAAGTGATCCACTCAATCATGCTTCCCTACACGCCTGCAGAGCCAGAACTGTCTCAACTAACTTTTAGTGAAGGTTCCATTAGGGAAGATCTTGAAAGGGGTCAAGTGAGCACAACACCCCTATTCATCATAATTTGGGTTGGCCAACACTAGATCCGAAGGGTAGACATTGATGATGGGGCTGCTACCAATGTCATCCCCTTCCCTATTATGGACAAGTTGGGCTTGGTCGACTAGATCAAAGCCACACCGACATCATGCCTAAGGTCATTCAATGGGACACAGGTCATGGTGAAGGGCACAGTCCACATAGAATTCATGGCAGGGACCATTTTCCCACGAATGCAACATTCATCGTGGTCAAGGAAATGCCTTGGTTTAACCTGATCTTGGGGAGATCATGGTTAGCACCACTTAGGGCTGTCTCTTCGCCCATTCACCAAGAGATCCATCTCCCTTACATAGGTAGGGAGGTGGTGATCCATGGTGATGAGGTAGAAACGCAAGCAATCCAAAATGTAGACATGGAATAGGGCTCAGAGGTTGTAACCTTCAAGAATGAACGACCTGTCATAGCACACATTGATCATCTGGCAGAGGAATCGACTCAGCAAGCTGGTCCCCAAAATGAGAGCATGTGGGCTAAGTTGCCCTTCAAAGTGGGGGACAATGACATAGATGAAGGCCCTGGCAAAGCCCCTTGGCCTTACATCTCGCTCAACCCACAACAGGTCAAGAAGTAGCTACGCATAGCTTAGCAACCCCACTGCTTCCCACCCACTCATAATCCTTCACACATTTACCATTTTCTCTTCACTTCACATCTATTCATCTAACATTGGCTATCTTATTTTTGTTATCGCATCATCCATTTACAACGTTATGGCCTGAAAAGGCCTAAAACTAGCAATGGCCCAAAAGGCCTAAAACTACGTTTGCAACCCTACGACACAAAATGGCCTAAAACTATGCTATGCTAGGGCTCGAAATGGCCTAAAACTAGCACAAAAGAGTGGAATTTTAGCATGACATTCAGCATGTAGACAATGCATGAGTTAGCATGGAATCAATTCACCTCTTTCTTCAAAATTTTGTCTTTTAGACCATGTTTGCAAAATTGTTACAAAAAAACTCAAAAAAACTTCAAAAAACATTCCCATGCTGTCATGGGTTGTCTCTGCCCATGCCATCTTCGTCGCATGCTTCTGCATCACCCCCTTCTACATTGTCTTCCCTTGCGTTGTCCTCTGCCGACCCTTCATCTCTTCCCACTATGGGCCCTATGCCCTCATGTTGAACCTGCATCATATGAAGTGGTTAGTGGTCAGCTAAGGTAATGCACGCAAGCTACAATAGAGCATGAGCATTAACAAAGTAGAAAGAAACTAACCTAAGAAGGACCTACGTCCATCTCGAAGGGTATCTGTTCTAAACCAAACCTGAGGCAGCACCAAACCTCCTCTACCATGATATCCACCCAATGCTTGATGCTAGGTTCAGCGTCTCCAACAACTTTCTCCTTTTTGGTGGTCGTCCATCTTGGTTGTCTTGGACAAAAGGAGGTAGTTGTGGTCTCTCTTATGGGAAGGTCCATTCCCAGTTTAGGAAACTCTGTAACCTTCACCTACCCTTTGAACTTGCCATAGGCCTCAGAAATACCAATGGCATCTATGAATGCCTTGTAGGTAAATGCCTCCACAGAGGCATCCCTATACAGTTTACGATAGTTGGTACATTCTAGTTTATACATATATTTGAAACACCACAAAAATCGGAGCTTAGTACTTGTCTGACACCAAACCGGACCTTCGAATTCATGAACGATGCTGGCTGCATAATCACAACACTTAGTTTTCACTAAGTACATGGCGCCAGCGTATATGCCCAGCGTATACATCCAACTCACACCTGCAGCTTATCTGCCCAGCGTATACGCCCAACATTCCAGCGTATACGCCCAACACTTTAGCGTATACGCCCAGGTACTGCAGATGCACGCTCGACGACAAGATCTCCAATGATAGCCTGAAGATAACACCAGAAGGCAAAGATTGAAGCAAGTGGACGCTTTTTAGCATATACGCCCGGCGTGTACGCCCAGCATCCTTCAGCGTATATGCCCGGCATGTACGCCCAGCATCCATCAGCGTATATGCCCAGCGTGTACGCCCAGCACTTGGCATCTCCACCCACGTTCGCCACTCAGCACCTCCAGCATGTACGCCCAGCGTACACGCTGACCTACTGCAGCGTATACGCCCAACAGTTGTAATATTTTGTACATTTTGTAAAGTGTATGCACCTGGTCAACGCGCCACGTGTCTCCCATCCTGAGTCTAGCGTAACAACCTATATAAAACCTGCATTCTTCCACTTCGTCCAGAGGTTTGGAAAAATCCCAGAGCACACGAGAGAACATTTGCACTACACAAGAGAGCTGAAACCCTCTTTATGCTGGGAAGCCCTGTACACTGCAGATCCAGTCTCTTACACTCCGCTCGCCCTACAAACTTCCCGAGTCATCCCTGTGTATGCCGGGGCTCTTCGTCCGCCTTGTGTTCCCACACGACTGCGTTAGACCGGTGCACTGTTTTAACTCTGTAATACAATTGTTTACATTTACTGCATCAGTTCTTTTACAGTTTTATGTCAATTTAGCCCACGCATCGCTTACATCCATTTGCGCTCTATGCTATTCTGTTACTTCGTTTATGCTCGCACACCATTCATGCATAACCCAGCGTATTAGCACTTTGCGTACGTGCGGGGAAATCCTTGTCTGATCCGCGTGTGGACCACCCAAGGTACTCTACCTTTGTTTCATTCTAGCATGCCCTCAGGTGAAGGCAGGGTCTTCTGTACGCGTCCTGTGATCCCACGGCCTCTATTTTTCCTTCCAGCCGGAGACCGACGATTTCAAGCGGTACAGAAATTGGCGCTAGAAGGAAGGCCCCCTGAAACCCTTACTCGCAAAATTGCCAGCGTTTACGCTACCAAGCGTCTTTCTTTTTACTACACGCTACTGCCTATAACATCCTCCAGTGTTTACGTTGTCCTATCTGAATATTCACCCTGCGACTGTCTAGCGTCTACGCTGTTCAGTATTGATGCCCTCAAGAATCCCCTGGAAATCATACGCTGCCCCTATCTTTATGCTCTGCATTGTTTACGCTATCTACGCGGTGTACTGTTTACGCTACCCTTGTTTATGCCTTCGATCATTTAACTGGGCCTTGTTTACGTCCACCTTGTTTACGCTGAGTCTCGGTTACGCTGAACCTTAGTTTACGCTCCCCAGTTTTACGCTACAACTGCTTTCATGCTGACTTGTTTATGCTGAACTTTCTTTACGCTCTCTACTTTTACGCTAAATCTTGTTTTACGCTATAACTCATTTTACAGTTTCGTATTATGCTGATCACTAGTTTACGCTGCAACTTCTATCATGTTGAGCCCTGCCCTACGCTATCATTGATTTCACCTTCCTGCTTTACGCTGTAACCCGTCTCACGCAGTACACGCTCCCCAGCGTTTATGCTGTATACGCTGTATACGCTGCACGCACCGCCCTTATACACTTCCCATTAGGCGTATACGCTGCCAGTCACAAGACATCAACTCCGTGTTTCTAGACTTATCCATCCCAGCGACATAACATCATGAACCCTGTGAACAACACTGCTACCACCGCCCAGACCACCGCCATCATGGACACCATAGCTGTCCAACAGACTGTCGCTTAACACCTAGGAATGCAGCCCACAACGGGTCCCTGTTGATCCCTAAGACTGCAGGGAAGGGACCCAGCCACTACCATCATTACTCAGGACCAGTATAACTTTATCTGTATCAAGATACAAGATGGCCTGGCGGTAAGTCACGCTGAAATGGAGGCAAAGCACCAGTTTGAAATGTATTAAAGGGGAGGACGAGAGTTCATCCCTTCCCCTTACAACGTAATCCCCGTTCCTGAACAATATTCGGAACTTTTTACCCAGCTCCTCCTCCACAGGAGCCAGTCATTGGACCAACCCGCGCTAGAGCCTCAGCCAAAGGAAGAAGATGAGTTTGCTGCCCAATCTGAGCAAGGAGACTCATACCACACCTTGAGCCCCCAAGCACAGCTGAACCCCATTTTCCATCTCGAGGCAAGGGAAATCTTGCCTGTACAATGCCCTAGATTCACCCAAGCCCAAATTCCACCACCGGAAACAATAACACTAGTACATATCCCTCTCCCGAGTGATCCCCAACCTCACACCTTCCCTCTAACAATTACCCCTAATGCAGCTGCAGGCCCATCCTCACAAGCACCGCCTCCTCATGATGGCATGGGACTAACATTCCCACCTTACGTAATTGGAATGCCACATGTGATCCCCGCGTCTACATCCGCTCACTTCATACCGCACATACAGACGCATACCGTTCCCCAAGCAGCCACGGCCCAACAGGGAGTCCCCACGCACACCGTGGCGGGACAATGGCCGGCAAGGGGAGCGTCATCACACCAAATTCCTCACCACCACGCACCGCCCCAAGCTGCAGCAACAATCAATCAATCAATGTGCCTCAAGCACAGCCCCAGCTGCAGCAACAACAACAACCGCAACATTTTCCTTTTAACATCTCAGCCTTAGCACTGCTCGCCGTTAACTACCCACAGGCACAACCGTCGATCACCCAAGCTTCGGCTTTTCAACCCGTGACCTAGCAATCTAGCTAGTATGTAGGCCCACACCCCCAGTCTGTAGCTTCGCCGAGCACCCAAGATTGGGTGGAAGCTAAAAAATTGATGCAGGAATTAACAGATGAGGTAAAGCGCCTCAAAATTGTAGCTGATGGAGAGCTCAAAGTAGTAGATTTCTACAATGATGACCGCATCAGCCCCTCTGTCCCACCATTGACCCTGCCCAAAGGTGTCCCCCTTCCAACGCTGACTAAGTATAACGGGGAGACAGACCCCAACGCTCACCTCATCACGTTTAGATTAGAGTGCGTGCTCCTTCAGGCATGGCCCCACTCCATACTATGGGTATTCCCCATGTCTCTCACGGGAAGGGCACTCGACTGGTACCGTGCCCTGCCCAAGAATTCCATCCTCTTCCTAGATGATCTTTTACGCTATTTTGTGACCCGGTTCAAGTATAACTTGAAACCTGAGGCAACACTGGATAGCCTCATGCAGATCAAACAAGCACCACATGAACCAGTGCAGAAGTTCATTCAGAGATTGAGTGCAGCTCTCAACGAGTTGCACAACCCAATCTCTCCAACATATCTGCTTACGATACTGAAGTGGGCCGTCAATGACTTCTTCAAGTACAAACTGTACTACCTCAATATGTGCGACCTCAATCAAGCATTTGAACAAATCAAGAACATAGAGGAAGCTGCCCAAAACAACCATAACCCTGCGTACTTGGCCTTCAGAAATGAACACACTAAAAAAGACAAAGAGAAGGCCAAGGCAACCATAGCAGCAATAGCGGGAACATAGCAAAAAAACCCCACACATCAACACAAACCACATGTTCCCCCCACTAACTACTATCAGCCCGCTCCCACAACAGCCCCAGAGTCGTCATCACAAAACCCAACGAACCGTACGCGTAACTTCAAGAGGAAGGAGCCCTCTCAGTACACGCCTTTACCGATGAAGCTATCCTAGCTCTTTGATCAACTCTTGAAAGCTAGATTGATGCAACACAAGCAAATGTCCCCGGCGGCTATCCAAAGACATGACCGGTTCTGTCAACTCGTACAGAACCCAAGCCTGGCAAAGTTGGATGAGCCGCCCGTGCCCAAAGGATTCAGGATGGATCGCTTTTGCGACTACCATCAACGCAACAGGCATGGAACAGATTACTGCTTCACCCTGAAGTAGGACATCTAGAGGATGATTGATGATGGAAAGATCACGTTTGACAGAGCTAACCCTGTCCAACCGCAAAATTAGACCATGGGGGTGTATAAAGACCCCCTGAACGCTAAAGAGGCACCATACGTAATTACTTCAATCTATTGTAATGATTACTCCAGCACACCCCGCATCAACACCATCTATCCCGAAAACAAACAAGAAACATCTAACAAACCATTCGTAGTTTGGATCCCTCCCGCTAACTCTACATCTTAACCACCCCATGCCCCGCAGCAGCCATACGTGGTCCATGTGCCCTCGACCGTACCCACCTCCAACATCACGACACGCCAACAACCATACGTGGTGCGCATCCCCCCGGTTAACTCCGTAGGCACACCAACCCCTCACACTCGACCTACCCCTTTCGTAGTCCGACTACCACCCACCGTTGCAACGACGGGAGTCCAGCCTCCACCAAGACCAAACCCGTACGTCATCAGGCTACCTGCGCAGACTCCCGCCCAATCGTACCCACAGCCCCGCCCCACTCCATACATCGTAAAGGTCCTTGGGCAACCCCAGGCTCCGAGGCCAACTCCATCTCCACGCAACACACGAGAATGCCTAGTAGATAGGCTTACGCGGGAATGCTTGGAGAAAGAGCGCCAACGTTTGGCTCTGGGGCCACCTAAACCCACTCCGCTTAGCGCCATCCCTATGTCTCAAACTAACCAACAATCGAATGCAGGTAACCTAGGTGAACCGTCGAAACAACATGAACTGGCCAAAACCACAACAACAAGAGAAAATGACAAGTCGCGGAGACATGAAATAAAAATGTTGGGCCCAATGGACCCAATTACCACTGATAAGAATATGCCTAACAACAGAGACTTTGCGACAGCCTTAACGCAAGTCACACAAGCCTTGAAACAAAAGAACACATCTCTAAGCTTGTACGACTTAGTGCTAACATCCTAGAATCATCGCGAGGCTCTTGTACGCATGTTAACGTCGATCCCGGTCAGCGAGGACTTACCTCCAAGCGAGTCGGCCATTCATGCAGTGATGTACCCCTCTCACGTGGTCAGTCCTAAACCCTTGAGCTTCCCAGATGAGAATATCAAAGTAGATAAGAAGATGGGTGAGACGACAACAATCCCTTTGTTCATAACTATACACATAAACCAATTCAAGATACATAGGGTACATGTAGATGATGGGGCAGCCACTAACGTCGTACCATATCCGATCATTGAACAATTGGGGCTCACTGACCTGATCGAACCCACCGCAACCACATGCTTAAAGTCCTTTAGTGGGTCATGCGTACTGGTCAAGGGCACAATAACCCTAGATTTTATAGCGGGAGACCAGTTCCCCACATCCGTTGACTTCCTTGTTGTTGATGAAATGCCAGGATTCAACCTAATATTAGGAAGACCCTGGTTGGCCCAAATGAGAGCTGTGTCCTCCCCAATACACCAGGAGATTCGCTTACCCTATGAGGGCGGTGAAATCATCATACATGGGGAAGCAGTCACTCCAGTTATTTCATCGTACATAGACGAGGACCGAGGCTCTGAGGTTGAACTCGATAAGCCTGGTCAAAAGGACCCAAACAAAATGCAACTGGTGGATAGTAAACCTCTGAACACAAGATAAGAGTCTAAAGAATAAACACCTGCGTCCAACACTGTACAAACATCACCCCATGAAGAAACTAACAAAGAAACGATGACAGATACTGAAATGCACCAAAATGCCGAAACAGAGAACATTCCATTGGACATCTCCTAGACCGAATTGCCATTCAACGTAATCAGCGAAGGAGATGCTGAATATAAAATCGTGTCGGTCAGTACACCACCTGACATAAAAATGAAGAAAATTAAAAAACAACTAAAATAAATTATTCCACGACGTCCAAAATGACGTTAAACTATAACCTGTCCAAAATGACGTTAAACTATAACACGTCTGAAACCACTAATATATCTATTAAAACCGCCACACTCCGTTGTCCGCAATGACGCTAAACTATAACAAGTCCGCAATGACACTAAACTACGATAAAACCAAAAAAAATAAATACAAAGACATAATAATAAACAGCAAAAAAAAAACAAAAATTTTTACAGCACTCCTTATCCGAAATGACGTCAAACTATCGTGTCCACAACGACATAAAACTAGCCATGATCAAAAATGGTCGGTCAGTTACGAAACATCCACTTCCTTGACTCTCCAAAATATCACGCGTCTACATTGGGGCCCGAAATGGCCTTAAACTACGCATTGGGGCCCGAAATGGCCTTAAACTAGTGCAAGTCTTATTCTTTGTTTTGCATATCATTCATCGTTACGGTAGTGCATTACGTTTAAAACAAAACAAAAAAAAACACAAGTCCAAAAATACTTTAGTATCATGCCGTGTGTACAAACAAATTAAAAATCAACAAAATATTTTTATTCATGCAATGTTGTACAAATTGTACCTGTTTTCCTCAACATTATTCAGTTACAATGCCCTTATCATTTCGAATTAGCAAAAAACTACTACAAACACACAAAAAAAAACTAAGCGCCCACGACAGGAGGATCGTCTCCCTCAGAATCACTAGTGTCAGGAACCCCTGCTCCACTGGGGCCAGCCTCATGAGTGTCATCCCCGCCTTCATTCTGCAAACACCGAAAAAAAAAAGCCAACATGAGAACGAGCTAACGTTAAAATGTTAAACATAATGCAGTAAACTAACTTTGCTTACCATAGGGGATCCCCCTGAACCAAATTCAAGCCGACGGAGGACTTCTTCCTCTGAAACAATTGTCCAGTTTGTCCCATCCAAGCCTAAGTCAACATCCACCAAAGCTTTACCTTTGTCAACAGCTGACCAAGTAGGACGTTTCAGAGGAAATTCGCCTACCGACACCTCCCCAGAAGTAGTAGTAATTACCCTTTTAGGCGATTCCATCTCCACAATTGTGTTTTGGGTGAATGTATCGAAAGCAGAGCGCAAACCCAGACCCTCCACAAACATCTCTAGCTGTCGTTTCTCAATGGAAAACTCTTTTAGAAATTTCTTATACTGATGTTTATTGTTCTTTTCATCCTGACCCCATTTGCGAACTTTCGAAGCAAAGGCTTTCCAATCTTGGCATTTGAGGTTTAGGAGATCAATCTACGCTCTGCGTTCCACCATCCTCCGAGTTAGTGACGCATGACGATTCAACAGGTTCCAATACCTAGTATATGTGATCTCGGACGTTCGCCAAGAGTGATCTCCACTTAATCTAGTAGCGGCGAATTCGTATCGAGCCTTTAGGTCGTCACGTTCCTCAAGCAATTTAGATACCTCCTTCTCTTTTGCCTACACCCGTAACCACAACTGTTCGATAGAACGCCTACAAGTCCACAATGACTTGGCGTTATGCGCAAGGCTTTCTGCAACCCCTTCATAAATAGGCCTTGGCACCTGTTCCACTTCTGGGGGAAGTGTAGTTAGGCTTTCCATGCCAACACCCTCAGAGGGATCCCACCTTAGTTTAACACCTATCCAAAAAAAAATACAAACGTTAAAACTGTACAAATAAGACATGAAGTGCCAATCTTCAAAATCATACCTATATCAGGGACGACTTCTTCGAGATGTTCAATAACCTCTTCAGCGATCCCATCCAAAAAATCCGCCTTACTTGGCATTTCAGACCAAGTAAGGGGGTCACGGGTACGAGAAGAACTAGCCTCAACGGTCCTCTCAGGGGGAACCGTCTTCATGGGAACTTTCAACCGTACCGATCGTGTTTCGCTGCCCTCATCTAATTTAAAACACAAAATAAAATCACTGTAGGAGTTGCAACTAATATAAAAATATAAAAGCAAACTAAAAGCGCAGGCATACCTTGATCTTTATCACCCTCAGGGGGATCGCCCAAATCCAGGTCACCCTTAAGAAAACTACTAAACACTTGGTCGATAGCGTCTTGGTCATCTAAGGGTTCAGTGTCTGTAGTCCTCCCTATTAATAATTCTGTTCCTCCGCCCTGACTCTTTTCTGGGCTTTCCTCCCCATTGTTCTTCTCCATCTGCGTTTCCTCCTCCTCTCTGATGGTCTCCAAGGCTTGCTTCCTCACTGCCTCAAACCAAAAAAAACACAACTTACGCCCAGCTTATACGCTATACTCAGCGTATACGCCCGGGACTTACGCTCAGCGTGTACGCTGTACGCAGCGTGTACGCCAAAAAAACAACATAGCGCGATTCAAACATAGCATATACGCTAAACACAGCATATACACCGGGCGAACTAACAGCGTAAAAAATAATTCAAACACTAGCGTACATGCTGAACACAGAGCGTATACACCGAGTGAACTGAACATAAAAGCGCAACTTAAACTCAGCGTATACGCTACGAAACTCAGCATCTACGCTGATGCCCAAACCCCCATAAATAGCATATACACTGGACAAACCCTCAGCGTATATGACTGAACCCGCCGTCATCATCAACAGACTACGCTAAAACAGCTAGACGCGTACAGCGTATATGCTGAACAAACCCTCGACGTACACGCCGTCACAAAATAGTACGCCAAGAAAATATGCTAAATGTACAAGACGCTAATAAAACAGGCAACAGTCTACGCTACGGTAACAACGGCGTACATGCCGAGAAAAACCCTCACACTTTACGCTAGAGCATCTACGCTAAGAAGTATGAACAATAACAGAGGCAGGGATTAAGGCTTACCCGTGGGGTGTCACAGGCCACTCCAGCATCTTCGGCCTAGGCAGGCCCTGCAGCATCGCCTCCGTCTCTTCGACGAAGGTAAGATCAGGACCCTTCCTCCCCTGGCCTTCCACGTCCTTGCCCTTGCCCATCGCAAACTGTTTACGCTGACCGTGTGCACGCTGAGCAACTGTTTTCACCCTTGGCATCTACGCTGGGTTAAGTCTGGTGTCTACGCTGGGTTCAATGGCATCTACGCTAGGGTCTCTTGGCGTCTACGCTGGGAAAGTTCACGCTTACGCTTGCACAGGTCACTTTACACTGTCGCTGTTTGAAACAGAAAACAAATGGACCCCTCATCCTTTATATAGCGCCCGATGACGCTACCGCTGACGCCGCTACCGCTTACGCCGCCGCCACTCCTTTTTCACATTTTTCGCCTTTTTGCCTATTTTTTTGTCAAAATTTGCCCAAAATAATAAAAAATTAATTAAAATTTAACTAAAAATAAAATTTATTACGTCATGATCCCTCCATGAACCCCATTTCACATGTTTTACGCGTTTAAAATTGACAATACGGCCCGGTACGGCCTTAAACTGCCATTTTCCCCCCATTACGGCCCAGTACAGCCTTAAACTACCATTTTCCCCCCATTACGGCCTGGTACGGCCTTAAACTGCCATTTTCCCCCCATTACGGCCCAGTACGGCCTTAAACTGCCATGCGTCCAGGTGTGACGATAATCCACCATTATACACGTACACACACTTTAAAATTCCAAAAGACACGGAACGATCCCTTCTCGCTCACACAACTCTCGGTTTATTGATAGGGACGAGCTTAATGGATTGCCCACAGTTAACCGCACCGTTAACCATTGACGGACCACATGGTACTATTACACGAGACATTGACATAAACCTCATCAATCTAAGTCTGTTGACAGATGACGCAGTCAGAGCCTCAACACAGCAAACGACAGACAACTACCAAGGCATGACGAAATTTCTTGACATAGAAGCGGAAAACATCACTGAAGATCCATTAGCAGAAACACCCATAACCATGCCTGACGGGGAAGTCAAAACATTAAAATTAAGCACGCTATTACAACCACACTTAGCTCAAGACATTCAGAATGTGCTTAGAGAAAACATGAAAGTGTTCGCTTGGTCCTACATGGATATGCCCGGGCTAGATCCCAGAATTATCCAACATAACATTATCCTGGACCCCAAACTGAGACCGATAAAACAAAAAGCGCGAAAGGTTAGACCTGAGATGGCATTAGCGGTTCACAATGAGATCACTAAGCTTTACCAAGCCGGTTTCATTTGGGCCATTGATTACGCCGAGTGGGTGTCCAACATGGTCATTGTCCCAAAGAAAAATGGAAGCATTCGCTTATGCATTGACTTCTGTGACTTAAACGTAGCAACCATAAAAGATGACTTTCCCCTACCCAGCATTGATCAACTCGTTGATTCGACTGCCGAACATGCTCTACTCTCTTTTATGGATGGCTTTTCGGGATATAACCAAATCCGCATCAACCCTGAACACCAACTTCGGACTACCTTCATGACCCCATGGGGAACATTTTGCTACACCATGATGCCCTTCGATCTCAAAAACGCTGGGGCCATGTATCAGAGAGCCATGACATTTATCTTTAGTGACTATATGTTACGGTCGCTCAATGATTACGTGGATGACATAGTGGTTAAATCAACGACAACCAAACAGCATGCACAAGATCTCGACCTAGTCTTAAAGCATTGTTTAAAATATGAGCTAAGGATTAACCCGAAAAAATGTGTCTTCGACGTCAAAACAGGTAAGATGCTTGGATTTATAGCCTCTGAATCAGGGATACGAGTAGACCCCGATAAGGTAAAAACCATAACAAATCTGAAACCACCAGGCAACCTTACCGAGCTTCGAGGTCTACAAGGTAGATTACAATTCATCAGGCACTTCGTAGAAAAATTGACAGATAAATTAAAACCTATGAACCACCTGTTACGTAAAAATGTCCATTTCGAATGGATGCCGCAGTGCAAGGAATCCTTTGAAAATATCAAAACAGCACTTGCGCCACTACCTACAGTTTATCCGCCTCAAAACAATAAACCGTTCTACATCTACCTTGCCACTTCGGAATCGTCCATCGCGTCTATGCTCTGCCAAAAACAAGATGACGGAACCGAAGTCCCTGTGTACTATCTTAGTCATGCCTTAGTCACCCATGAAAAGAAATACAATGACGTGGAAAGGTCATGTTTAGCTCTGGTCTTTTCTTTAAGAAAATGGCGACATTATCTCTTCCGTAATCAGGTCTACATAATTTGCAAGGATAATGTACTTAGAGCCATAACAGGAAACATCTATGAAACAAGTCGAATAGCCCGTTGGAAAGCCATGATAGCTGAGTTTGACCTGTATTACGTAGCGCAATCATCGGTAAAAGGCCAAGCCATAGCAGATCAAATGGCAACATCACCGACACATGATCAAGCGACGATAGAGCCAGAATTCCCTGATGAAAACATAAGTGTAATAGACATAGTGCCCCAAGATTATGATGCCATTCTAAACTTTGACGGAGCATCCACCTCTCGAGGAGGAAGTGCCACCGCTGTAATCACTTATCCCTCCGGGGAGATCCGAACCTTTGCCTATCGTTTCAACTTCCATTGTACTAATAACATAGCAGAGTATGAAGGTCTCCTTAGAGGTCTCGTGGCAGCACTTGCTTCAAACATCACACAACTCATAATTAGAGGGGATTCACAATTGGTTATAAACCAAGTCACAGATGTTTACACGTGTAAAGCACCACACTTACAACCGTATTGTGACTTAGCAAAGCACTTAATAAATCGATTCGAAAACGCTGACGTGCAACATGTTTCCCAAAACGATAATACCATTGCAGACGCGCTAGCAACGTTGGCACTTAACATATCACCAGACATGTTTCATGTCTTACCAAGCTCTGTAACTAATTGCACTAAACCAGTAATCGCTAATCCCAACATACTACCAATTGCATCTATTAGCACAACACACGCGGTAGAATGGTACGATGACATAAAAGAGTATCTTCTACACGGCGAAGCACCACACCATCTAACAAATGCTCAGAAAGACGCAGTGCGAAAACGTGCCAAGCAGTATACCCTAGTAGGGGACACCCTATGTCGTCGGTCCTACGAAGGCATATTGCTAACCTGCATCAGTAGTGTCGAAGCTCAAACCATAGTTGACCAAACGCACGAGGGACTCTGCGGAGGACACATAGCACCAAAAGCCATGGACACGAAAATAAGATGATTAGGCTACTATTGGCCACATATGGAGTATGACTGTTCCTCCAAAATTAAAACATGTGACACGTGCCAAAATATAGCAATTTGATTCATGTCCCACCAAATGAGTTGCACACAGCGCAAATCACCTGGCCCTTTCAAAAGTGGGGATTGGACCTTATCGGCCCAATAACACCCTCATCTTCCGCAGGGCATAGTTTCATCATCACTGCAACCCAGTACTTTACGAAGTGGGTAGAAGCTATTCCCCTTAGAAAAACCACATCTAAATACGTGTGCAACTTCATTATTGAAAACATAGTGACCCGTTTTGGCATTCACATGACCATCATCACGGACAACGGACCATAATTTAGCAGTGCAGAAACGAAAACGTTTTGTGATAGTTTGGGGATCAACCACTCGTTTTCATCCCCGTACTATCCTCAGAGCAATGGGCAAGTAGAAGCAACGAACAAGACAATCATTACAATACTTAAGAAAATGCTAACCCAAAGCAAAAGGAAATGGCATGAGCAACTAAAGTACGCACTATGGGCATATCGCACTACACACCGAACGTCAACAGGTAAAACTCCCTACAGTCTCGTTTACGGTTCAGAAGCTATTTTACCTTTGGAATTATAGGTACCATCACTAAGGATCACACTCTCTGGATTCCTCGACGACGAGCAAAACAATGAACTACGTCTCATTGACCTCGACTCGGTGGAAGAGGAACGCGTACGCGCACTTGATCAAATCGAATGGTACCAGAAGCAACAACGACAGCGACATCGGCATGATATCAACAAACGCCCAATCCATGAAGGCGACCTCGTACTCAAAGCCATTCGGGAACACCCGGACAAATTCTCAGCCAACTGGGAAGGGCCTTACATCGTCATCAAAGCATTTGACAATGGTGCGTTTAAGTTGGCTGACATAGAAGGGAACGAACTTGCCAATCCAATGAATCATCTGTATCTAAAACCGTTCCATGTCTGAACACAAACTGAGGTATGTGTAAGTCCTAGAATTACAACTATAAACTGATACCACAGCTCGTCCTGGAATCATGACGATAAACTAATACCATAGAATAGTCCTGGATTATGACTTAAAACTAATACCACAGTGTCCGCAAATGACGGTAAACTAGCATCCATTCGGCATGACAGTAAACTGCCATCGTCATGACCATCAGAGTCCGCCAAGACTATAAACTAGCTTGCCTCTCCATAGTCCGCTAAGACTAAAAACTGGCGATGTACCGTCTGCCACGACACTAAAAAGGTAATGTCCAACGGGTTATGACGTAAAACTAACCCACAATAGTCTGCCAAGACTTTAAACTGGCAAGTTCACATCCAGCACGTCAATCCGCCGCCACGATCATCCATCGGCTTCACTGCATCGCTAGTCATCAATACTGCTGTCATCTACATACAGTGCCTGTCATCCCTCAACATCTCTGTATCATCAGCTGCCGCGTAAGTCTAAGCTCGTGTATTCACTCACGGTTTTCTTGTCTCCTTGGCGTTGTGTTTGCAGGATGACACCCAGAAGTGCTGCACAAGAGTGCACTTCGTCATGAGCAGCAAGATGGGATGCCGTTTGCAGCCCACATGGCAAGATTGAATCAAACTATTCACTAGTACTTCCCCATTCACTGATAAAATTCCCTACCCATTCGCTAACACTTTATCCCGACATACCCTTGATACACCCAGTACATTTAAAACACCATACCGCTTTAAAACAACCGTAACACACCACACTGCCCTTGCGCATGAGTACACAAACAGAGCAAAGTTTACAATGCAAAAAAAGAAAAAAAAAACAAGACCTCCGGCACTTCCCATACAAGCCCCAGGCAAGAAGGCAGTTGTTTGAAAATTAAGTACTCATGTCCAAAACGGTCAGACAACATCCAGTTGCATGGCTTTGGCTCCCAGCCAGCAGGTTCCCCTTGAACACTCAACATGGGCCCTGCTCTCCCAAAGAATGTAACGTATCCTCCCGTGGCTTTGGCCTTGCCAATAGGTCCTCTTGAAAACTAACCAAGAGCCTTGTTCTGCCAAAGAACGCACATTGCATGTCTGAACTCCGAGTCTGCTGAATCTCGGCCATGGACAAGGATCAGCGTGCCGCATACCCGAGCGCCCCTGTCCACAACAATTCCCGTGGGCAGTCGCCAATCCCCACGATCTCTATCCTCCTACCAGCTACAAGTTTCACTTTCCCGATCCCATGCACTACTGAACACGGTGTGATGACATCTTGTCCAGTGGTAGCAGGCAACGTCTTCATCTAGTTTGCTTGTGGTGTTTTGTACTTCTTTGTCGACGCTTCTAGGGTCGATTCCTCCAAGCGTCAACAAAGAGGGGCTAATGAAACACCACAAAAATTGGAGCTTAGTACTTGTCCGACACACAACCGAACCTTCGAATTCATGAACGACGCTGGCTGCATGATCACAACACTTAGTTTTCACTAAGTACATGGAGCCAGCGTATATGACCAACTCACACCTGTAGCGTATACACCCAACATTCCAGCATATACACCCAGCGTATATGCCCGACACTTCAGCGTATACGCCCGGTTCTCCAGCGTATACGCCCAGGTACTGCAGATGCACGCTCGACGACAGGATCTCCAATGACAGCCTAAAGATAACACCAGAAGGTAAAGATTGAAGCAAGTGGACGCTCTTCAGCGTATACACCCGGCGTGTACGCCCAGCATCCTTCAGCGTATACACCCGGCGTGTACGCGTAGCATCCATCAGTGTATACACCCGGCGTGTACGCCCAGCACTTGGCATCTCCACCCACGTTCGCCACTCAGCACCTCCAGCGTGTACACCCAGCGTACACACCGACCTACTGCAGCGTATACGCCTAGCAGTTGTAAGATTTTGTACATTTTGTAAAGTGTATGCACCCGGTCAACACGCCACGTGTCTCCCATCCCGAGTCTAGCGTAACAACCTACATAAAACCTGCATTCTTCCACTTCGTCCAGAGGTTTGGCAAAATCCCGGAGCACACGAGAGAACATTTACGCTGCGCAAGAGAGCTGAAACTGTCTTTACACTGGGAAGCCCTGTACACTGCAGATCCAGTCTCTTACGCTCCGCTCGCCCTGCAAACCGCCCAAGTCATCCCTGTGTACGCCGGGGCTCTTCGTCTGCCTTGTGTTCCCACACGACTGCGTTAGACCGGTGCACTGTTTTGACTCTATAATACAATTTTTTACATTTACTGCATCAGTTCTTTTACAGTTTTATGTCAATTTGGCCCACGCATCGCTTACATCTGTTTGCGCTCTATGCTATTCTGTTACTTCATTTACGCTCGCACACCATTCACGCATAACCCAACGTATTAGCACTTTGCATAGATGCGGGGAAATCCTTGTCTGATCCCCGTGCGGACCACCCAAGGTACTCTGCCTTTGTTGCATTCCAGCACGCCCTCAGGCGAAGGCAGGGTCTTCTGTACACGTCCTGCGATCCCGCGGCCTCTATTTTTCCTTCCAGCCAGAGACCAACGATTTCAGGCGGTACAATATTTATGGTTTTTCTGGGACTTCCCCCATTCGTAAACCCTGGCACTGAAATCCTTCCAATCCTGGCTCTTCTGGGGTAACAAGTCCATTTGCATCTGCTTCTCTATTATCTCGTGGGTGGCTTCATTGTTCTAACACACGACTGCGCAAAATTGGGCATGGTCTACCACAGCCATGCACTAGTTCTCATTATTAGTGTCACAGGCTAGGAGGAACTCTTTCCTTGATCTGAGGTCCTCCACCTTAGCGAGTAGGTTATCCTTCTCTTGCTCAGCCTTTTGGATCATTTCCACAGGTCTTCATTGATGTGCTTGTACTCCCACAAGGCGTGAGCTGAGTGCAAAGCACATTTGTTAACCTCATTGTATGCGTGATGAGGCACCTTGGTCACTTTAGGTGGGAATGTAGGCACGCCACTAGCTTCCAAAGGCCGTGCCAGGTCCCATTTGAGTTGAGAGGCTATCACAACACAAAAAAGCATATCAGTCGCATTAGCGTAGCAAGGTTACTGAATCCAAGAAGCTTTAGCATAATGACATGAAGGCATCTAGCACTACTACTTACCCACTTTAGGGTCGATCTGCTAAAGATTGCCGATCATGTCGTCAACAATCCCCTACATAAACAGGAGCTTATCAGGGGTCTCGTCCCATCATTCAGCACGAATCAGTGGCGGTCCTGTAACACAAATAGTGGTGTTTTTCATACAAATAAGCATGTCAGCAATGACCGAAATGGGCTATGACAAGGTAGACATACTGCCAAACTCACCAATGTCTAATTACAGTTCCCCTCCCTTCCAATTCAAGGCGATGGTAGCATCCTCGGTAGAAGTCCCTTCTGCATTGATGCGAGCTTCTCCTTTATTTACCAGTGCCTTTCCTTTGGAGGTGCTAGCATCCCCTTTATTCACAAGAGACCCCTTTTCATCTCTAAAAATGTCCCCTCATTAGTAGAAGGATTCTTCCTAATAACAAGAGCCCCTGCCTTAGCGGCAGGAGTTCTTTCCCTCTTGACTAGGGCCCTCTCTTCTGAGACTGGGGCCTCCGAATCTTTATTCGTCACCCCCGTCTTAGGGGCTAACACCTCTTCGTCACCTTCTTCTTCTTCTTCTTCTTCTTCTTCTTCCTCTAGCATCCAAGAAACATGTTTGTATTAACTCAAAAAAGGTTAGCTTAAAGCAGGTGCTACGCTACACTACGCCGTCTAGCGTAGCACAGCGTAACAAGCATTAGCAGAGTAGGCATTAAGCAAAAGCATTTACCAATGGGAGGTTACATCCTCTATAGCTTGAATGGTAGTCTCTACCCCTCCTTGACCTTTGTGAGCACCAAGTGTGTGCGTTCCTTCTTTGGAGCCATCATCCTGCTCGCTGACTCTTTCTCATCGCTATTCCAAAAAATCTCCTTGCTCTCTATTAGTAAGATCGCTCTGCGCTCCGAAATTTCTCTATGCTCTGAATGTGGGGTCTACGCTATTACGGTGAGGATAAAAAACTTACTAGGGTTTAATCCCTATTTATAGCCATAAATGTATAAAAGAAAAAATTTTCATTCTCTCTCTTTGTTTAATGTGGGGTATATCGTGTAGCGTAGCATGCTCACCACGACATTGTAGTACTGTTGGCAATTAAAATGGATAGATCTGGGTGAAGGATCTTGGCATGCTTCAGGCTAACTGTTTGCTTTCCCAAAAAACAAAAAAAAAATACATATTTTACTTTACCGTTCTGGGAAGACCTAAAACTAGCAACCTTAGCATAGTTACAACTTTACTGGTCCAAGAAGACCTTAAACTAGCAATTTTAGTGTAGCTTTGATTTCAGCGGTCTGAAAAGACCTTAAACTAGCAGCTCTTATCCAGAACACATATGTAATCCACGATGATGTTAAACTAGCAGTTTCACACTTTTGCATCGACAAATTTACATTTTTAGCAGTCTTACATTTTCACATCGATAGTTTTACATTTTCACATTTCCTCTTTTAGCAGTTTTGCATCTCCATGCCTTACCGGTCTGCCATGACTTTAAATTGGAAAATTTTAAGCTTTATCATCACCGCCACTAAGTATTTTACTAAGTGGGTGGAAGCTATCCCCTTGAGGAAGATGACATCTCAGCAGGTTTGCCACTTCATCTTGGATAACATCGTGACAAGGTTTGGGCTTCTGATGACTATTGTAACCAACAATGGGCCACAATTCAGTAGTACAAAAACCTAAACCTTTTGCAGTAATCTAGGCATCAAGCAATCATTCTCATCCCCATACTACCCATAAGCGAATGGATAGGTGGAGGCTACAAATAAGTCCATCATCAACTTGCTAAAGAGAATTCCTAG
This sequence comes from Gnetum montanum, assembly GCA_015680685.1. NCBI lineage: Eukaryota > Viridiplantae > Streptophyta > Gnetopsida > Gnetales > Gnetaceae > Gnetum > Gnetum montanum. Next base: position 63,839 of record MNCI01007578.1, read on the forward strand.
CAACAGCAAGAGATGGTGGCATGAACAGATCCTCTATGTTCTATAGGCCTACTGGATGACATGACGAACCGCAATAAGTAAGACTCCTTATAGTCTTGTTTATGGATCTGAAGCTGTGTTGCCTCTTCAGTTGCAGGTACCATGACTCCAGATGATCCTCTCGGATGTCGTGAGTAAAGCCCAGAACAACGAGTTGTGGATTATCGACCTCGACTCAATAGAGGAGCGCACTCAAATGCTGAGTTGCATAGAGCACTACCAGAGCAAGCAACAACAAAAGCACTATGTAAACCCACATCAATAGCCAATACAGAAGGGAGACCTCGTCCTCAAGTTTTCTTGTGAGCATGTGAGCAAATTCTCAGCCAACTAGAAAGGCCCTTACATGGTTACTAAAGCCTTTGGGAATGGAGCCTTCAAGCTGGCAAACATGGATGGCAACGAGTTTACCAACCTGATGAATCACTCGCACCTCAAGCTGTAGCACATTTAAAATTGGTGGCAACAAGCAGCATCTTCTATGATGTTAAACTAGTGGTGATCATTTGCTATGACATTAAATTGGCATGTATGGTCTGCTGGGACCTTAAACCAACACATACGGTCTTCTGGGACCTTAAACCAAAAAATCTAGTCCGCTATGACTATAAACTATCACGGTACATCCACTATGACATTAAACTGGCATGTACAGTCTGCTGGGACCTTAAGCCAGCACGATAGTTCATTGGGACCCTAAACTAGCACACGGTCTACTAGGACCTTAAACTGGGTTTGCGTCACATCCCTAGCATGCATCTACACCAAGTACACATTGAGCGAGCGTGCATAGTGCCGACGTGGGGGTGGGATGTTGAAATTCTAGAGTGTAGTTCATGACGCAATGAGAACACAATCTGGAACATACATGATGTTGCCAGCCTTCGCATCGTGCTAACCCTTCAGAGATGTCCTATGACATCGCATTGGCCCTCCAGAGCTACTGTCACCATGGCCCACCGCCTTGATGGTAGTTCCTTGGTCAGTGCCCATCGCTAGAGTTCCAACAGTATTGTGGCCTGGCCACAATATTGTTACCCTCTAGCCCCCTACCAATGCCTTAGCCGAGATGATGTTCAACTATGTGGTAACTGACCCTAGAGTTGATCCGAGAATGCATGCCTTTGGTAGGGGTTCTTGAGCATATGCATTCATAGCAACTCCTGGCACCTTCAACGTCAGCTTCTCCATGCTGATGCTACTGAGGTCATTGCTGGCCTTCCTACTTTGGATATTGTGCACCAGCATGGATTTCCAAGAGCTTCAACAACATCTACAGCAAGCAAGATCTTTGTCCTCGTTTTGCATTGCTGTTTCTTCTAGTTTGCTCTCCATCGTGCTTATAGGGTGTGGTTAAGGGTGTGTCTTGCCACAACAACAAATGCTACAATGTTGTAAAGTGATTATCTTAACTAGCTTAGCTACTTTGAAATGCACGTCCCATGCCACCCTATACTCACGATCCGCTTTCTCCCCTCTTTTACAAGATTTTTCCAATGCCTGTCAAGCCCTCCCATTCACCCAACCACAAAGTCCATAATGTGTGTAACATAGCTCACTGCATGGGAAGCACTTGTAGGCAGGTTAAAGCCCTCGCGCAGATGTAACACAACTCATCTGGGAAAAAAAACACCTGTCCTGCAGCAAGGTTGTTCAAAAATGTAATGGAAAAATAGCAAAGGAAAAAGTGTAAGAGAGCACAAGCTCACGTGCCTAACACAAATGGCACAAGCTGCTCCACAATCACCCTCTCTAAGTGTTTCAACGAGAGGTCGAATGTCAGCAAAAGTAAAGATGAAAATGCAAACAACTCCCTCATGAGCACTCCGACGAGGGACTCTACTAAACCTCATCTTTACCCTTTTCCTGAACCTCCTTCCTCCTTGGTTTACCCTTCCCCCTATGAAAAAACCAATGCAACACTCCCAAGCACAACTAAGTGACATCTTGATGATCATTGAAGAGCAATATGGATGTCTTGTCTTCTGTGGTATTTCGTATTCTTTGTCGGTGTCTCTCGGGTCTATCCTCTAGACGTTGACAAAGAGGGGCCAATGAAACACCCCAAATTTCTAGGGCATCCTTGCTTCACTAGGCCTTTGCAATTTAGGTAGCATCAAGGCAGTCCTTCAGGAGATGGAAGCTCTGAAATTCAAGTTGTCCAATCTGGCAAGTTTTCTACTCTCGGTGTCAGCATGTTCAATGGATCTTCCTACCTGCCTGCCTGCCTGAGTAGTTCACTCAGTTGACAGCCTACTTAGAAATGATGTGTAGAGTTGTAGGCAGTGCTTAGGATATGCAAAGAAGTTCAACAAGTTTTCTAAGTTAATAAGTTTGCTACGCTACGCCATGCTATGCCATGTAGCGTAGCAAGCTTCAGAAAATAGTTGCAGAACAAAGTCCTCTAAGTCATGGAGTTTGCTATGCTATGGCACACTATGCCATGTAGCATAGCAAGCTTCAAAAGACTGTTGCAAAACAAAGTGCCATGCTATGCAGTGTAGCCAGGAAGACAGTCCCTTTGCTCGACTCCAAGTCCTTCAGCGATAGCTCCTTCCACTGGAAAGCGAAAAAGTTAGCAAAAAGTAGGCCATGTTGGATGCTACGCTACACTATGCTACATAGTGTAACATAGCATAGCAACTTGGTAGAAGCAACAAAGGCATCTCGAGGTGCAGGATCAACAAGTCTGCAAGCTTCGCAATGCAAAAGGAAAAGTTTGCACATTTTTGGCATTTTCGTGACTAAGGCCAACTGGTATGCTATGCTACGCTACATAGTGTAGCACAACATAGCAAATAAGCCAAAAGTAGTTAGCATGCTTCAAAGGCTTGCACATGCAGCAAGATGCAACGTAGGTTTTGCTTCAAACGAGTGGTTATGCTATGCTACGCTGCATAGTGTAGCACGACGTAACAAGATGCTGCACTACACCAAGCATGTTATGCTACCACGCATAGCCAAGCGTAGCAAGCTATCACGCCACGTCAATGCACATCACCTAATTGTACCATTGGTGCGCACCTCCAAATTCTGACAGTGTAATTATGATGTGGCAAGGTCGCAATTACAGCATGGCAAGTTCACAATTACAAAATGGTAGGCTTGTCCAACGGACATGCACATCCAACAGTCATGCATGCCCATGCAGCATACACAAGTCAACATAGGCCCAGGACACGTGGTGTCCAAACGCATCTTTTGCGTGTCCTTAGCCCTATAAATACCCCGATGAGCAACGCTCAAAGGGTAGGCCCAAGGAAAAAATAAAAAGTGGTTTTGCAAGAAAGCAAGTTAGCACTGTAACCTTGAGCATTGCAAGCTCTTTGATGGGCATTGTAAGCAGTTAGCACTCCCATTTGGCATTTTGTTCTGCTTTTCCCTACCATCTTGGTAGCACTTGCATTATTAACTCCCGAGTCCATATTCAAGTGTACAACTGTCTTGCTCTGGAGGTCTTGGTTACCTTTGGGATTTCTGTGCTTCTTGGCATCGCGCAACCAAATGTATCCACCTTGATAGAGTAATGTCATAATCTTGAAGCAGTGCACTTCCCTAACTACATTTTACTTTTCTTTCTTGTTTATTGTCGCATTTTATATTGTTGACTGCATTGTTTATGTTTAAAATACTATTTTTATACTATAAACCTTGCTTTCAAATCACACGTTGCAAAAGGTTATATTAACACTGACTAAGTCCATGTCTGATCAACTAGACCATTTAGGGTGCCCCATTTCTATTTATCCAGCACGGCCCTCCCGCAGATTCGGGGTTAAGATTGTCATCGGCCGATGACCCGTCGGTGTTTTCCAACCGCCAACGTTTTCAATCGCTACAACATGAGCTAGAGAAATGAATAACAAATGTTCAAGCTTAAACCAGAACACACTTATCACCATGCTGATTTTCCTAATTTTCATGCTCTATTTTGGTATAATGATTACATCCAAGTTACTCTGTTTATGCATGAATTAGATTTTAGCCCTATTTTTTGCTAAATCAGATTTTGGATCTTGAATCCCAATGATCTCTAGCTAAAGGCAATGTTATTTTCAAAGATAATTTTCTATCTCCTTTGTCTAATCCTAATTCATATTTTAATAGCCACAATAATAACATCTGAAAACAAAGATTGTTATCCCTAATGGTTTACGGATTCTTGGTTTCTTTATTCTATTACTAGCTTGATCTGTAAATCTGCCCTATGTTCCTCTTACTTTTAAAGATATTAGAGATTGTAATTATTCTTTTATTTACTCTAGTTTTAGTGCCTTATTATTTGTAGTGCCCTCAAGTTTGAAAGAGTTTACTCATATATATATATATATAACTTTCAAGTTATGAGGAAAACATCATGAACTCCCAACTATATTGATAATTAGAATTTTTTTATTTTCTCTAAATTCTCATTTTTTCGCTAAAGTCAGATTTTTTTGCCAAAAATTCCAGCCCTACTTTCAGACTCTATTTGCCAAGTTTAGAATGTCTATAATCAGAGGAAGAAAATAAAACCCTTAAAAAAGATAAAGATCATGAATTGGATGTCAAAGAGAATGCAGATCCAATGTAGTTATAAAAGTTGCTGATTGAGTCCAAATCCTTAGTTTGTATGAAAGATGAACCGAATCAATGTTTTGTAAGCTTACACAAATTTCAAATTATTTGCTTTATCATGACATAGAGAGATTTTTTCATCATTAGCTCTTGATGGATTCCCATGAGAAAACAAACCCTAGTGTTGTAACACTCCTTAATGTAAGATGCAAGCCAATGTCTCTTATATTGCTTTTGAAACATAAAGAGATGCACAGTTACTCTCTTTAAAGTATGTTATGATGATAATGGAATCTTTGAAGCTTGGAAGTCTCCTCAAAGTAAGTCTTTTATTAATGAATATTTTGTACATTGTCTTAGATGATTTGTTTTGTTGCTTCAAAATTTCACCCTGACAAGATGAAGAACAAATCTTCTGGTGATACAAAGAAGAAGAGTTCCTTAAGTTCCAAGAGGTTGCAACCTTTATGACCTCCCAACACTAGCAAGAGATCCTAGATAGGGTCCACTTCAAGGTGCAGCCTAGGTGTGTTATTGATTTCCCTAGGGGCCCCTACTATCTGTGATGGGCTCTTTGTTCTCTTGTTCAGGCCATATGTTGTTTGTTTCTTGTTTTTTGTCTATCTCAATTCTGACTGGTGTTCAAGTAGTCTCAGTAGAGTAGGTCATTTCATGATGAGCACTACTTGAGTGGGTGACTCTGTTTTTCTGATTGTTCTTTCTTTGTTTCCCCATTTTTTTGGTCTACTATCTTCTAGGGGTGATTCTCCCCTATGTCTGTCAGGGGGTCTCTCTCTCCTAATTTCTGGATTCTTGTCTATTTGGGTAGGGGAGGGTCTTCTGACCTTGCCATCTTGATTGTACATATTAATTTCTTTTTTAATCTAACTTGAGCTTTTTCCAAATATATATATAAACCTAAAGAAACAACGTGCACAACTATGCATACATGTAGTCTTCATATTAATGCATGTTATCTTGGGAAATGATATTGAAAAGCAAAAGTACATAAAAAATATATACAAAAGATAAAAATGATATCTAACCAAGATAACTCCAACTTTTGTAATTAAGGCAAATCCAAGCCTATCATACACCAAAGATGCAAAATCTGTAGAATTTAAAAGGCAAAATTAGAAAATATTTAGAAATATTAAAATCTTATAGATAAGGAAATGAGAGGACTTGATACTTCTTAGAAAATACACTCATCCAATAATGTTACCAAAATAGCCATGGGGAATTCAGAAAACTCATACCATACCTGATGTAATTTTGTGCAAATAAATACACTTTCCCATTGAAAAATAATAATCTTAGTGTTGCAATACATATATTATAAGGATTCCTTGACAGGAAAAATTAAAATAACCAATTCCATGGAATTTGCATGGTTAACAAAAGCATTGGGGTAAATGAACAACATAAAACCGCATTTCATTTTTAAATGGTCCTAGTCCTAGCCTACATTATTCTCAATGTAAGAACATGAGAGCCTGGAAGAATAATAAAAGTTTGGTTGGAAATAAGTAGTGTCACATTGTAGATTCTCTTTCTTTCCTTTCGATTTGGCATCTAAACATATGGAATTTATTTTCCTGGTTTCTCAGAAATCATATTCTAACCCCTTTGATAATGATGACTCATGATTAAAAATAATATTTTTTTTCATGGCTTTTATTTTATAGTTTCTTTGTTTCATTTTATCAGCAGAAAATATAATGGATCTGTTCTTTATTTTTGGAAACATTATTATGAGAACTTAGATATCTGTTTAAATCAGGACTACTAGGAGTGATGGTAAGGTGCTTGTTTCTCAAGTTGTAAAAGTTGGGTTCAAACCTGGGCACAGCCACTTGAAAGAGTTTAGGCTCTCACTCACCTTGGTAGGTTGAACATTGATCCTCTAAGTGATGATCCTTTACATTGGAAGTTAAATGTTAATTTTCTGTTTTCTTAGAAAATAGCCTTGCATTGTTTTGAAGGAAAAATATATCAGAATTGAGTGTTCTTAATCATGATAATTATTAGGCCAATTGGCCACAATTGCATTATCCATGTTTGACATCCCTCCTGTTGAATCAGTAATGGGACATTCATGATTTAAAATTTAAAAGGAAAAGATGATTCATGAAGTTTGGTAGAGAGGTTGCTGTCATGATTATCTAGCTTGGCAGTTTCTGTTTGCTCAGAAATTAGTTTTGAGTTTGTTTTGAAGCAAAAATCTATCAGAATTTGGTTTTCTTAAAGATGGTAACTAATAAGCCACTTAGCCACCATTGCATTTTCCATAGTTGACAACCTTCCTATTGAATTGCTAATGGGGTGTTTTTCATTTAAATTTCTTTTAAAAGGCAATTCATTAAGTTTTCTAGCAAGGTTGCTGTCATGATCATCTAGCTTGATGGATGGATTGATTTCTTGCTTTTAAAATTAGGAAAAAGAATATTCCTAAAGTTTGATGTTTCATGTTTGGATTAAAGTACATGGGCTGTTTCTTGAGTAAAGAACATTACTCGTTTTGAAATTAGCATGTATCCGTTGCATATAAGTCAAAGCTGTTACTTGACGTTGAATTAATAAAACCTCATAATTAGTATTGTTAGTATTGATAACGATAGGCTAAGAAGATGTATTTTAAAAGATAGTTTCATCTTGCATGCTGGTCGAAGCAATCTGACATCGCTCCCCTTGAGCTCTAGCAATTAGGATTTTTTGTTTTCTCTAACTCTTATCACATAAGTTTTTGGCTTCTATTAATGTCTTTTGTGATTTTCACCATGGCAACATTTTGAATGTGCTTCAGAACATGCTCAGCCATTTAGACAGAATATAGGTGATTTCATTGAGGCATGACATTGAAGAGAAATGAAAAACAATAAGAATTAAAGTTTGGGAAGCCTTCCAATGGTGTGTTTAACATGCACCTTTTAACCATAAATATTCTTGCCCAGTACCGTTGTGGATAAAAGCCTTAATACTGTAGTGAGACATTGCATGTTATTTAAGGAATTTTCAATGAAAAACCAAAATGGATCTATTTCCAACACTCTCTTTAGTGTTATGGTTTGTAGATGCATACTATCTTTAGCATTATGAATGATATTCATTGTTCTTTGAAACATGTATCCAAATTTTCATTATCACTTGTAATCCAGGCACTATAGATCCTTGGTTTGCAGTCTGCCCCAAAAGGGAAAAAAAAACATTTATGGTTGTATTTTCCTGTTTTTAGTGCTTAAAGTATTTATTTGTGATGGCATTGTTAAATCTATTTCAAACATTGGGGAAATCAAAATTGATTCCATCATTAGATTGTCAATGTGGTTTGGATGATGCACTCTTAAGAGACTCTGTCATTGCTAATGTATGTCCAAAACGGAGAACTAAGCTACAGTTGATCTATTACAGTTCATCAAGACATGTGTTTGTCCTCAATTTCATAAAATGGTGGTTTGTTTTGTCTGTGATTGTCATGATCTTGATTTATTAGATAACATTCGTCCCATTCTAGCAAAGTTAAATCCACTATATGTTATAATTGGAAGTGATAGTTTCAATAAAATAATCAGCAAATCAGATTCGAAAATACACTAGAGAAGCTGTGGAAAAATTATTAAAATGTTGTAGATTTGAATAAAATGTTAAAGGCAGAAAATATCACGTTGTAGCAGATCAAATAGACACTGTAAATCACTAATGGTTGTAAACTTCAGCAAACGTTTTCTGTAAAAGCAGAATGAAAACAACAAAAGAAAATAGCACAAGAACACAAAGATTTACGTGGTTCGGGTCTTTTTTACCCTAACTCCACAACAATGCTGATTTTCCCTCTATTCTACTCAAATTTTAAGGACACAAGCCATCCTTATAGCTTTTTCAAGCACCCAATCTGTAACTCCAATAGATCTCAGACTCTCATCTCCAAGGTAAAACCTTAATACAATGCTTCTACATCAAAAACACACCCCACATAAAGGCTACCCCAAGCCTTCTATATATAAGGAAACATTAGGACCAAATCCCAATCCTAACACATGTGGGATAAAACAAATCCCCACATAAACATCACTTTACAAATTGGCCCCTCACCTCCCCATTCTCAACCCCTCGTTTTGTTTTTTTTTTCATATAATTATTTAAAATGCAACATCCTCTTAAAAAAATAAAAAGAAATACAACAAATAATACTAATGTATTTGTCTTCATTTTTCCAACACTATATTGATATGGAAAATCAAAATATGATAAATGGTTACCATGGCAAGCAAAGTTAAATCCATGATTTTTTTTAGAGATCGGGTCATGATGTATTATAGACAGGAAAATACATATGGGTATAATAGGGGCTGAGAAATCCCTCAACAAGATGTAGAGGTGGGGCATAATAACATTATCCATGAGAACATAACAACTAGATTTGAAATGGCCCAAAGGGCCCCAAAACCCAAAACAGCTATAAAGAAAACACCAAGTAAATAAGCATAAACAAATAATCCCATTAGGCAAGAGGGAGAGTGACAAATACAATTGTGTCTCATACAAAAATGAACCTGATCTATGTTCACCCTAACTATCTATAATTTCACAAAGCCAAAAACTTCATTGAAACTACAATTGAATTTTTTACTTATATCTACTGGGATCCCTTAGATCTATTGGACCAGTTTTAGAATTTCTTTTACAGAATTTTATTTTAAACTTTATAACTTAGTACTACTTGGTAAAATCAAACCTATGACTTGGGATTACTAAGCCAAGAATCTTACCACTAAGTTAAAACACCTCAATGTTTAAGTTTTTGAAGACTCTCCTACTTAAACTATATCTCTTCTAGATGCAAGATGATTGACTGCTACTTCATCATGACTTTAATCTTCTTAAAGAAGAAGTTGCAATTATCCCTTAACTCAATGTAAGGATGCTTCTAATTAGAAAGTCATTGTTCCATGGAGCTCCTAAGCATTACCCAATGTTTCCTTCCCATTTCCTTTGTAGTGCCCCACATTTGCACATGTGACTATAGTACTCTATTAGATACTTAGACTTTGATTAGCTTATAAACATTTTTGGTATATGTACCGAATACTTCTAAGTAATATAAATATTTTATTTAGATGACATAAGCAAGTTTACAATTTATTTTCGGTTTCTTTGAATTATTTATTATTTCAAGTAATACATATATGGATATTTGTTGAAAAATAGGCATGACAAAGTCTAACATTATTTTAGAATTAATGTAATTGGATCTATGTTTTACTTTGATATTTAGTTAGAATAATTTTAATGTTAAAAAATTATTCTTAATTACTTTTTCTATGAATTGTGTAAAATAAGATTAAATGGATTTTAACATTGACAATGTGCTTCATATTGATGGCTGAAAAGAAAAAGTACAAAAGACTCATTTCATAGGGGCCATGTGACTTTCTTAAGTGTTGTCATGTTCACACCCATGTGACCTTCTTGAGTGATGTCATTCTTGCATAACCACTCTCATGTAAACCTCTTGAGTGATGTCATTCTCACACAACCACTTCCATGTAACGTTTGAGTGTTGTTACTTTCACAACCACTCACATGTGACTTTCTTGAGTGTTGTCACTCTCACCTCAACCACTCCCTCATGAGAGCTTGTTTGTCAAAGATGTCATGAATTAAAAAAAAGAAATATATTTGGGTGAGTGTCCATCAGGTAGAATTTTGTGTCCAAGCCATAGAGTGCCCTTCATCCTATGAATAGAAGGGCAAGTTTGCTTTCAAAAATAACCTTTGCCCAAGAGAAGGAGACTGCACTAGTTTAAAGTGAGAAGAGTTGAGGAGAGAAGGAGAGTGATTGTTCATTGTTCTTAGCCATTTCTTAAACTTTCTTGAGTGTTCTTGTGGGCTCATGGGAGGTCAATTTTGTGCCTGTTTTTTGGGGACTGTTTGGCTTATTCAAGGGACTATTTACTCATAATTTGTAAGAAGATTTTGGCAGCACCTTGGACTTGCAATTTGAAGTTGATTTCTTGAGGGTACTTTTTGGTTAACAACTCAACCTTGAGGTATATTTACCCTCCCCAAATTAGCCAAACTTAACTTTAAAGGTGTGCATTCCAAGCCTTTGTTAAAATTAAAATTTTAACAATTGTTTAAGGCAGTATTGTCTTGGATAAGTGAATCATTTCATGAGGGTATTTGGGATTTTCTTAAAAGTTTGTGAGTCATGCATGAGGTCTTTCATACATCTTGGATTTGACTTTTGGCATGCATGTTTTTTTTAAAGAGTTTGGATCATCATATCAATCATAATCAAATTTACATGAGTCTTATACAGTCACAAAATGAGGGGATTATTGACCCCCTCTACTCCCCTAACCCCACAACCAAGAAATCTCCCAAAATACTTAGATTCCTCATGTAAGATCTAAAATTGGCATCCTAATGCAAAAATCTTCCAAGATGACCCCACAAACCTCAAAATCAAACAAGGAAAAACAACAACCAAAAGAGACAAAAGTCTAAACCTACATCGTAAATATGGCAAGGGAGGCCTATGCAATGGAAAATGGCCCTTTCTTAATAGTGGATAGCATTGAGAACAACACATTGCCTCTCAGTATGCAAAAAAGCAGCAACCTACTAAAAATATTTAAATGTTTTTTCTTTCCTTACACTCTCCTCATCATCCCGCATTCCATCTAAGTGGACCTCCAACCCCCTATGTCCAATGTAATATCACAATGCTTACCATGATGTGTTTTGGCCAATATTCATAATAGCATAGGGACACTTCACCTCCCGAACCCAAGTTCTAGCATTGTGTTCATGTGCCCAATCTTGCTACCAGTGGATCTAAGCAACCACCATCTCCTCTTGCTCATGATGCTCCTGTTCCTCTCTCGTGTTAGTTATTGACCCCCCCTGTGCTTCTTTTTGGAGCTGCTCCTGAATACATTGTCAGAGCACTGCCTCTAGCTCATTCATTGCTACTGCCTCAACTAAGTCCCGCCATCACTTCTCCTCTTTGGCCACTTTTTCTTGGATGCATTTGACCAATTCAAACTACTGTTGCAACTCCTTCTCCTAAGCCCTCCACTTATCCTTCCATAGGGTCCTTTCCTTTGCGTGGGTCCGATCCACTACCCTAGTTAGCATAGACTCAAGGTCCTAAGGCATAGACCCACCAAAAGCATCAGACCATGCTATAAGTCACGCAATAAGTGTCGTAGGAGAAGGCATGTAAGTCGTGCAAGTGTGTAGCAGTCATGTTTTGAGACATCTATTGGCCAACAATTCCCATTGACCTACTCCAGTTTCCATTTCTACTTTTTCATATATTCAATGATTATCTTAGTATTTCTCCTTGAATGATGCTAGTATGTCACCACCACCTCCTATTCAAAAATATTTTTATCCTAAATCTATACTTCATACATTTGAATCATTTCAATCTATGCACATTAGTGAATGCAATTTAGAACCACTGGGTCTAGACTTAGACCAGTAGCTTTAACATTTTTTTGACCTGGGGGAAGTTGAGAAGTGGCAAAAAGAAGGTTATCATTATATTCATCTTGCAAAAATTGCCATTCACATACATCCACATTTCAATTATCATTTGAAGAAACCATATTGGATCACCTTAATCAACAAAAGGTTTAAATATTTTCAAGATGCTATTATACCTTAGGTTAAGGGTAGGTTAGTTACATATGCTCTTATCATTACAATATCCAACTTCACTCTTTCTTTATCATATCCACATTTGTTTAATAATTTAATTCTTATTACTTACATTCCTTTAAATATAGTAGATTAGAGTATATATTGTATAATAGGTACTAGGTTAAGTTTTAAATTATGTAATTCTATAAGTATTAAGACTTTATTACCATTTGGGCAACAAATTTTATCTGAGGATCTACAAATCTAGAATATGGGGTTCAAATTAACACAAAGGATCTTCTAGTTTATAGGTTATTTCTAGATTTAGATGATCTTTAGAAGAATATTATGACTATCAAAAATCAAAGAGATCTTTCTTGAAAGCACCTTCTAAGAAAAGAAGATATTATGTTGAATCAAAACCTCCTAGGTTTTTACCATATGACCCTCTAACACCAAAGTAATCCAAATCCATAAAGTTGTTTCAAAAACCTAAACATCCTAGTGGAAAGATAGATGAGGAAAGATTAGACACTATGGAGAGAGTATTTAAGAAACTAGGAATAAATATGGATCCCAAAAAGCTAATCAAGATAAAAGGTGAAGAAATGGTTGTAGACCAAAAAGGAAAAATTGCTATTGAAGATGCTTCTTCTTCTTCTTCAGAGGAAGAAATATTTCTTGCACAAAGCAGTGGTTCAAAGATTAGTGAATGCACTCATCCTAATATCCATAAGCTAGAAAACGAATTTAGGTGTGTTGAGTGTGATGAATTGCTAAGGATTCATATGAATCAAAGTGAAGAAGAAAAGCCCCAAGAAACTATCCATATGCTTTAATATAAAACCTTTGTAGAGCCTCCATTAGATATAGTCAGATTACATAATTGGACTAATAAAAAGCTTACTTATATTAGTGATCAAAATACTATGAATTATGATAAGCTAAGAGAACTTCAACACAACATGAAGGAAATTCATAAAATATGGGTTCCTAAAATAAACCAAAAATAGGCATCAAATTCGAAACTGAAGAAACAAAAAGAAAGTTGGAATAGTGGTAAATTGTACATAGATTCTCCTCCTACTACTCCAAAACCTTCTTCAAAACCAAAAACAAAATGGTATAGAAAACCTCAATATAGGAAAATGCATATGATTCCTAAGGAAGAGAAAGGGAAAGAGGTTAATGCTAATGAAGATGAAACATTATATATTGGAAGTGATGGTTTGTTAGACTTGAAAGAAAATAAATTAATTGCTACCCCAGGAATCGATTTAGAAGATCTGAAAGACTTAACAGGTATGCAAGTTCAACCATCAACAGAAAAACCTCTACCATATTTTAGTATGGATGATAAAACTCCTCTCGAACGTTAAAAAGAAATTGATAGGATTAATGGGTTTATATCTAGACAAGTCATCTTAGAGAAAAATACTTTTAAACATTCCATATTAAATGCAACAATGAATTTTGAAGGCATGCTTAAATGATGGTGGAATTACATTGAAGCACCTGTTAGAAAAAAATTACTTGAAAGTCCTTCAATAGTTTTTATTAATGCATTAAATAAAGAATTTATATGTAATAAGAGTGATTATGATGCATTATATAGGATGTTATTTTATGCTTCAAGATTGCACAAGATCCAAGATCTTCCAATTTTCCTTGACATCATGGAAGAATGATATTATTATGGAAATTTAATACATGGTGTAGGAGCCAAAGAACATTTGATTAGTTGTCTTCCATCTCCATTTACTGAATATTATAAATCATGCATAAAAGATGATGACAAAGATATTTAAGACATGAGGTTCAATGCCATTCATCAATTTTTAGAGAGGGTGACTAAGGATTTATGCACAGAAAAAAACACAAAAAATATTAGGATCATTAGGAAAAAATCAGGAAAAGATTTATGGCTGCAAATGTCTCCAGAAGATAAATTTAGTAAATCTATACAAGAAAGGAAAATTAAAAAACAAAAAGAAAAATATTACTATAAACAATCACAAAAATATCCTCAATCCAAGCCTAGAAAATTTTGGAGAAAGAAACAAGCAGAAATACCATATGATGGGACATAGAACTAGAAATGTCAAAAGAAAACTAGGGAAAACGAGAAATACCATATGCAATCGGTACTTGAATGTGGAGGAAATACCACATGAAAAAATTAAATAAATACATTGAACAAATAAATATGATGACCTCCAAAGAATAGAAGAAAGTTATCAACAAAATGTTATGAAGAAGAAGTCAAAAGTATCCAAGTAGTTCTTGAAATCAACCAAAATAGTTCAAAACCATCCTGCTAGCTTATAAATTAAAAATCAAATGTCCCAAATACAAAGTTTATGAGATAGATGTCTTGATAGATATAGGAGATAAACTATCTCTAGCTAGACAAGGGACTTTACCATTATTCACTTGGGAAGATAAAAATCCCAGACAAATTATTTTTAATACACAAAAGAAAGTAATTTCAAAACAAGCTCAGGTTCCATTTCTAATGCTTGATAATAGTATATTTGAATGTCTTGTTTATCAGTTTGAAATAGCTTCATCTGATTTTATATTAGGAACTGATAATTTACAAAATTTATCTAGTTGTTCTATAAAACAAAACAATATTAGGCTAGGAAAATATGTATTCCCTAGAATAAATGCCAAACAAAGGTTTGTCATGAACAAACTCCCTAAAGAAAATCCAAAACGGATGGCTTGGGTTATTAATCATGTTGAACATAAAAAATCTAAATTTGAACAAATAACTAAACACCTTAAAATATTTGCTAGTGTTGATCTAACCCAATTTAGATATAAAAAATAGCATTGGTGTAACATAGATCTAAAGGATGGAGTTAAAGTAAAAGCAACACCCCAACATATAGGAATGTCTCTTAGTCTAAGACAAGAATGTGAAAAGAAAATCCAAGACTTACTTAAAAAAGGATTAATTAGACTAAGCACAAGCATGTTTGCTTGCGTATCTTTTTATGTGAACAAAAGAGCAAAGCTTGTTAGGGGAAAGAGACTAGTTGTAAATTATAAACCTTTGAATGATATAATCAAATTAGTACAACATCCTATTTCAAATAAGGATGATTTGTTTCAAAGGCTTCCTCAGACAAACCTCTACTCTAAGTTTGATTTGAAGTCAAGTTTCTAGCAAATACAAATTTATCCAAAAGATTGCTGGAACACTACATTTATAGTCCCAGGTGGATTATATGAATGGAATGTTCTTTCTTATGGAATAGAAACAACACCATCTATTTTCTAGAAGATGATGGATTCAATTTTCCATTCATATCCTTTTATTCTTGTTTATGTAGATGACATTCTCATATTAAGCAAGACACCTAAAGAACGTTTAGAACATTTAAAAATATTTGCTGAATTAATTAATAAGAATGGATTGGTATTATCACTAACTAAGATGAAGATAGCCCAACCAGAAATAGAATTTCTTGGTTTACAAATATCTACTAGAATCATCCATTTATAAACACACATACTAGAATTCATATATAAATTTTTAGATGTTTTGACTGATAAGACACAGATACAAATATTTTTAGGTTGTATTAATTATATATCTAGCTTCTTTAAAAATCTAGCAAAAGAAAGAGAAGTTCTTAAAAAACTCCTGAAGAAAGATGCTCCGAAATGGGATGAAAAATGCACCAAAGTAATGAAAAAGATAAAAAAGGTATGTAAAGAGCTTCCACCATTATATCTTCCAGGAGAAGGAAAATTTATCTTGGAAATTGATGCTATAGAAGATTTCTAGAATGCTACTTTAAAACAAGAATAAGGAAATACAATACATATCTATAGATACACTTCAGGAAAGTTTAATGAAGCTCAAAAGAAATATCATAGTTCTCAAAAAGAACTTTTAGAAATTATAAAAGGAATAGAAAAATTTAGATTGTTCTTCCAACCTCAAAAATTTACTATTAGGAGCAATCTTAAATAGTTTGATAAATACCTTCAAACCAAAAATATATCCAAGGTGCCTTATACAAGATAAATTTGATGGAGTTTATTTATAGCAAATTTTGATATTGATATTGAATATATAGAAGGAAAAAAGAATAGTTTGGCTAATTTCTTGACTAGAGAATTCAACTCTTTAGTCCTACTAATATTTAAATATATGCAGAATTACTCAAAGGAGAAGGATGGACTCTTTTCTTCTCAAGAAGATTGTATGCATGTATAGCTAATGAAAGGTTTTTAAGTTTTCCTCAGTATTTTGCAGAAATGTCTAGGTATCAATCTAGTTGGGAAGATTTCATGCAAAGGACCAAACCATTATCCCATTATTCTTCCATCACTCAAAGGATCTTTACTACATGTCGATCCACCAGAGAACAAATTGAATTCCCTCCTTACATCAACCTTGCCACCAATGTAAAAATTAGTCATTTCAATTTTGAAAATTGGTATACCCATGATACCTTAAATTGGCCATATTACCAACCTAATGATTTCCATATGTATTGAATTGAATTTGAACCTCAAAACCTACTTGAATCTAATTCATCCATGTTTTGGACATGGTGGGCCAAATTCGGTCATTCCCCTGTTCACCTAACTATAAATTATCCAAGGTATATAAGAGCCCAATTAGTAGAACATCATGGGGATTTTTCCTATTATGAAAATGCAAAAATAGTCACATGGCACTTCATGCATGATACCTCTACTCCAATCCATTTTCTAATCACATGCATTGCAAAAAGGATAGATTGGTAGAATGCATGGGGCCAAGGCTTCTATCAGGATGTCTACACTGCCAATGCCTTAGACATCCAAAACCACTATCACATCAATCTAAAAGTGCCATATACTCTAGAATTATATTATTTGGATCCTTGAATTAATGAATATTAAGAAGCTGATGGAAAAGAGAAAAAGATCTACTTAGTGGGAGTCCATTCAAGCATCGAAGACAACAACACTAGCACACCACCAAATTCCCTAGGATGGAATGATATCAACTATAGCTCTGATGAGTTCCATAATAAAAGTGTTAACTTTGAAGAGGATGATGCAAACTTTGTACTTAATAGTCCACCGTCTTGGTAAAAATTGGTTGGCCACTCCATCCACATGCTGTTTTGTAGATAAGATCCTTATCTTGAAAGAATCTTGTAAGTGGAACTCATAATGAGTTTCCAATTAGAGTCTATTAGCTAAGTCAATTGTAACCCTATATAAAGGGATGTATGCTTTGAATATAAGCAAGAGAAGAAAGATAAATAAGAGAAGAAAGAGAGTAAGCAAGTCTAAGTTTGAGTCTATGTATGAGTTTGTAAGTGTGAGTCTTGGAAGAGATATGGATTTGGATTGCTTTGGTGTTAGAGGGTCATATGGTAAAAACCTAGGAGGTTTTAATTCAACATAATTATCTTCTTTTCTTACAAGGTTCTTTCAAGAAAGATCTTTTTGATTTTTTATATTCATAATTGATGAGTGGCTAGGTACCCCTACACTCAACCATACGAATACGAGCGTGTACGCGCGATCCGGTCGAACTCTGCAGACTAAATGCCTTAACGCAACAAGAAACACTTGGGGTTAATCATTCGTTGTCTTCCCAGGCTTGCTTGTATGTGTCATGGTGTATGGTTAAGCAAGTCTGAGGTAGATGATTTTTTTGGTATTTTTCAGTTTATCTCCTAAGCTATGAGAGTGAAGGGTTGAGAAACTAACTAACTCTAACTACAACACTAAGTCCTAGTGTCAGCATCTGTTCCCACTTACCGTACACACCCTGAATTGTGCAACTGTGGCTACCAAACGCTAATCGTT
>MNCI01007578.1:99092-123655 GCA_015680685.1 Gnetum montanum
AAGGCCCCCACCCACCGATTTGTGACGCGGGGTTAACTATTGCCTGCTGCGGGGCATAATGATAAGTGTAGCGAGGAAGCACCCATGAAAATTGCGCCGCTGGTGCTGGCGGGGGTTGGGGATCGTAAAACGTAGATGGATATTATTGCACAGCAGGATCGGTCCACTGACTTGTCGCAGGGTATTGAACAAAGGGTTGTTATGGTATGGTCACAGTATGTTGCTGAGTTGGCGAGGGCAGCAACCTTTGCGCTGAGAGAGTTGCTGATACAGTGTGAGCCTGTACTTGAGGGATGAACTGAGGTGCAGTGGTCGCTGGGATCACCGCCGGGATGCCGAGTACGTGGTGGGACGGACCTGCCCCTGCGTCATGGCGCAATGTTTGTGTTTGCCACCCAGACAGCTGCGTCTGGGCTAGCGGGAGGCCAGAAAGTTGTGCCTGCGCGGTTGCAGCTGGGTTAAGAGAGGCTCCCTCTCCGTCAAAAGGAAACAACGGATCTTCTTGTGTGTGGAGGGGCAGAGTATGGAATGAATTTTTTGACATGGCCACGAATTCATCCTCCGCCTCTTCCTCCCGCTGGGGTTCGGCCACAGGTTGTGCAGCTTGGCCTCTGGCCAGGATTAGCCGGGAGATGAGCTCGTTTTGGTGCTCGGTTAAGGGGATTATATCATAGGCCGTTGGCTTGAAATCGTAACCCCCTCGATGGAGCGTCTCAAAGTTTCGTTTTGCCTCAAGGTCGGCTCGGCTGAGAGCCAACCTTGCTTGGATCTTGATGCAAATAAAGTTGTAGTCTTCAGGGGTTATGACCGTGAAGATAGGATCTTTTCCCTGAAGCCTTAATGAATGGCGCAAGGGTCCCTGAGGATCGGTTGCACCGGAGGCTGGCCCTACGGTCACCGTCGGGTTCACGGGCGTGACACCCGGATCGACAGTGGTCATGGCAGTTGTGGCTGTTGTGTTTGAATGGTAAGAATCCATGGATCAACGATGAAAAAATGACTGAAAGTCGAATCTGAATGAAAGAAAGGTTGAAAGACAACACAGAAGGCTTTCTACCCTGCCGGATTTCAAAGAAATCGTCTTTGCGACCGATCTACACCACACGATTGGCCTTAGACCTCCTTAGAGGTATTACGTCTACAGCCTAGGGTATAGATCTCTAAATAGGGTTACCCGAAATATTCGGATCGGAGCCTGAAGGCCCTCCTTCTAGCGCCAGAAAACTGTAATGACGGAAAACGTCGGCAGCTGGAAATACCGACCGAAATTCCATGTACACAGCTTTAACCACGGATCCGCGCGAGGGCTAAGCTGGAAAAACGAATCCGCGGTGCCCTGAACGGTCTTGTCGATCAGACAGGAACTTACGGGTCAGTAAAAGCGATGACGATTATGGATTTTTGCGTGACGTGATTTGTTGCGAGAGATCGTAAAATGGGGAGACAACGACATAGATGGACCGCTACGAAGATAACGCTAAAACGCCGGAAAGATGCTAACCGGGAGAGAAAAAAAACAAGTGGATGTCGCAAAGATCAAAGATCTATGTTTCAATGCTGGATCAGATGTATACTTGCGTGTATATTACGTTACAATGGGAGAAAACCCCCAACAACTGGATACAAAATGAGCACAAAACAACAAGAAAACTGTGTGGACAGAAGTCTGATCTACCTTGTAGGCCCAAAGCTTAGGTGCAGGAATGGTCAAGCTCTGAAGTCTGTCGATCTTTTGAACGATAGAACCTGCTAACTAGGCGAGACGACTCTGCAATTCCCGTTCTGCTTCTTTGCTTCGGGTAGATCTGCTGTTAGGACTCAGGCGTGCTGTGTTCTGTTTCTGCTAAAGGATCGTGTTTGTAGCGATTACCAAAAGGTTGCTCTTGTTTCTCTACTCAAGGCGATGAGTGTTCCCTTGCTCAGAAAATGCTCTTGTCCTCTTGATCTGTTGCCAACAAAAAGCGATAAGTGCTCTGGTGCTCTGGTTCGTCAACTTGTCGACTTGCCAACTCTCCCCCCCCAAAATCCTCCTTTTGTATATTTGTCAGCCGGAGTATTTATAGGCCGTGACACGCGCAACCCTGATGATGTGGGCCCGAATGTCACGGATCCTGTTGGCGCGATTCTTTTAAGTCGAACTGCGACTACGCACAACACGCTCGTCGAACTGCGACTATGCACAACATGCTCGTTTGCGTGCTGTGCATGTAAAGAGCAGGCCCATGGGCGTGTCTCGGCTGTGTTTGTGCTCATTCACTTTGTGTTACGTGTATGAACGCACTGACGTAAAAACAATGAGTTCAAGATCATTTTACGCTCACCACGCAGCTATGCGTGGCAAAGCATAAATGTAACGTACGCTCACTACGCAGCCATGCGTGGTGAAGCGTAAACCAAGTTTTAACTTACGTTCATCACACAACTGCGCGTGAGTAAACCAAGTTTTAACTTATGTTCATCACATAACTGCGCGTGATAAAGCGTAAATAATGCATAACTTACGCTTACCACGCAGCGGCGCGTGGTAGAGCGTAAGGAGCGTGCAACTTGGATCATGACCCACGCACTGGTACGCACCGCCGCGTAACGAGCGTAAAGGCCACTTATGTATGCGCCGCAAGAAAAGAGTGCCGACTCGTCATGCCTCTCTGGATTTTGCCTTCAACTGTTTTGGAGCTTTTTAGGCTCATCACGCTGCCGTGCGTGATAGAGCGTAAACTTGTCCTTGAACAAATTCGCCTTTAGTTGTCTCGGAGCCTATTACGCTCATCACGCTGCCGTGCGTGATAGAGCGTAAACTTGTCCTTAGTCAAATTCGTCTTTAACTGTCTTAGAGCCTATTACGCTCATCACGCTGCTGTGCGTGATAGAGCGTATAACTCGTCCTTAGACAAATTCGAGGCGCGTTCTTGCTCAAATTACGAATCTTCGCCTGAGGCCGACCCGTAATTTTCACGGTGTTTTAGGTCTAGCCACCATATTCTAGGTAACTAAATGTATACAATCTTCGCTCTACCCCTTGACCAAGTAAAATTTCTTATTACCTAATCCACCTTCTAGATAATATCTCTAGGGGGAAGGCCATTGAAGTTACATAACAAGCCATAGTAGAAAGCACCAACATAGCCAAAAGAGACTTCCCAGCTTGAGTTAGGAATCAAGCAATCCAATGATCAATTCCTTTCTACAACCCCTAGAGGAGGGCAGCCCATGCATGCCTCTAATGCCAACCATAAAGAGGCAGCCCAAGGTAGGTTTCTTGTGGGATGCCTAGGAGGACACCTAGAGTTTGAAAAATTATCCCCTTCATCCAAACATCTAGATTCAGCAAGTGCACTGCAAACTTACCCTTGTTAAATTCTAATCCAATCTTCTCCACCATTTTTTGCAATGCTCTATTTATCACCATTTCCTAGGAGATAGTAACCCAAGAAAATAGAATGGTATCATCGGCGTAGTGTTCCACTAGATAATCAACTCTAGAAATTTGTAAAACTATAACCCCCTTCAACCTACAATAAGTTTGTAAGGTGTCCATAACAAGATTAAATAGGTATGGAGAAAGGGGATCCACTTTTCTCAACCCTCAACTAGGAGATGAAAACCCCTAAATCTTCCCCTCCAAGTTCAAAGAAAAAGCCCCCAAGGTCTATATGTGCATGCATAAATAAACAAAATTTGGGTGGAAACCATTACACAACATGATTTCTTTGAGAGAGCACCAACAAATGGTGTCATAAGCTTTAGTAATGTCTAGTTTCAGGCACATACTAGGGCCTTTGGCCACCCATAAGGAGTGTAGCACCTCTTGCACTAGGATAACCTAGTCTTGAATAAACCTTCCTTTAATGAAATCCACCTACTACAGATCAATCAAACGTGACATCAAAAGGCCCAACAATGTAACCAAAAGCTTAGTGAACAAGCAAAGGAACACCAAACAAAATCAATTGATTTTCCTAAGAACTTACTGCCAACTTAACATTATGTTGAAGGCATCTAAGGGATTTTCCCCCAAAACATCAATGAATGCCTTAAAGAACTCCGCAGGCCAATCATTAGGACCTGGCACCTTCCTAATCTTCATTGAAGCAAAAGCCCCATCAAGCTCCTCATGAGTAAATGGTTCTAGCAATTGCTAGTTGGCCTCAACATCCAAAACATAATTGATGTGAATTAAAAGAGGTGTAGCCTCCTTCCATTACCAGATGTTCAACTAGTAATCCATCATGGCTTGGGTGATCTCCTTACCACCAAAAACCATTTTCCATTGAAAAGTTAAACTATGAATCTTTTTGGAGTGGTTGACTAAGTTAGCCCCCACAAAGAAAAAACGTATGTTTGCCTCCCTCCTTAAGCCAACAAGCTCACCCACACTATCTCTAGAAGGCTTCCTCTTCAACATCTAGGTTTTGTAGCTCTGCCAACACCTTGCATTCAACATCATCCAGACCTTGAACCAACCCCTAGTCCATCTAAATCTCCATTAGACACTGTAGCAGTTTCCTCCTATTGGATCTGAAGGAGAACTTATCTCCCACCCTCAATGCTTTTATCGCTCATTTGAGCTAGTTTAATCCTAGCTTGAGAAACTCTTGGGGGTCAACCCTCAATGAATAATTTCTCCAAATTCCTTACACCATAAAGCATATCCACAACCTAGCAATTCAAAACCATTCAAAACAGAATGGAAAAGACCTTCTAGAAACCATATCTTCAACATAGCATAGAATTGACCGATGGTTAGAAGCCAATCACTCTTTCCTATGAACATGCACCCTTAGTTCATCAGAATATCCAAGCTAACCCACACTCTATCAATCTTTTTCATAACCAGGTCAATTCCCTTTCTTTAGTTGCTCCATGTGAAATGATAATCTTTGATATCCATTTCAACCAAGTCATGAGACACAAAAAACTATAAGAATTGTAGACTACTAAGAGGCTCCTAGGTCCCTTCATCCAACTTTTCCCACCTATATAGTCTCTAGATAATGTCTCCCACTAGGATCCACTACCTCCTATCTAGGATTAGGGGAGCAAGCCACTATAGCTCCCCTAGCCTTTCCTCCCATCCTTGGATGTCATAGAAATTTGTGAGCCAGAGGCTACTCTACCAAAAGAAAATGATAATACTCCACGTGGACATGTCCATGGCTTCAAATTACTAGTATGAAAGAGAGGCTAGGCTCCTTGCCTACCCCCAACAATCCAAAATTGTGTCTGCCAACCATGCCAACATAACTAGTGAAATTCTTGTTGTTGTAGCTTTATCTCTTGTAGGCATACCATATCATAGTTTTGCCTATGCACGATATCTTTGAGGGTATTTCTTTTGTAGGGGATACCCTACCCTCGGTAGTTCCATGAGAGGATCCTCATGATCTGCTCATCGAATACTTTTTATAAACCTCCTTGAGGGTTGTTTGAACCCCCAAATCAATCTCCAACTATGTCTTTTTGGTTTGGAACATAGAGCTTAGTGGCCTCCTAACCTTACTTGAATCAAGTGGAAATGGGAAAGTCCCCTCTAATTCGGCACATCCCCTAGGTATCTTTGACATGAATTCCATCTTACACCCCCCACCACAGATACCCATCCACCTAGTGGGCAAAGCTCTCCTACAATAGCCCCAGTCTTGACATCTTGGGGATTGGATATCATGATTACCAAGGACCTTGGAAGATCCTTCCTTGAGTCCCCCTAGGAAACCTTCCTTAGGATTGGTAACACCAAGGGATCCATCCCCTATGTTGGACCTTGGGTTGGGTGCCTTCTCTTGGCAACCATCCCCAATTTTCTATTTTGGGCCTGGGGCCTTCTGCTCCACCTAACAATTTGCTATCAAGTGGTCAATCTTGCCACAAACACTATCGTACTTAGATTTCATGGGCTTTGCTATCATAGGCTTGTCAATCAAGACATTCTTGTATTCTATTTGAACTTTCTCTTGGACCACCTCTTGGACTAGATTCCTTAGTGACAGCAACCACACACAAAATTGAGCAAAAGCCATTTTTTCCATGAAGATGGTGAACTTATCAAAAGTTATAAACTTCCCAAAAAATCCAACTAGCATCAAAAGGAAGTCTGTTATCCAAAGTTCCCATGGAATCCCTAAAACATGAATCCACATAGGCATCTTGGAAAAGATATCTAGATCCTTGTGTACACTAGGGTGCTAATGTCCCTAAAGAACTAAGGATCACCCAAAATAACCTTATTCCAATTTGTGACAAATTAGAAAGAAAACAACAACAGGTCCCTTGGAAGGCTACATACCTCCATAGGTCAAAATCCCCAATACACGACCATCCATTTTTTCACGAGATCTAGTTTTGGATTAGTGTCAGCCAACATGAACTTTCCAATGAGGCTCAACTCCATAGTCTTCAACCACTCACAAGGAGGGAGGAGGGGAGGGGAAATGTTAACCTGCAACCTCATAGATCCTTCACAATGGATGCACACTTCAATACCTCCATCATTGGGGCATCATGGAGAGGGAACCCCCACCAACCTTACCCAAACTTCTTACCTTCTTATAGCCTGCATTAGACCTCATACTTGACCCCTTGCTAGACCCCACACCAAATGTTGCATCCACCCCAGTTCCTCCTTAGTCTTTGAGCTCGTGCCTAACACCGCTTACTCCTACTCCACCTATGTCATGCTCCATGGATATGCCAAAACCCTTGTAGTTGCCTAGTTTCCTACCCAACATCTCCACAAATTGCAATCTATCTCCAAACATTTTAGGGCATGCATATTTTGGGCTTATGAGCTATCATTTTTTTGGGTCATGTGCACTTGATATTTAATGTTTTTAGTATTATTATAAAGGAATTCCAACCCATCATTCTATCCAAGGCTTGTGATCTCTTGTGTGGGATACAAGGGCTTAGGAGGTCCTTGATGGTGTTAGTTCTCACCATTTTATCCAAGCCCAATGTTCTTCTTGTGTAGGCTACAAGATGTTGTAGAGTTGGAGGAACTTGGTGTGTGACAATTGGATGGCCAAAGGGACCATTGAGTACTCATTTTAAAATAAGAAAAATTAATGCATATTGATAATTTTTGGTATCTTTGTGAAGTGCACATGTACTATTTTGTTGATCATTTTTGGGTCAGTTTTTTAAGGGTTTCCAAGAGAGTTATGATATCCTAATCCATTATTGAATGGTCCTTTTTCCAAGCCTACATTTCTCTCAATGTGAAAACATGAGAGGCTAAAAAAACTTACTAATGAATATCACAAAACTTTTGAAACCATGTTAATCTATCATGGTTGTTAAGCTAGCTTGGAAATAAGCATGGCACATTGTACATTTTAATTTCTCATTTTATTTTCATTTGATATTTAAGGCTATGAAATTTGCCTTTCTGTTTTCCAAAAATCAAATGTTATGCCTTTGGTAAGGATGATTCATGGTTAAAGAGACTATTACTTTTTCATAATTCTTATTAGTAGTAAGAACATTGTGTTTGTTTTCTATTTTAGAAAGAAAAGAAAAGGGCAAATATTAGAATCTAAATCTCTTTTCCTCTTTGCAATTTAGTTGCTATTAATATGAAAATTTAGAAATTCATTTCTCTTATTAGAATTTAGCTTCTCAAAAAATTATAATTTAGAGTAGCTTTGCTTTAGTTTTGTTTCTTGCTAAATCAAGTGTTGGATCTTGAATCCAAAGGATCTCTAGATAAAGGCAATGTTGTTTTCAAGGTTGATTTTCTATTTCCTTCACCAGCTCCTAATTTAGATTTTAATAGCCATGATAAATACATCTATGAGAGTGACTATTTCCCTATTTTATTTGTTTTCTTGGAAATCTAAATTGAAATACCCATGGTGCTAATGACATCTAAAATGGTGATTATTATTTTTCTTATGCTTTGCTAATTTTTGGTTCCTTTGATTTATTCTATCACTAGTTAAATCTGTAAATCCTCCCTCTATTCCAATTACTTTTAAAAATATTAGAGACTGTAATTCTTCTTTTACTTGGTTCAGTTTAGTTTTCTGTGCCTTATTACTTGTGGTTCCCTCAAGTCTAAATGTGTTTAATATATGCACATAACTTAAGAACTTAGTCTCACTTTCAAGTTATGAGAAAAACACTGTAAACTCCCAACTATGTTGAGAATTAAATTTTCATATTTACTCTAGGCTCTCATTCTTTCCATAGAATTATATTTTTTTGATAAAAACTCAAGCCCAACTTTCAAACTTTGTTTTCCAAGTTTATGATGTCTAAATGTGGAAGAAGAAAATAAAATCCAAAAAAATGAAGATCATGAATTTGATTTCAAAGAAAATGAACTTTTGTAGTTAGAGGATCTTAATGCAAAGCTTCAAGTCATTCAACATGATTATGCAAGTTGCTAATTCAGTCTAAATTCTTAGTTTGTGTGAAAGATGAACCAAATTAATATTTCATAAGCTTACATAAATTTCAAATTATTTTCTTTGTCACATCATAGTTAGATTTTTTCATCATTAGCCTTTGATGGATTCCCTTGAGAAACAAACCCTAGTTTTGTAACACTCTTTAATGTAAGATGCAAGGTAGTTCTTCTTATATTTCATTTAAAACATATCTAAGATGCACAGTGACTTTCTTTAAAGTGTGTGATAATGACAGTGGAATCTTGGAATCTTGGAAGTCTCCTTGAAGTAAATTTTTTATTAATGAACATTTTGTACATTTTGTCTTAGTTAGATATACCTTTTTATGTAAAATAAATTTTTATTATTTGTTTTCATTTCAATATGCTAACCCTATTTATTTATCAACAATCATATTCTTTTATTTGTCCAAAGGAAGAAATTAGATGCGTGACAATGCATGTTTATTTGTTTTTCATAAAATAAATCCACATGAATTATGATTAGAAGCCCTTTCGACCCTAGGATAAGAAATTCACCTAAATTCACAACTATTAATTACATGGATGATGACTAGTTTCTTCAAGTTAGATGACTCTCAAAGGGGAATTGGAATGCCACATGGCATGGGTAAAGTTCTTGAAATGTATACATTTTTAATTCCCAGTAATTATTTGAATTAAATGATTTGGTTTGGTAGAAACATAGTGGAGGATTAGGAATATATCCAACCACATTCATTGGTATCACTTGTAAATTGAAACTTAGAAACAAGTGAGTGACATAATTGTTTGATGTTTCTAGCTTCCTAAGTAATGAAAAGTGTCAAGGTAATAAAAAAATGATGTGTTAATTCTTAGGTTTATGAAAAGTTGCAATTTATTTCAACAACCTAAGGAGGGGAAGGAGGTACATAGGCCCTGTTGTCAACCCATAATTATATGTATCACATCTCTACGAGTTGCTAGTGTAAATATAGCTATATGTACATCTTTAAAAAAATTTGCATGAAATTTTGGAGGGTGATTACTAGGGATTCTACATCCTCCCTCTCCTATTCTTCTTGCTCACTTAAGTGGATTTCCTTTGATTTTTCTTTGATCTTTTTCCCTAATAGGCTCTTCTACCTTGAGTTAAGCCTCCTTAGCCATATGCTACTGAGGTTCTTTTTTTTTTTTTTTTGCATTTTGCATAGTAAGCGGTTGAGCCCAATATTTCTATTGGCTTCTATCCCCTTCAAATACTCTTCAACTTCTTCAATGATCCTATTGACTTTTGTACCATTGTACTCCTATGTTACTTACTTTTTTGACCACTTCCATGGCATTGACTAGCTGCTATGCCTTCAGTGGATGCAACTCTTCAAATTACTTAGGAAATTCCCCACCTAGGCATGTAGCTTCATTTCAACCTTTGAATAGACCTCTCTAAGAAGCTACTTGCACAAAGTACATTCCCAACTACACCAATCCTATGAAAAAGCTGAGGCAATTTGGTAGCATCTACATGATTAACAATAGAAATCTTGCAAAACCATGGGTTCAATGTCAACACCAAACAATTTGGACATTTCCCATACAAAGAAAGCAATCTACCCCACCCATGGTGACTATTGTGCCCATCGAATATATAGGGACTTAAAGCACCTACTTGCTGGCATAGGAGCCAATTAAGCTACCCAAGCCTTGAAATCCACCCTCACAAACCTCCAAAGGGATAGGATTAAGCCAAAATGCTTATTTGCGCTTTGCTACTTCAAATAAGCTCTAAAAACACATTTAAGGTTGACCTGGCATCATAGCTACAGACATAAGAGAAAACCAAAACAAATAAGAAGTAGTTTTAAATAATTCCCAAATTGAACAAAGTAACTCTCCATCAATTTCATGGCCCAATGCCATAGTGGTGAAACAAAGGACCTAAGAATTTGACCATAGTTTGAAGTTGCAATTCCTTATAAGGAAAAAAAGCAACATCTTGTAGACTACATCATCCAATAGGATCATATTGGCAGTTAAGGATTCTATCCCAGTAGTTGAAGAGGGATCCTATCCCTTCCAATAGGGACAACCAACTACCATAGCTTTCCACCCCAATCAAAGTCCTACATTGCCAGCTCAAATGTTCAAGATTCAAGGTAACAACAAAGTTTCAATGAATTATCGAAGGCAGTCTACAAGTATTTATAGCAATAATTCAAGGCAACAACGAAGTTTCAATGTGGAAGCCAAAAATGATCAAGATTCTTCCAAATTATCCAAAAATTGATGGCAGAGAAGAAATCATTGATAAATGCATAGATGCAAGACAAGACTATACATGCCAAACGAAGTGAGCAAAAAAACATTCAATGACAAGATGTTCAAATGTTTTCGGGATCCTATTTATGCACATGATGTGGTTGGGGTCAAGCATCATTTCATGTCTTTTTTGAAACTGTTTTGTTTTTATCACATTTTTATGAAGGAGCCAAATAAACACTGTTATTTTTAAAGCAATCTACCTTTGCAAAAGGTTGTCCATACCTCCATGATCCCATATTTTGCCACTAATAGTACCTTAGTTATTTAAGGAAGATATGTCCCATCAAGATATGTCTAACTCCATAGCAACATTGATCAATGATATGGAACAAATAGCTAACAACTGAATAGCCAACCTCAAGGAATTCCTCTTGCAAATGAATAGGAAGTGAAAAAATTACAAGAGGAAGTCAAGGGGCTAAAAGAAGAGAATGAGCAACTTAAGGCAACAATAACTATCAAAAAATCACTACTCAAAAATGAGCATACAAATACACAAATGAAGGAAAGGTTGGCTATCATGAGTTTAGAATTAGAACAAGCTAGAAAATAAAAACTCTAGATTACTCACATCTTGCGCTTCCAAGATTTAAGGAGATAATGACTGAGATAGAGCATAGTAAGGAATGGATGAGAGAGATGGAAAGAACTCACAAAGATGAGAGCGAAGCAAGCCATGTTCACACAAATAGAAAGAAGGATTCATGATCTTGCACTTCTGAGCTTTAAGGAGATAATGATTGAGATAGAGCATAGTAAGGAATGGATGAGAGAGATGAGAAGAAATCACAAAGTTGAGTGTGAAGCAAGTCATGTTCACATAAATAGAAAGAAGGATTCATGAATTATATCAACCGGCCACAACCAAACGAGAGTAGATGCCCTAATACAAGCAAAGTTTCATTGATACAATGATAATGTTAGTTACATGAATCATGCATGAAGTTGCCCAAAAGAAGTTAGAATTTGAACAAGACTATTCTGGTGTATAAGCTACTTTAATTAAACTAAGTAACTCAATAATAGAATCAATTTTGGGAAAGAGTAATGCTGAAGAAGTTATTAGAAAGCTTGATAGCATTGAGCCAAATTCAATGAATCATGCTATCAAGACTCTTATTAATCATGGAAAACTATCCTAGTAGTTGGCCATAGAAGGGCGCCAAGTTCAATAAATAGAAAAGATATCCCAAGAAGCTAAGAAATTAGCCAACGAATTGCAATTATATGAAGAGAACGTTAGAAAATTATAACCTTAAATTCTATAGTTGTTGTAACTACTTGAAACTAATATAAAAAGCTTAGAGTAGATTAGAGAAAATAACTTGTAAATACTATTTCATGTAATGGCATTCTAATTAGGTTGTATCTATTTCTTTTATCTTTCATCTCTCAGTATTCAAATTTTTTTGAATAGCTTTTATCATTTTTCTTGCTTAAATTTGGCCTAACTATGTTTGGGTGAATTACTAGTTTTGAAATAAGCTATTTTCTCTATCATCTCAGGTTTAGCTTTTTCTTGTTACATTGGTTGAATGGGATATCTTTCATAAGTGTCAGTTCTAAATCAATGTAATGTAGGATTTACTGTCATCTTTACACAAATTTTGAGCTTTACAAATAAATTTATTTCTTTAGTTTCTAGCTCTGTTTGGCAAAACTTATGTGGTCTATGCATCGTGAAGTTTGCTAGAAAATGGCTCAAAATTAAAGTTTGATGTATTCTATAAAACTATTCATCTAGTACATATGAGTTGTAAGATTTAAATTTAGGCTTATAGGAAAGCTATTTAATCTCTATAATCATACTGAGGGATAGCTAAAACAAATAGCCATTAATTAGGCATAAGACAATATCTTTCTTATGGAGATTTTATTGTTAAAAATACTCAGTCATAGTTAGCTCATTAGCTTAATGGTTATATAAATAAAATAGGTCTCTTAGACAAATTAGTTAATCACATTTAGCTCATTTTTACTAGTAGAACCTAATTGGGGTTATCCATATCTTGGTAGTAACAAAGAACAGCAACCACCTAAAACAAGATAAATAAAAGTTGTTTCCTTGCCGCAATAGCCTAATTGGTGTTAGGAAGAGTGCTAGGAAGAAGGTGTGTTTCAAAAACTTAATTAGCACTAAAAGGAGGGAAAGTGCCAATAGTTAAATAGTAAAGAAAGGGAATGATGTTAATTTTTACAATGATATATGCATCATCACTAAACCAAATGTAGATAGCATTGCTAAAATAAAATGTATGAACAATCAAATTAATTGCCTAAAAACCATATCAAATATTGAAATTTCACCCAAAAAATTCAAATTCATGAAGAAATTCAAAAAATCCATATTCCAAGAACTCTAAAAAAAATCAAATTTTACTACAGAAACCAAAGAAATAAGAAGAGGCCAATGCTACAGCAATCATTTAGGCATCTGATTTAAGTTTTTGTTAAAATTCTTTGTCTCAATCATAGTTAGTCTAGTTGGTTCAAATCTCATTGGCTTTGGTTTCCTTATATAGCATCTATATTGCTATCCATAATTTACAAAATGAAATAAAGATTTATTACATTCAAATATGTATTTCACTATAATTAATAAGTACAAATTCAAAAGATTGTCCAAGCTCTTTCTAACAATCATCAATATTAAAATATGATGATAAATAATGCAATTCAAACCAAATTGTTCATCATGTTTGTGTTAGCACATTTTGGCCATTTTATGGAGCAAACTTTATGACTAAAAGGGAATTCCATTTATCATACACTTTGTGTTGTTTTAATATGGTGAAGATGATAAAGCATCCAAAAATGATATAACAAATAAATGTGTTATGGGTAGTACTGAATTGCAAAGTTCTAAATGGACTATATATTTTGAGGTGTTCAAGCATTATAATTATTTTGGTGTCCCAAGAACCCAATAAATGCATTATAGACCAATGAACTACTTCCATGATGGAAAAAAGGAAAATTGAAAAACATTGAAGTATGCACCAATAAGAGCAAAATTTAGTTGCATTTTAGAAGATGCAGAAAAAAAATTGAGGTTGATACTTAAGAATTTTACATTGCATGGTAAATCCCATTTCTACGCATTTCAAAAGCAAGAGATGCATACAATACTAGAGAGGTTTTTCTTTTTCTTTTTTCATTTTTCTAATAAAAAATATTATAGCAATGATTTATCATGCAAATACTTTTCTTGGTTTAACTTGCATAAGGAAACCGCAAGATCACCTTTTTCGAGGCCTAAAGTTCTACTTTTAGCAACAAGTGGAATACACAAGTAACAACAATTTCAAACAATTTCAACCATTTGAAAGTTTAAAATACATAGAGACCATTGCAACATACTTGAACCATTTTCACTTTTCACAATCATGGGTCCACCCACAATTATTATGATAATGAGAAAGATGTTTGTTGAAGGAATAAATAAGGCATTAGTAATGAAACACTCTTTGGACATGGATGCATCTTTAGTAAAGGTTTTAAACAGCCATAATGCAATAATCTACATACTAGCACCTCTCAAATTTGCAACTATATATGGATGCTTTGATTCCATTGTTCATCTTGGACAAGCAATAAGGATTGAGCATTGTGAAAGAGTTCAAGTTATTACAATGAGAAGGCGAATATGTATTTCTAATTGTTGTGATTGCACTTTTTACTTGGGTTTCAATCAACATCCTTTTATTATTGGATATAATCATAAGTTGCAGGTAGCTCCATACAACATGTTTTATTTTTGATTAAATGTGCATCTATTAGAGGGAGGAATAAATCTGAAGGTTAATCTTTGAGGCATGTCCTTAACTCTCAAAATGGTTGATCTTCATGATTCTTTGTCTCATCCTAATAGTATTGCTGATGGCAAATCCAAGTCTACTATTATCATTCACCCAAACAACTATCTCCTATTTTTGATTCCTAAATGACTTCAAAGTGAAACAAATGTAGAAGCAAAGGAGAGCCTATTTTCATTACCTAATGCTTATGTTATATCAATTCAGTGTAAGTCTTAGGCACTTCAAGATCTATGTCAAGATCTAAGAAATATTGAACTCTAGGAAGATAAAATGAAGGAAACTTGAAAAAGACATATTGAAGATTTTTTGTAAAGCATGGCTTGCTAAAGGCATCAATTCAGCTACTTTATTTTAATCTTGTGAGATTTTTTCTTCTCATTTTGTCTTAGTTGATTAGCTAATGGTTAAGATAGTATTGTGCTTAGCATTTAATTTTCAAATTTTCTAAATTGTTCTTATAGCTCTATTTTTGCACAATTCTAGACTTCTATTTGGTTGACTTAAAAGAGCTTATGTTGTCTTTGAAAAGCATCTTGAGCAAGTAATAGTGATGTCTTAATGAAATTTCCTATTTGAGTCTAGAGGGTCTAGAAAAATATTTGATACTTTGAGATGACTAAAATAGCTTCATTTTTTAAAAATGTTTATTTCTTTAATATTTCAATTTTGAAATCGTCAAATATTTCTAAAAGCTCTATTGTTTGTAATTCCTGACAACTATTAACTAGCCAAATAAAAACTTGTACTTTGACATTTACAAAGTGTTTTGGTAGTTAAATAAGTGTCTTTTATGAAATTTCTTGTTGAGCTTAGAGGGTTTGGACAATTCGTAATATTTAGATTAAAATGGAATAGCTTTATTATGAAGTGTTTCCTCATGTCAATTTATCTTGCTTAAATGTTTGAGATTTCACACAAATCAACCTTTCTTTTCTTTTCTTTTTCTAACTCCATTGAATCTTGCTCTATTCCTAATTTTCTTTTGGCACTTTTCCTCTAAGGAAAATTAGGAGTAGATTTTGGCAGAATTGTGCTCAAGAATTTTTTGTCAAATTTTATTTGTTTCATGTACTATAGGGACTATATAAACTAAGTAACTTGACAAAATAGGAATCTATAATAACTCATAGTATTTGACCAAGTTAGCTAAATTTCTGTTATAATAGCCTATTACAGTTTCATACACAAACCCAACCGTTTTAACATTCACAATAGCAACACACATTTACACTAAGTTCACTCTATTACCACTGAGTTTATTTGGAGGCATATGAGCTTGGGTGTTGCTAGAGACCAACGAGCACCTAAACCCAAGTTTGAAAGAACACCTTCATTTGTTATGATCCTAGTCACGAGACTAAAGGAAAATGTTGATGGTCCCAAACAATTCTTTTTGGTGCTGGAAGGAGGGAAAGAACATTTATTACCTAAGTTCATTACATTCAAAGAGATCAATAGTCCTAGCACACCAACAGTTCTTTTTGGTGCTGGAAGAAGGGCAAGAACATTTATTACCTAAGTTCATTACATTCAAAGAGATCAATAGTCCTAGCACACCAATAGTTCTTTTTGGTGCTAGGAAGGCTTGAAAGAAAAGTAATAATTATTTTGAATTAATGACTAAACAAACTAGAGGTCTAAAAGATTTCAAAAGTTCTAAACAATTTTTGATTTAACACTGATTATTCATCAAAGGAAGAAAAAAAAAGGTTTTATAAGTTTGGAACAAGTAGTGAAGTAAAAACTAGAAGGACAAGAATATCACCTCTTCTATCCAATTTATTAGTCTATAAGAGAAGGGCAAAGAAATATAAGACTTCAACAATCAAAAGGAATTCTAGTAATATGGCGAATCCACAACCAATGAATCCTTGGCAGGGAGTTACACCATTAAGGTTTCAAAATTACATCGATATTGCTAAGGTATTTTACAAATATTTGCTTGAACCTTTTATTCCTAGAAAAGCTTATTTGGCTAAAGAATACATTCACTTATTTGAGTTAGCATTAGCTCATGCAAATATTAGACACCAAGACCAAGCTTGTAGGTTTTTTTGTAGAAAATTTAAAGGATATGAATCAAATTTGATATTCAAACTTGCCAAGCAACAGTATCACAAGTTGGAATGGTATGAAAAGCCTTTTATTGACCCAATTTGGCAATCAATGTATTGTGGGCTAGTACAAGCTATGCAAGGAGGTAAGGAGTCATTTAGAGATTTCAACATTACATTTCAAAGAATTTGTGGGATTTTTCAAAGATAGTATAGACCATCAAATGAAATGCTTAGAGATACTTATCTTAAGGTTGTGAATCTTAATATTTCAATAGGTTAAGAAGAACTCCAAACTTGTCAACGTTTAATGATTACTTTTATCAAGTTATACAATTAGAAAAATAATTAAACTTAAACAATGAAGAAATTATCACAACTCAAAAAAAGAGAATAAAAAATGATGATTCCTATGCAAGATTTTGCCCTACTTAAAGAATTACCATGGCCTTCTCATATTAATATAGAGCAAGAGTTAGAAATCAATGAATCTAAAAAAGAATAGCTAATGAGAGACTTGTCCAACAAAGTAGTGAAACTAGAAAAAGCTTTGGCAAAGGTTAAAATAAAGGAGGAAAAGAAAAACAGAAAACCTAAGCATCAAGACACTAAGTTAGAAGACAATGAGGATGATAATGATCTTGCTATGTCCAACTTCCTTGATGTTGAATTTGATAATGAGCTATCTAGTGTTCATTACACCAGGAAATCTTCTAAGAATGGATCTAATAATACCTTTTTTTTGTCAGGTTCTGAACAGGATATATCATTGGATGAAAAGTGTAATAAAAATGAATAAAATAGATATAATCTGCGATCAAAAGAAAAATTAACTACTTTCAGGCCTCCAAACATCATTTATGATCCATCTACTAAGAGGAAGATTTTTGAACCAATTAGAAAAGAGAAAAATAAAAGTAAAGAAGATCAAATAGAGAAAAGTACTCAAAATCAAAATTTTAGTAAATGGATGAAGAGATCAAGCTTCTATGGATATGGAGAATATAATTTGATTATTATAGATAGGAGATTAGTAGAAAAAGAGAGTTTATTAAAGGTAAAAAGAGAGTTGCAGTATGAGAGATGTCCCAGGGTGGTGGTTCTTCTAGGCTCTCCCCATGGTTCAGGGGGCATGGAACACTCTAAGGCATCCTTGGGTGGCTCTCAAGTGTTAGAAAAACCCATCCTGGCTTGGTGGTAGCAAGTCAGTAGCAAGACACCCTCCTAATGCAACTCTCTCTAAGTTCTCTTCATACTACCTTCACGTGGAGAAATACATGGCCCTAATTCTATGGTGATCATAGATATGTAGGTAGCTAGGATTGGATAGTTCTAGTGTGGTGCCAAGCCACACCTTATACCAAATCATGAGGGATTTGGGGATGAGGCACCACCCCTTGTAGATGCATCATTTCCCCTTCCACTGATGTTGTCTATAGGGTTACTTATGTGCCTGTTTGCATTGTCCTTGTTTGGATTTAGTTATCCTCCTTGAGGTGCATTCCCATACATATATTAAGAAGCTATGTTGCTGCTTGCACCCTTTCTTGGGATTCTTGCTTATTAGAGGCGTATTCCCTAGGTCTATCACCCCAAATCCATTAGATCTTAGTGAATTCCTTGGGGTGTTGGACAACATTGGGACAACATTATTATAGATGGTATCAGATCATTTTTGAAATCATGTTGCGATATGCATGTGCTCTTTGGTTGTGTTACTCCATTGAGGTTGTTCTATTAATGGTCCCTTCGAATTGATACCTTGGTGATCTAGGATCATATCCTTATGTATTCTTTGAAGAGTTTCCTTATGGTAATATTTTTACGCTCTTCATGAGGGGACCAATGTTACATTATGAGCAATTGATGTATGTTGTTCTCTTTGAGGATGTATACAATTACATTGTGGTATTGTCCTCCACTTGTTTACTTGTGGTTGGACTAGTTGTGGTTTCACTTGATATGGTAGAGGAGAGTTTTATTGGCAACTCATAAATCATTATTGCTTGAGGAGATCATATCTCTAGTCTCTAGTGATTCATCTGGGATGTATCGAACCTAGTCTCTGCTTTAGTTTGCACCCAGATGACATGTATCAAGATGGCATTGATTGAATTATGTAGGATGTGATATCCTTGCACTCCCACTCACCTTAGATATAGTGAGTATGGGAATTAAAAATTGGAACATGTTGGTTTGCAGGTACATCAGGCTGGAGGGCCTTTGGACATGTGCTTTTGGTGAGCCTTGTTTTGGATGGATTAAGATCATTGCCAGTAGACTTCATACATTCATGTTTGTGATTGTATGTTTTTCTAGTTGTGTATGCATGTATTCTTGGTTGCATATTCAAATTCTACATGGGTGTTACCTTTGTCATGTCTATCATTCGTAATGCAAGGCTTGGTGTTCTATGTGGTGTGATGATTTGCTGTTGGGGCTATTGAGGATGGATTGAAGGCCATTTGTGCCATCCCAAGACCAAATGTTTGTGGTCCTTGTTTCTAATAAATTCTTATGCTCGAGGCATGATTTCCCTTGTTGTTGACCTTTCATGAGTTGTGCTCCTTTTTTTGAGTTGGTTGTGTTGCCCTAGGATTTGTGGCATCACTATTTTGATTGGTGACATTTCTTTGGGTACTTTGATTCAAAGACTTCTAGTGTGGGTCATCCTATTATTAGTTCATGTTAAGATAACACCTCGTTTGATGAGATTCTTTCTTATGGACACATCCTCCTTGATGTTGCTTTTCATAGTGATAATTGGTTATATGGACACCTATTGTTGGCTAGACCTCGGTCTTCCACCTTATTTTTGAGTTGAGATAAAGATTCCTTATTGCCCATGCCCTTGATGAATGTGTTGAGATTTTGAGCATGGTTGGAACTAGTGTTAGTGGCTAGGAATGTTTGTTGTATGTGAATCTTTGAATTTTGAGAGTGTTCTATCTCTCTATGGGTGTGCCTCATGATGAAACCTTTTGTGTGTGTATCTAATTGATCCATCAATATTTTTCATGATTGATCTCTATGTGTGTTGCTAAGGACTTACCCTTTATGACATTACGATAATGATATTTCTCTATTATATGATCATGCTTGATGGTTGTATATGAGGCTAATGTGTTGATCATGTTCCTACTAACTTCTCTATTTTTGAGCTATTGTCTTAGTCTTTGCAGGTAGCACAGGTATGAAGATGCGACCAATGGTGACCTTAGTTGATTCTGTGAGCACTATGTCTATGGGGAAGATATGTGCTCTTGAGGCCTTCATGAATTGATTATTTGGTCTTAGAATTCCAACATTGGGTTGTGGATTTATTAGTACCTTAGCTGTGATGAATTAGTAGGTACATCATGATTTGTTTGCCTCTCTATGCTAGGTTAGCACTAATAGAGAACAATGATTTGTCCTAGATCCTATAGATATTGGGCTAGTATATGGCATGAAATAGTATCCTTGGCCATGCTAGATACTGATGGCCCAAGAGTGGCCAATGCCTTAAAGTCCCACCATGGTAGGCAATGGCTACTTAGTTGGCATGTTCCATTATTCGATCATTGTGCTCATGTCCTGAATAATTTTCATTCAATGGCAGTCATGCAGTGAGTTTAATGCGATGGTTATTTATATATGTGTAGAGATAATTTTTTAATGGATGCAGTGTGATAGATGATCGTGTACATTCCGTGACAAAGATAGTTTTTTCTCAAAACATCATGGTGCTTTCTTGGTATGCTCCTAGTGGCCTAAGCCTTTTAGCTTAGGATGGGCTTGGGTAGTTTTTCCTATAGCCTTCTAGGCTTGGGTAGCATTCCCAAATACCATGTATTGTGCTTACTAAATGTATTTCTATCATCAAATGGGTGAGATTGTAATGTAACATTGTCATATTCTCAATTTTGATAGTTTATGCACACAAAAGTGCTAGATGTGATTGCCCTATGTGAGTCAATTGTCTCCTTGTTATAGGCCTATGCCATACCCTATGATAAGGCTATTGGTGACCGTTTGAGACGCGACCGCCAATGAGTGTCCTCGAACAGGATTTAGATGCCTGCTGGTCTCTGGCAACACCAAGGCCCAAATACCTCCAAATAAACTGAGTAGTTACTGTGAGTATGTGTGTGTGCTGTTGTGAGAAATGTAACGATTGCGTTGCGTGTAAACTACAAATGACTTACTTTATAGACATTCAGCTAACTTTGCCAAGTACTGTGAGTTGTTGAAAGTTTCCTATTTTGTTCAACTGCCTAGTCTACGCGGTCCTTATAATACCTACTTGTAACAAATAAAATTTTGCAAAAACATTTGAGCACAAATCCGCAAATCTACTCCTAATTTTCCCCAAAGAAAGAGATAGTTCCACAAGAAAACTAGAAATAGAGCAAGATTCGATGGAAATAAACAGAAACGAAAAGAAAGCAGATTTGTGTAGACCTCAAATATTTAAACAAGGTAAAATGACACGAGTAAACACTTCGCAATAAATCTATCCCAAATTCAATATCTACGAATTGTTCAAACTTCCAAGGCTCAAACAAGCAATATCTTCAAGACAATCCTACTATGCTACCAAAAATTTCTGCGTAAACTACCACATACGAGACTCCTTTTTGACTAGATAATAGATGTCAACGATTGCATTCAAACAGAACCTTTAAAATACTTGAAAATTTCTGATTGAAAAACCACGAGAATTCACCTTAAAAATAAAAGAAGCTATACTGGTCCCATCAAAATACCAAAGATTCTCTGAACCCTCTCAACTACTGAATTGTTCAACGGTGTGACTACAAACAGAGGCTCTCTTACAACAATCCCAATAGCAGTTCCCACACGTTACACAATAACAAAATTTACTACTAAAATTCTCTCAAGGCTTTTAAACACAAGCGCTTCTATGGCAAAATTTTAATAGAAATTTCTATTGGGCAACAAGAACAATAAGAGCAATCTAAAAATCCCAAAATTACTTGCCAAGGAAGATACTATCTAAACCACTAGCAAAACAATTTAAACAAAACAAAAAATGAAATGCATAACTCACAGGACCATAACAAGGAGGCTGAAATCTTTACTCTAGTAAGCCATCTTGCAAGCAATCATTCACAATTTCTTTACAAAGCTCTTCTAAAGACCTCAAGTATGTCTCCAAGTGAGAGCCCAAGTGTGATCCCAATGTCTTCTCAAAAGTGTGATGTATGAGACCTCCCAAAAGTCCTAAAAAATTGAGATTCCAATTGAGATTCTTCCTCCCCTCTTTTGATTCTTCCTTCCCTTTTTTCCCCTCCTTTGAAGCCTTTTTATAGTGTTCTAAGGTAGGTAGGGAAGTTATATATTTAAAAATATCTCACCTAACTTCTCTCCCAAGTAACTTGACCAACCAATTAGAAGATTACTTTCCCAACAAGTTAGGAGATTACTTGCCCAACAAGTTAGGAAGCATTAACTTAGAAGGTTAGGAAGTTAGAAGATAAATATTGCTTTTGAAAAATAATTCCAATATTTCATATAATTGTTCACAATTATAGCTTTAATAGCCTTTCATTTTTACTTAAAAATTGAAGAATGGTTATTGAAGCTCCTAGTGAGTTTATAAACAAGGCGATAATATAATATCTACCTTGGCATAAATATTGCTGGTACCTTAATCCTAAATATTTTATGTGCACTTGCACCCGAATGAAAATGGCTGGAAAAATTTAAATTCGAAACACCA
Organism: Gnetum montanum; assembly: GCA_015680685.1. NCBI lineage: Eukaryota > Viridiplantae > Streptophyta > Gnetopsida > Gnetales > Gnetaceae > Gnetum > Gnetum montanum. The sequence goes on from MNCI01007578.1 coordinate 121,380, forward strand.
AGCCCGAATGTGAAGGTGCTAGGCCTAGAACTGCCATCGAATACTTCCGAAAAAATATATCCCGCCTTGCCAGAAATCGTTGGCAACCACCACCGCGGAAGAAGGCTCTGCTACTGCATCCGGCATCATTGTTTTGTAGATTCAGTCGCTGGAGGAGAAAGATCTGGAGATAGAAACGATGTATTGGACATATGGCCCTGGACATGGGGTTTTCGGTTGCCTGGAACTATTTTATTTTGCCCAAATTTCACTTAGGGCTTCCTGCATTTTTGTGTTTCTGTAGATCATTTTTTAATTCCTTCCATAGATTTCAGGGTTAAGGGCAAATGTAACAGAGATTTGAGCATCAGAGAATTCGGCATTAGGTAAGGTAGGTTAGGAACGGCCCTACAATGGCCAGAAAAATCTTCACGTGGTGCACGCGTTGCAGGACACATCGGCATCATCGGAGGCGGGCGGATCAATTGCATAAGAAATTTGAAATTGAAACAGTTTCTTCCTTGGAAGTGGCAACGCCTAAGCGAGTTCTTCTTCCACCTTGAATCTGCATCCCTGCAAAAATTATTTTTTGTTTGTTTTTGGCACTACGCGACCAGCAGAGACATCACTGATTTAGGGCCAAAAGGAATAGTTGATTCTATGCAAAATGAAAGCCATTACAGGGCAAAGAGAACCTTGCATTCCCCTGCCTTGGTACCAACATGATCCCTGTAAACAAAATGACATTCTCCTGGACTTTTTTCATTTCTTTACAGCAATTTTGTCTATTTCCTCCCAACACGTACAGTGGCTGGAACTGTGTTTGTTTTTTTTGTAGTAAAAACATTATCCAAACCTTACAATAGTGACTTTGATATTTCTTATTGATTCATCCATAAACAGGATCGGCTCTTTTAGCTTTTCAACTCTTTTCATCCTTCCCTTTCTAAAGGAGCATGATGAATTTTTCTTTCCTTGATATTAACTCTTGAAAATGAAAATATTATATCTTCATTTCCTAATTTTCTTCATGAAACTTCTAGCATAAAATATCAATAAGGCTCAACCATCATATATATTTTTGCTTTGAATATCTTCTATGGCTTATTCATATTTTATCACCTTTGTTGTTCCATGAAATGGCTAAATGTGCCAACATTTCTGCCCCCCTTTAAAACTTAAATAAACTTGTGCAACTTCATTTCAAAACTCAAACGTCCTAAAATTTTTATTGAATTTTTTACATTCAAAAAGAAATATTTTTTGAGGAAAATTCCCATTTAACATAAGGTGGGATGGGACAAAAACCTCATTCCTAAACAAAATCAAACTGTACACAACAAATCCTTCATGAACTATTCTTGGGGTGGAAACTGAATTGTGAGGGTTATCCTAGTGGGAATCCTCATCTCTCTAACTATTTCATAGGAAATCTCTAATGTGATGAAGGCGGTCCTATTGCTTTCGGGCTTGGTAGAGCTCTCACCTTGATCTACTGGAGCTTTCTCTTTGGCACTTTTCTCATTTTCCTTTTCGGATGAGCTCTTTTGTTCTTCTCCATTAAGTCCTTCATTTTCCTCTTGGGAGACAAAAGCTTCTCCCCATCCCCATTATGACTCTTCATAGTTTGATGGCTCTTCTCCTTTTTCTTCTTCTTTGGAACAATCTAAATATCGCCCCCAAACATTGGACTCTATATCCAAATCTCTAGTGAGAAAAGAAAATTCATCGGATAACCAAGCCATAAAAGGACACTCCTTTGGAGCTCCACAAGATCTAGCCTTTAGATAAGCTCTCAATATATGCTCAGGGCAACATCCCATCACATATGGTATAAAAGGCTTTTTTATTGTTCTCTCAAACTCCATTAGCTCTCCCTAACCTTCACTATCAAACTTGAATTGAAAGATGATGAAATCTTAAGCAATCTAACCCTCCTTTTATAGGTACTAAAATGTTTAACTTCCATCCAAGTGTCTTCAACCAAGCTTCCTTCTTTCTAGGCATTCAAACCATTTGTCACAATCCTCACTAAGTTGTGGGTGAGTCACCTTCCCCACTTGTCAAACTTGTAGAATTCCATTTGTTTCACTTGTAGGCTTCCACTTGTCCCATTTGAAGGAAATCTATTTCCTAATTTAAATAAAGCATAATCAAACATACTAATTAATACTATATTCCTAGTAATATTTACATAATACTATATACATATATTATTTTTGTGCAATGACATCTTCAAGTTGTATGCAATTGTCCCAAATAATGTTTTATATGCAAAACATTATATGGAAATTGCA